>PYXC01000177.1:105000-272500 GCA_015244755.2 Tenualosa ilisha | reverse complement strand
ACTTAATTATGTCTATGGTAGACCGGGTTCCACAACTTGAGTGGTTTTTGTGAGATGGTTTAAATTAGTGACCTTGGGCAGTGTGATGAGTACCTGAGACCCAAAGGGCAAAGTCCTACTGAAAATATAGATCATATACATATACATATATAGATACATATGAATATGATTCTGATACGTCCAAACAGAATAATTTAAAGACCATGTAAATTCCCATATATACCGGTAATCTATGTAATCCCATCCTAATATAATCCCACATCTTGTGACGGTTTAGTCTGTTTTATTAAGGCTGTTACAGTATTGGCTACTCTGTCAATTGGTGAAACCTAGCCCTATACACAAAGCAAGGGAACAGTTGCCTTCTGTGTTTTCTGATGAAACCTGTTGAAAGAAGTAGACAGGGTGTCAGAGGAAAAAAAGAGGAAAAAAAGTGACCTACGTTTTCAAGGAGTGGATACTGAAAATAGCTGCAACATCTGTGACTGTTCTTTCTGACCTCAGTCTAAGAGAATCACAATGTCAAAACACCCCCTGAATACATTAGAAAGACACTACAGTTTGCTCCTGGATCACTTGACCAAACCAATTAGCCTAAGGTGAACATATTCAGACACATTCACTCCCAATGACTGCAGTTGCCTCAGGCGACAAATCACATGTACCAGTGGCATACTAAAGTCTTCTGATCTAGTGTTAGCTCAGTGGCCACACACTTTCTGCCCAAGGTGTTTAAAGTCAGAAGAAACCTGGCAGGGGAGACTGAAGTAGAAAGGGTAACCAGAGAGGGAGGGTTAAGGCGAAGCAAGAGGCACAAACGTTCGTTTAATTCCGTGTTTTATTTTCGCAACAGGGAGGGGAAAAATCCTCCTTTATGCAGACCAGAGTCGAGTCCTCATACACTGATACAGGAGATCATTGAAAAGTTTAGATTTTTATATGTTATGTGACACTTCCACTTATGTTGACCAGAACTATTCACACGCTCCTATTGAAATGTATTATGTTGCTCAATCTAAGATACGACCCCCCACACACTCTTGCCTCAGACTAACTCCCAGAGAGCAACAGGCTGGCAGTCCACCAGTAGCCCACTAGTAGCCAAGCTGGCAGTCCGCTGGCACTTCTGACGGTTCTCTGGTGGTCCACAGTTATCTTGCCATATATAGTATTGATCTAGCATCAGCTCGGTGGCCACACACTTTTTGCCCAAGGTGTTTAAAGTCAGAAGAAAGAGGGCAGGGCAGACTGGAGTTGAAGCGAGAGCTTGGAGCTTGGAGAGGCAAAGACTCGACAGCATGACCTGATTGTCAGAGCAGCACTGCCAGCCAAGAGCTGCTGGAGGCCAGCTGGCCAAATCTCCCACTCCAGAGAATCTTACTGGGTGGCACAGCCTGTATAGGGACCACCATAACCCCCACACACACACAAACGCACATGCAGACACACATACACACACAAAAACACACACACACATACACAAACATCCTTGCCTCAAACTGCTAACCCACAGATAGCAGCAGGTTGGCAGTCCACCTGTAGCCAAGCTAGCAGTCTGGTCTAGTCTCATTGTATTTTTTTTAATGTGGCGATGGTGGTCCAATCTTCTCAGCTCAGAAGTGCCATACTGCTGACGGCTGGCAACCAGTGGTCCGATATCAGCAAATCTGATTTTGTCATCTGGGCCATGTTGTTGCCATGACATACACTTATCGTATGCAGAAGCTTTAGAGATCCTCAAAGTACCAGGGGAGAATGAGAAGGGCTGTGACTGCACACACACAGCCTTTCTTCTCCAATGCTCCAGCTCTTTGCTAAAGCCTTTTGTGATAGGATAGCTTTGAAATAACAAACATTTCCTGACCTATCGTTCAAGGTCTCATTTGCCACAGAGGAACACCTGTGAAGGTGTTCTGGTTTATCAAAGGAGAGAAGGAAAGGACATTTTGGAGTGTGTGTGTGTGTGTGTGTGTGTGTGTGTGTGTTAGGGGGATGGAGGGCACGTTGCGTCAAAGCGGACAAGCGTTAAGCGAATAACAGGCCGAGAAAATTGGCAATCAAATGACTCCCTCTGTTGAAAGGATGGCACCTCGGGGGCAAACTACATAATGAGGTTACTTTCCATTCTCTGACAAGAGCTCTTCTAGTCTTTCATTTTCTCTCTCTCTCTCTCTCTCTCTCTCTCTCTCTCTCTCTTCATCATGTCATAGAACACTCCAGAAGCTCTCCATCTCTCTGTTTCATCCTCATCTCCATCTCCCTCTTTTGAATGTAGTGATAACCCTGCCAGGGCTTCAAAGGAAGTTTCTGAGGGGATCTTAACCCAGGCAATAAGAAGCCTGGTATGAGATGTATGCGCAGTTAAAAACAGCAATAAGGTCAAGAACATTTAAAGGAACCTTAACTGAAACGTTCATCAACATGTGTTTCAGTAGAGTGAAGCAGATTTTCTCACACCACATAACCTAAATAAGCAAACAAACAAAAAAACAGCAGAAATTATTTGAAAATGACAAGATGGGATGCAACTAGCAACTTGCAACTAGCACAGGCACTTATTGCTCTTAGCCATATGCTAGCAGTGTCACATCAAATTCAAACATAACTAAACTGACATGACACAGCAATCAGTCACTCCATGAGTTCTGTTGTGCACGGAAAACTACCAGCAAAAGATCAGTGTTGGGCTAATCTCTGTGAGGTCATCCCTGTTTGTTAACAAGACGAGAGGTCTTAATTGCTAAGCTGCTTTTCCCATTAACTCAGCACTCTCCAATGATGAAGAATGGCATTGCTTTTGACAGTCTGTTTACAATGGAAAAACCTGAAGCTAGAGAGCCTCCACAAGATTTATAGTGATCAATAACCATCCCTCAAAAAATGAGACCATGCTAACTGCTGCTAGCTGCCATCATTCTGAAAAGGGCTGGGGTGTGTTTGGGCTCTTAGCCATGTTGATTCATTGGTGGCGATGGCAGGCTTTCTGAGAAGCTAAGGGGACGAGGATGCTGTCAGGGATGACCTTGAGCTAGAAAGTGGAGCAGAGAACGAGTGCTTGGCCCTCTGTCAAGGCACCCAGGACCCGAGACGGGTGATGGGGGGCCCATTTCCACTTCTTAATCGCTCTTTCTCCTTCACTGCCCTCCCTTCCTTCACTCCCTCTACTCCCTCTCTCTCTCTCCTTCTCTTCTCTGCGGTACGTTTTGCCTTGCTTGTCATTCCTCCTCACTTCTTCTCCTTGCCTTTGTCTTTGCCCTCTCTTACCCCGTCTCCTTGGACACACAGTCAGTTTAGCTTTTCTTGTCGTTTTCTTCTCTGCCCTTCTCTGCTCTTTTTAGCTGTCCACTAAGTTTGGCTTCTTGTCGTTTATTTCATCTCCTGCCCTTTTCTTTTCCGCCCTTCCTTTCTCATCTCTGCTGTCCAGTGTGCTTTCTTTTTTTCTCTCTCCTTTCTTTTCCACTCTGCCCTCCTCTCCTCTCCACTGCTATCCAATACATTCTCTATATCTTCCATCGTTCTTGTCGTTCCTCCCTTCTCCTCTCTTTTCCTCTCAAGTTCTCTTCTTCCACTCCTTTTTCTGTCATGTGTGTCTCTTCGGCGAAGACTTCATCTCCACCTCCTCCTCATCCCTTCATCCTCTCCTCCACGCTCACCTGGCCTCTCATCTTCCCTCCACCTGTCACATGTCTCATGGCCTGTCTCCCTTCCTCGCATTCCTCCGCCTCTCCTCCTCCTCTCCTTTTCCTTCTCCCATCCATCTCTTCTCAACTTATCCTTTCTTTTTCTCTGACTGTCATCTTTTTTTTTTCCTTTTTCCCTCCACTATTTTTTCCAGCTTCTCTGTTGTCTTTACTTAGAACAAGCAACACAGGAAGGCCACACAACCGGTTGCATGCTGATAGGAGTCTGCCTTTGCTTCGTTCTCACCAAGCACCCCGAAAAGCTGCCAATGTCCCTCAAGCGCTGGCTATGATTATAGCGGCAGACACAGAAGGGAGAGAAACAGAGAGTGTGAGGGAGAGAAACAGAGAGAGAGAGAGAGAGAGAGAGAGGGTGAGAGAGAGAAAGTCAAAGCAAAAGCGAGAGTGCACTTCAAATCACTACTTCTGGAGCTCTCTTGTATTGATCGCCGCTGACAGCCTAACACCTGTCAGTTCTCCGCATCTCTCTCACTAAAAGAGTGTGAGTTAGTCTGCCAAACGAAAACACGACACGGCATTTGGTCAGTCAGTCGAACGCAATTAAAAATAGTCAACGATTCCACAAAGATATCCAACCAAGCGTGTGGGAATGTCAGCCACCTTGCGGCCAAAACGTTACACAAACATGGCTGAAAATACTTTCCATATGGTGCACAGTATGGCCTTCTCACGTCATAGACGGCGTGAGGCACGTTCAGAATTGGCCGAGTGAAAATATGCAGAGTCTTTGTTCCTGCTCCAAGACACCGATTCAGTTCACCAAAGCTACTCATACACAAGGTTTGGCAATTAACACTTGGTGATCTATCACGCTGTTATTATGCTACATTCATTCTCTCATTAACGTCAGTGTATTTCAATGAGTTTTAGAAGAGGTTCCAATGAAAAGGGAGATGAAGTGGTCACTTGGGGAGGATTTGGCCAATCTGTTTGCATAGCCCTGGGCTACTCAGCACTATTGGCTGTGGCTGCACCTATGCTGACTCCACAGAGCACGACTGAATGGGGATGTAATGATGAACTCCATTCATCAAAGGGCTGCCAAGCCCACATGGGAGCTGGCCTCACTCCTACACAACAACACGCAGAAACAGAAGACTACATCTCCCATGAGCGCCTCCTGTGTGGGCCTGGCAGTATGCGGTAAAGATGAGAATGAGGCAGGATGGGCATTTGTATTTCATAATTGTGTAATTGTATGCTCGGTGTCTGACGATGATTGCTAGTGGCATTAACGGATTACTACGCAGTATGCATGCTAAGTAGTTGTGAGCGTGTGCTATTAATTGTTATGAGGCTTTGAGAGGCGCAGAACACTGGCGATGGAGATTAATGTCTTTGCGGGTCATGCGCCTGATTCAAGCTGCTAATGACTTCTCTAGTTTGCTCCAGCATAATAGAGGGAGAGGTTAGGCACGTGTGTGTGTGTTTGTGGGGGGAGGGGTGTGAGTGTATGACAGAGTGAGTGAATATAGTTCATGTGTGTGAAACTAAGAAATGTGTGTGTGTGTGTGTGTGTGTGTGTGATGTGCATGTGTGCATACAGATATTTACCGTATTTGAATGTGAATGTAACTGTGAGAAAGTGAGTGTGTGCACAGGAACATGAATTTCTGCATGTGTGTGTGCAAATGTATGTATGCATGAATGTGGGAGTGTGTGTTATGGGTGAGCGAGTGCATGACAGAGTCAGCGAATATACTTCATCTGTGTGTGAAACTGAGAAATGTGTGTGTGTGTGTGCTTGCGTGTGTGTGTCTGTGTGTGTGTGTGTATGTGCGCACACATGGCAGTATGTATGTGTCAGTGTGTGAGAGGTGGAAAAGGCTGTGCTGGTGTGTGCTGAGCAAGCCTGTCCAGTCAAGGGTGAAAACGCCTCTCAGTTCAGCATAAAAAAAAACGTGAGAGAGAGAGAGAGAGAGAGAGAGAGAGTGAGAGTAAGGGAAAGAATAATGAATTCAGGTGAAAAGGAACGAGGGAGAAACTGACTGGATAAGCTGAGAGAAAGAAAGTGTATGATCAGGGGACAGGGTGCAAACAGCAGATAGGAATTCCAAAGAAAGGAGATGAAAGGCAAAGAGACGCAGACAGAAATGGAGGGACAGAATAAAGGAGAGGAAGATAGATGGAAAGAGCGCGAGAGATGGGGGTGGTCTGAGGAGGAGAATGACAATGAGTAATTTCCCCGTCTCTGGCAGAGGTTGAGGCGCAGGTGTTAAAGGGCTGCCCTGTTTCTAAGGTCTGTCCGTGTTGTGGTCTTCCAGCCTGCTACATCCGTTAACTGCATCGTGCCGCACCGCGCTGTACCGCACCATGCTGCTCTGTGCGTAGCAACACCATGCTGAGATGAGCGGCCTCTCAGGGTCATAACCCCTACCCCTCCTCCCTCTTCTCACTCTCTCTCTCTCTCAAACGCTCTTTCTCTCTCCATCTCTCTCCTGCTCTCTTCCTCCAGCCTGTCTGACCTCTACCGCCAGCTGATCCCCAGTCAGCGAATCCAGGCAGAAACAGAGAGAGAGAGGAAAACAGAAGAGAGAGAGAGAGAATGAGGGAGATAGAGGAACACAAACCTACAGAGAGAGGGAGAGAGAGGGACAGAGAGAAACAGAAACAGAGAAAGAGAGAGAGGGAGACAGAGAAACAGAAAGAGAGAGAGAGACAGAAACAAAGAGATATAACGAGAGAGAGAGAAAGGGAGATAGAGAGACAGAAAGAGAGAGAGTGGGAGAGAGAGTCAGAGAATGAGACTGTTAGAGACAGAGAAAAACAAGCTGAGAGAGAGAGAGCGATGGAGAGACGGAGAGAGTGTAAGCTAGATGAGTCGACAGTAATGAAGAGGCAGGTGGCCTCTCAGTAGGGGAGTGGGAGACGTTTGTTGAATCTTTAAACAGAGTCAGGTACACACACACACACACACATTTGCCCCATCGATGCCCCTCAACACAGCAAGGCAAACAAAACAACCAAAAAGGGCCCTCGCGTGTCGAATGCCTTAGTTTGATAGCTGGATAGACAATGATAGCTGAAGCTAAGAGCGTAATGTGCAACCAGTCCCCATTGGCACTGTAAGCGGAGCAGAGCAGGAGATGGCAAAAAAAGCAGGGAGGTCGGCGGTGGGGGGTGCATGAGAGGGAGCCTGAACTGCTGCTGCCACAAGGAGACGAGGTCGGGCTGAGCGCGAAAAAAAAAAAAAAAAAAATCTCCTCCGCTTGTTATGACACCACACAAGCACACCAGATGGAGCGCTCATCAAATATACATCACACTCTGTTCCATGTGCAGGCACCTTAATCCAGAGAGTTGGGGTGTCAGGAATGATGAAACGTGCCACAATGACTTATTAGTGGCAACTGAGTCAAGGGTTAAAAACGTGCCATGATGGATTCCTATTGGTGGCAAGAGAGTCAAGGATTAGCTGCCCATTCAGTGCTAAAGTGCCCTTTAGAGTTAAATTTAATCTAAAGAACCATTAATCTCTCTTGTGGTTCTAAATCAAAAACAAGAATGTGTTCTGTACTGAGAAACGTTATGGTTCTCTCCATAATCAAGAACCAGTACCTGAAATGCTTATGCCTATGAAGAACCAATAAATTTAACATAACATCATGACCCCTATGTTATGCAGACAGGATAGCTGCACTATGGCAAACACCCATGATAAATGGTCCAATACACAAGAACATGGAGAAGGGGCAGTCCACATGCAATCCTGGACGAGGGGTATGGGGAGAGGGGTGGGAGGGGCATCTCATTAGTGTAGCGGTTATCTGCGGTGGGGGGACGTGACATCCTGCGAACAAGTGATTAATTCTGCCCTTGCAGACGTGGTCTGCGGTGGACGGGAGAAATGGACCTGTTCTCCAAAAGCATTCTGGGTGATCGATCCCATGACGTCACCCAGCAAAAGAAATGCAGCGAGAAGCTAAGAGGAGCGAGTGGCGGGATTGAAGGAGCAGAGGAGGACTAATGAGCACATCACTCTTACAAGGGAGAAAAAGAGAGAGAGGAAGGAAGGATAGAAGGGAGTTAAGGAAGGGTAGTAGGGTCAAGTGATAGCGGGGTGAATGAAGAGAGAGAAAGAGTGAGAGAGAGAAAATGGCTCTGTACTGTGCATGGAGAAAAGAGAGAGAGAGAGAGAGAGAGAAAAAAAAATGTCTCTGTACTGTATATGAGGAAAAGAGAGAGCGAGCGAGACCGACAACTCAAATTAAATTTAAGAACGAAAAGCTTTGGTAATTATCACCTTTTGCCCCGAATGCTGCAAATGGAGGTAATGGGCCTAAAATAGCTTTGGCATGACAAAGGTGAAATAGCTTTTTCAATTAGGCTCCATTGTCGACTGATATATTATCTTCATAACCTTTCACATTTAAGCTGCACTGCTGTGGAATGAGCGCTTTGTAGCTGATTCGACAAGCTGTTTAATACATCGACTCCACAACTAGTCCTCGGACAGCGGCTTGGAGGATGGGTGTGAGAGCAGCTGTCCCCAATGTGCAAATACACACACACACACACGGAAGGTCAATTTAATACCGAACCCCCTCGTAGAGTGGAAACTGCAAGCAGATATGACGGCATTTAATAAACAACACCGTGATTACTTGAGTCGACAGGGGAAGGAAAATATAAAGGTTAGCTCCGTCTTCGTGCCCCAAGCATTTTTGCTCGACGTTTCACTCATTCACTCCGAGGGCACACCAACCTCACACGCTGAACTCCCAAAGGCCTTTGCTTCCCGCCTCCATCTCCTCAGCAGACTGACTGAAAAGGGCAACATATTGAACTCAGAGGCAAAGATTGAGAGACTCGCTGTTATTTCTCCAAACCGCCCTTTTTCCGAGCTCGTGTGTGCTCATTTTTTTGTGTTGTTGTTGTAGTTGTAGTTTTTTTGTGTTGTTTCTCCCCAGCAACGGGACTCGCCCGGTGGGCTCGAATGCCGTGTGACTGAGCACTTGTTTAATAGTCATTTCCATCCTGCCAGATCCAATCGATTGGCAAAAAAGGCTGTAATCAATGCAACAACTCGATGTGCAGGTTGCAGGTAGCAGCAGGCAATCCCACACCATTCCAAAAATTGATGCCGTCCAAGATGGAGTGGTACAAAACAAAAGCAATTGAGACTCAGCAGTGTTACTCGATCAATCTTGGATCCTGGATGTGTGTTGTCTTGCTGAAGAATTGCACAAAGAAGCACATTCGCCCCATTTCAGCTCTGCCCTGCGTCAGAACATGGCTTGTGACACCAGCCAGGTGCATTTGCTCTATTCAAATGGATGCATGGCTGCGTTTGAGTGTGTGTCAGTGAGTAATGGGATTTGGCAAGATATAGATTCTTACCCCTGTTACTTTTGCATTGGCAGATGAAGAGGAAGACCCAGTGGGCAAACAGAGTTAAACGCTGAGACATAAACAGACATGTACGCCTGCACACGGACACATGCACGCGCACACACACACACACACACACACACACATATATATTTATCATAAATACCCACACGAGGACTCATATAAATCCTTGTGGCCTATTTGCAATCATACATGTCAAGTCACTGCACATGTAATGTATGTGACAGTGTATGTGTGCGCACGCGTGTATGTGTAATTAGACTGGTAAGCTTATTCAAAGCCTTAATATTAATGACTACTGCCTCCTTGGTCTCTGATAATGTCACTGATTTAAAAAAAAATAACATCTACACTGATCCAAGACAGGCTTTCTGTGCTGATTGGTACTTACACACACACACACACACGCACACATACTGTAGCCTTTTTTATCTCTTTTCCAAAAACACACACACATGTACATACACACACACACACACACACACACACACACACACAGAGTCTCCCCTGCACATCTGGCGATTCTTCTCTATAAGACCAAAGATTCTAGAGCTGAGCGGAGAACCCTAGAATCTTTGTACACAACCATGTCTTTAGCTTGCGATTACATAACCCACAACCACCGAGGGCTCTGCACAGCTGAACACAGCTAAAACACTCGGAGCCACAACCATCCATACAGAGCGGCTTCTGTGCATCGCATGGCGTACAGTAACGAGGCAAAAAGTTAATTAACTAGTGTGCATAATTAAAGACCTCTCATACTAATTAAGACTACCCCCCCCCCTCCCCCAAATCAACACCTCCCTAGTGAAACAGAGTGGAAAAGAGAGGTTTGGTGTGGAGAAACGAAGAATAAACAAAAGTAAGTTCCATTGCAGTTGTTGTTGTTTTTGTTGTTGTTGTTGTTTTACAGTGGGGACTGACGGCGGCTGGAGGCACAGAGGCATGAACATGTGCATAGGCAGGAAGAGACTCAGGTTTGTTAAATAAAGTGTGACAAAGTGCAAATAGAAAGGGAGGCCCAGTGGATTTGAATGTGTGGCTGAGTGAATTAAACAAGTGCACGGAAGACACACACACACACAAAATACACAATACACTTTTTCTCTCTTTTGTCTGTTCTATAAACATATACACACAAGTACATATCCACAGACACATATGCACACACACGCACACACACACACACAAACACATACACACACACACATACAAATTCACCCATGAGCCACAAAACAGCAGTGTTGAAGCGTTTCTGACAGTTACAAAATGGAACTGTGTTTGTGAGGGCAGGGGTGGGTGCCGGCTTTCAGGTTGCCGTGGTGAAGGTGTTTCTATTGTGCTGTCATGCAGGAACTCCTGATCTCTGATTTGCTCTAATAACACATTCAAGTGTATTAATGTGTGTGTGTGTGTGTGTGTGTGTGTGTGTTTGCTGTTAAATGTATGGGGTGGGAGGAATTTACATTTACATGAATGCAATCATTCTTGGTGGGGGGCGGGGGGTGGGGAGGGGGGGTTGGTGAGACAGGATTCACAGGATTTCTGAAGCACATAAATGTACATAACTAGAAAGCAAAGCAAAAAAACTCTCTAAGGCTACCAGAGGTGGAATTGAAAGACAGAATATGTGTGATAGCAATTAATAAGAAAGAGAGAGAGAGAGAGAGAGAGAGAACAAATGAGTGAGCTAGTAAAAAACAACACAGAATTTCCTCTTTGAAAGCTATAATTGGCCTGTGCTGATTGTGAGTCTGTTCCGGGAGACGTAGCGCTAGCAACACGCCATGCTAAACATCGGGCCTTTGATCCCCAAAGCGCTCCTCTCGTTTGAAGCTGCAAGTCTGATATATCTACGCATCTCTCCCCTGCTCCTCGGTGCAACACGAGACAGCAAGACGGCCATGCTCCATCAATTCATGGAAACGGCAGCCTTTGAAGACAATTTTGCTAAATGTCAAACAGCATAGGTATGACTCTAACTGAATGAGCTTACAGGGTCACACAACCTTCCTCCCATGCCACTAAATGTGCAAGACGGGCAGTGAAGAAAGAGACCAACCATCCTCACATAGTTCATCTCCTACTGTCCCAGTCTCCCTGTAGAACCTTATAGGAACCATAGATCCGTCAAAGTACAGCCTGGAACCCCTGGAACCTTTACTGGAGTGAACCTGCTCCATGATTAGCTGATTCGGGCCATCATGTGTGTTTAGGATGTGAAGGGACTCAGGCCTCATGGCATGTAGGATGTGATGGACTCTGGCCATCATGTGCATGTAGGATGTGATGAGGATCAGGCCATCATGTGCATGTAGGATGTGATGAGGACTCAGGCCATCATGTGCATGTAGGATGTGATGAGGACTCTGGCCATCATGTGCATGTAGGATGTGATGAGGACTCTGGCCATCATGTGCATGTAGGATGTGATGAGGACTCAGGCCATCATGTGCATGTAGGATGTGATGAGGACTCAGGCCATCATGTGCATGTAGGATGTGATGAGGACTCTGGCCATGATGAGCATTTAGGATGTGATCGGGCCTGACACTGAACGTTCTCATGTAAACTGTGGACAGAGGACATAAGGCCACTATGAGTGGCTATACAGGGATGAGATCATTCAATAAAATCCCAAACTCGTGTGGGTCTTTGTGCTGAGATTTCTTGACCGTTCTCTCTTTGTCTCCTTGGTTGATGAGTTACCTGAGCGCTTCCATGGAAATCGGCCGATGGGTCCCCTGGGAAGATGCCATCGTCGTCTAACTGCCACACTTAAAAACGCTGATGTGTGTGTTTTTTATTTTCTTCTTCTTCTTTTTTTACCCCTCACTGTTTGCTCCTGCTGTCCACCCAGTCAGAGGTACATTAGCTAGCAGCAGGTCACTGAGATCCTGTTGTATTCGTGCTGCCGCACACACACTCACACACACACACACACACACACACACACACTCACTGGAAGTGCCAGGCTGCCAGGAGTTCTCAGTGTCCTGGCGGTGCCCCCAGGGGTCTGTGCTAACTGGGCCGGGGGTTTTAGTGTCAGAGCCTGTCACTATCAGAGTCGAGCAGCAAGAGAAGGAGAGTGGAGGTGGTGTGTGTGTGTGTGTGTGCGTACGCACATGTGTGAGTGTTGGTGTGTGTATGTGAGTATGTGTGTGTATATGTGTGTGTCTGTGTGTGCTGACATGTCTGTCTGTCTGTGTGTGTGTGTCTGTGTGTGTGTGTGTGTGTGTGTGTGTGTGTGTGTGTGTGTGTGTGTGTGTGTGTGTGGTTGGGGGTGGGCTGGTATTGGAGTGGAGATGGCAGGGGCAGCTCCCAGATGTGGAAGCAGTGACAGAGACCCTCCAGATGAGCTGTTTTGCCCTGCCTGCCACCAGGCCTGCCAGCACTCTGATCCTTCCTCACCTCTGCCTCCATCTTTCTGTCTTCAGTCTCTTCTCTTTAGTCCTCACTCACATTAACACACACACACACACACACAGGCTCACACACACACACACACAGACTCACACACACACAAATATTCAATTCACAAATATTCAATTTTAATACACACACAAAGACACAGTCACATACACAAACGTGTGCCCACACACTCACACAAATAGATGCAAACCAATAATACCAATAATCACAAACCAACACACATACACACACACACACACACACACACACACACATACACACACACATACGTTTTCTCATCCACACATTTTCTCATACACACACACACACATATGTTTTATCACACACAAATTTTCTCATTCACACACACGCACATACAAACATGCACACACACACGCACACACACACACACAAATCTATACATCAAATTCATCTACAATGGCAGTGACTTTCAGCATATCTGCATCTCTCGTGCCCAGTCAACATATAATGTAACTCCTCCCCCAGCACTTAGTCAAGCCATAAGTCTGCTTCAAGACAACGGAGAATAGCATGCCAGTGGCAGAGATTAGCATGACATGAGTGCACTTTAACCCTGACTTGAAGTCATGAGTGAATGCATCTGTGTGGGTTTGTGTGTGTGTGTATGTGTGTCTGTGCATGGGTTAGTGGGTCTGTATGTGTGCAGGGGCGCGGCCTGGGGGGGAAAGGTTAGGATGATTCCAAGGGCCTGGCACTGATAGGGGGCCCTAGAGAACATTTTAATATTATAATCAATGTTTGGGAGGCCCAAAATAATTTTCTGTCATAGGGCCCAAAATTTCTAGCAGCGCTGCTGTGTGTGTGTGTGTGTTATTGAGTCAGGGATGAGTAACCCTTGATCAGGGCTTGTCAGTGTTTATCCAGGGGAACTCTGTGCTCAGAGTGCACAGTCGAGGTGCGATGGGACCTGACATTAAAGTCAAGGTGCAGGGCCTGTCAGCAGTCCACAACATCCCGTGGTGTGGGCGCGTTATCCAGTGCACTGCACAAATGTTGTTCGCTTTGCGAACAGAAGCGGGCAGAGGTTGGAACAAACCACGACATCCAGTCACTGCCTTTGTTTTCTTTGGGTTCCCTCTCTCTCTCTCTGGCTCTCTCTTTCTCTAGCTCTCTCTTTCTGCCCCACACTCTTCTGTTCTCCTCTTGCTCTTCAATCTTTCCGCTTCTAGTCTGGCAGAGGTTAAAAGAGCTTCCTCTCGCTCACTTCACAAATGAGGTCTCGGGGGGGGGGGGGGGGGGACTCGTGGCCATGAGGATGACACTGGACACTTCATCTTCATCCAGCTATTGAGCCCTCTTACACTGTCGTGTCTGTAGATGGACAGTCACGGAGAGCCGTTTGCTGTCGCTCGGCTTGGGCTAATTGACTTCTGCAGAGGAGCAAATAATCAAAGTTGCTGCTCTCACTCTATGGGGGCCTAAAGGCAAGTGTCTTTCACCTGGCCCTCTGACCAGGCAACCTTCATCCTTCTTATATCAACACATTTTAAAGAAGAAATATGTCAATATTCCTGTTGTTTGATGTTGCCGACTGCTGTCGGTAGGTATGAGAATGAGAGAATTTAGTGCAACAAAGACCGAATTTGCAAAACGGCAGCTGACACTAACTGATGGGGGTGCAGTCCTTTTCATATCCACCGACACCTCTCAGCTACGTCAAACAACAGTAATGACTGATTCACACCGGATTTCTCCTTTAATTAAAAACATAACTACATACCTGCCACTAGGCATTTTTATGAAATACTTTCAGTTTCGAGCCATATTGGACACAGTTATGTCTAAGCTTGCATTGTAATTAATACAGTGGCAACAGAACATGATGCAAGAACATGATGCAATAGCTAGCAGCTAGCAGATTAGCATTTTAACTTCATCTGAACAACACTGACATTACATCAAAATGGTTGTTTCTTCACATTCTGTTGCTGTTTCTAGGACATTTTAGGGTTTTTTTCCATCTAAAACACATAGCATAGCAGCATAACTACAGTGCACATTCAACCTTAACTGTGTGACAGATTTCTACAGCTATTACCTCAAATTTAATATACCAGTTTCTTACTGGTGTGTAGAATTTCTATTTCATCTCCCTCTCTCTCTACCTATGACATAGAGAGGGTGGGTGGACCAACACACCTTCGTATTCACGACAACTTTTAATCTGCTGTTAATTAAACCATGGGAAATGATAGGAATCGGCTCGTCCCGTGACACCTGCTTCCGGAATCATCTACCATCTACTATTACGCAGCCTCTATTAATAGCGAACCTCTCCCGCTCACCAACCCCCCCCAAAAAATTCATCAGAGCCGTGAGAGATTTTCCATTACTCTCCCCTTTCCTTAATGCGACAGGCGACAGAGAACATGAACACCGCCCCCCCCACACACACCCACACGCCACACACCCACACACCCAAACCCTACCCTCCCATCCCCCCAGGTACAGATCCTAATCCCCCTGACAAATACCCTGGCAGCCAACGTGGCAATCTTCTACCCCCTGACTAACTCTCATTTTAATGTACCAACTGAAGCATTGTTACACACATTTTCTGCAGCAGCAGGGTAGACTCACTCAACAGCAAAAAAAAAAAAAAAAAAAAAAGAAAATTTGACAGCAAGAGAACTGAGTGAGCAGTGCATCAGTTTTGACGATCGCCAGTTTGCTAACGATGGGCGCCTTTTAGCCAAGTCTCCATTTCCGTTCGCTCCATGTCTTATACCCCCATCTCATCAATTTTAATTACTCCCCTCTTTTTTAAGCTTCATTTTTTTTCCTCTTGGGTCAAATAAGATTCCGAGCAGTGTATGCGCTTCTTGGCAAGCCCACTTAGATACATTAATAAGGAGTTTGGCAGGGGCGACAATTTCAGCGTCTCTAAAATAGTGTGGTCAAAAGTAAGGGGACGGGGTGGGGGTGGCGGGGACAAAAATCTTTGTGTGATCATTTATCTCTATGGAGCTGGGACCAATGTATGGTATTCATTTTTAGATGTGGCAGAACACCTTCCCTTTTTCCTTAGCTAGATTGAATAGGAAGAAGAAGTATTAGGTAGTTCTCTACAGTATTTTTCTAGGGGGTAAAGTGTGCTTTCTTTATGCCTTAGTCTGAGTTCCTTTACTGCATACTTTACGTGATAAATAGGCTATTTCTGACTTCTTGCTCAGTTGAGATCTGATTGCATTGTGGACAATTTTTAGCACATCTGAAATTTTATAACAGGTTATTGTGCTAATGTGGCATTAGCTGAGTATTTTGCTTGGGACCATCAGTAACAAAATGCAATTATGTCAACCCTCCCCAAGACTGTAGCTGAAATGATGTCATAAGCAACACACACCAACACAAACCTACCAATTTTGTCAAAATATTCTATATCAAGTATAACCTGCTCATTTCAGTGGCTATATAAACTATGCTCTGCATGTCACTAATGCATTCAGAGAGTAGCTCTCTCGCCCACAGATGGGTGACTGCCTGGATCTGCAGAGGAAAGCGAGAGAACTGCCTGAATGGCAGAGACGACTGCCAAAGATTTACGCTCCGACTCCGACCCGTCACCAGAGGGCACATCCAACAGCCTCCATCTCCATCTTCACCCTCCCTTCACCTCTCTTCCCATCCAAAAGGGAAAAAAAGGCTGATCCAGTTTGAATGTATCAAGCAACAGTGCGTGTTTGTATGGAGCAGATACTAATACTTTCCAATAGGACAAAATCCACACGTGGCTGTCTGTTACCATGGCAGCATATCCAGTTGTCAGGTGCAGATGATGGGGGAGAGATGGGGTGGGATGTCCTGGCCGGTATTTAGAATTTCACTCGGCTCAAAGACGCATCGGAATGCCGTCTCCCGTCTGAGTGAAACGTGTCTTGACAGATAAGCCCAATCAACCCTATCTCAAGCAAATGAAAACTGAACGATGGCGCACGAGCAAAGCAAAGGCTCAGGCACAGGCACAAGCCCTGCCACCATTTTATGTCAGTGTCAGAGAGACCAACAGGGCACTAACCTGAGAAGGGGATTATGGGTATTTTCTCAGGGCCTTTGTCTCAAAAGCCAGAAGATTCCATCTTTTTTTCTCAATCCCCCCACTAGTAATCCAATCATTAAGGGGGTTGGCTTGACACGCGGGTAGCCTAATGTTATTCAGACACGCATACATAAACACACATACTCACTCTCTCTCTCTCTCTCTCTCTCTCTCCCTCTCTCACTTATAAACACGCATACAATACAGTGACAATAAACAAGGAGTGCAGTGTATTGCATTACATAACATGGGATTGTACTGTTGCATCGGGACTGATGACCAGAAATGAATTGAAGGGATAACCATGTGTGTGTGCCAGGAGGATGGGACAGGGATGTGTGTGTGTGTGTGTGTGTGTGTGTGTGTGTGTGTGTGTGCGTGTGTGTGCGTGTGTGTGTGCGTGTGTGTGAGGAGGGGGGTGGGGGTTATGCAGAGATGCGTGTTTAATAGGGTTAAACAGAAGAAGGGACAAGATGGAGTGAGAAAGGAAGAGATGGGGAGAGAGATGAAAGTTGGTGCCCCATTTGGATTTGGGTCGAGTGAAGACTTCAAAGTGTGATTGAAGGTGTTTGAGGGCTGGTGAGTACGTAGAAGGAGGGAATTTCGCATCTGGCATGCCGGTGTAGGGGGAGAGAGTGGCTTTCTTGTCAATGAATTTCTCAACCCAGAATGTAGAAACATGGATAAACAGCATCTGTTTACCATGTCGGTGTTACAGACGGTATCTGGCATCAAACATTTTCCATATCCACCACAACAGTGACCCCCTTTTGAGATCGATATCCAAGACTTCTTCATACATGAAACATTGCTGAGAGAGGAAATACATTCATTTCTTTGCATGGAACATTTAGGAAACAAAACTATTTCTACATAAGCAGCATGAATCTGATTTTCAAAAAATCCCTTTCACTACTACAGTCACAACCCATGCTATCTTCTGTAATGTATTCAGTGTAATGCATAGAAACTCCATCCCACTGCAGCCACGGTAGAAGAGTACAGTATATGAGTCATAACTTTCATCAGTCGAGGTCCTACCTTTCTCGTTATTTTTGCAGTACGGAACACAGGTGGTCGCCACACACCATTTGGCAATTTGCGGCGTCCTGCGACGAGGAAACGGGCTGCCCTCACAACCCCGTGTGCAGGCGCATGGCAGGCGGACGCGTCCTTTTGGTTTCAGCCAGGGATGGACAGGTGTTTGCGTGGGCGTGGTGTGGTTCCCGCCAACACGTAACGATGGGTCAGACAAGCCCGGCGGGGAAGCACTGTTATCCCGCCAGCACTCTGGAAAAGAAATAAACAGATTACCTTCCAATAATAGCCTCAGGAGAAGGAAACGGGATAATTTGCCTCTACCCTGCTGCTGTAGACGGCTCGGCGCGTGTAAACAGTTGTTTTTTAAATTGTTATTATCATTATTACATTATTTAAATCGAGGTCTATGTCTTCATGCACCCAATTAGCTTGGGTCATATTAGCCTTGTCAGAATAACCTGAATACAAATCTAAGCTACAAGATAAATTAGGTTTTAGCAGCTTATAGTCTTAAATAGATTAAGTAACACTGTTACTAAAGTGAACCATTTGAGTTTTGTTTACGTCAGTATACGTTTGATCGTATCTATTTATTGAGACCAAATTATTTTTAATCTATTCTGTAAAGGCTATAAATCCAATAAATCAACTCGGCCACTTCGCCATATCAGTGCGCTTTTTGCGCACATGGAAACTACAAAGTGGATTTAAAATCTGTAGGCTACACGGTGAAAGCGCGAGCCATAGGTTATCCTTCCTTCAGCAGACTCGGGAAATATTACGCTCTGTTATCTTAAGACTTATAAAGCGCATATCAGCTTCAGATGGTTCGTAGCCTGACCCTAATCTCGCAATACTGGCTAGATAAACCCATATCCATACTCACTTGTGGCTGCTCCGGTGTGGTATTCTGCACCCTCCAGTCAAGCCACCCACTCTAAGAAAATCCTTATCTGACACGTTGTGTTGTGATTTCCGTATGTTATCTACAGAAACCTGCCTGGTCTGTGGTCTTCAGATGTGCGTCGCGTGATGACAAAGGCTGCACCTGACGACTGTCCGCTCAGGCACAGAACAATTCTAGAAATAATTCCCGCTGTGAATAAAATGCGTTTCCCAAAGCGATTAAACTGGAAAAGGTTCTTGGAGTATAACAGCCTATGCCTTTGCCTACGTGCCCTGTGAGCTAACCTGGTGAACCTCTAAATTGATATTTCTGCTTACTGGCACCACGAACTTGGTGGAGGTCCGAGCAAACGGATTTTCGTCTCCTATAATTTAAATGTAGCAATCCCTATCAACATCAAAAGTAGAAGCCTGGAGCTCAGGCATCCATCTTTCGCTAAAAATTTTCCTATCGATCAAACCAACCAATCTCCAGCGTTAAACAATATCGACAGGTTCTGTGTGAGACAGTCATTCATCGCTATGGTAAAAGGAGACGACGTGTTCCTTAAAGAGGAATGAGTAAATCCGTGAGAGCGTGTAGGCTAGTTGGTAGCCTAGAGGTGAAAACACCCGGCGAGTAGCCTACCAGCCGATCGGTAACCCGTTGCTGATAGTCTTAGAGAGGCTGGCGCCGTGGAATGAATGACTTCAAAAAAGAGGCAAGCGATGCTCTCGCATCAGCACCGACTCGCGAAGGGTGGGGAGGTGGCGAGCGAACCAAGTCGCACGCATGCAAGGCGGTGTCACATCAGCGTTCGCAAAACTTCTTGATGTTTCCAAGCTACCCACTCCGCGCAACTCCAGAAGACAAGCACACTCTGAGTCTGTATCATCCGTTCGCTTATTCACAACCCAAGCACAGTTATCGCACAGGATTTCTATAAATTGTTGCAGCGCGCACAACTGTTCTATTGTGTGTTTAAAATTATGTACGCAGGGTGCATTCTCCAGGACAAAACATGCATTGCTTGACACATGACCATATGGCTGTTATGAATTGCCATACCACAATCTAAATGAAATGAACGATGTTTCAGACGAAATTAGTAAGCTATGGGCTACGATAAGTATGTGGTATGCATGTATGGCATTTTGGAAAAAAAAAACCATCTATGATGGTTGATTATTAGACAACATGGTAGGATAGGCCTTCTTCGGGTTCTTTAATTGTGTGTGAGGCAATTAGTGCTGCATTTCAATACATTTTAAATACCTATACCTTCCCTAAAAATGCATCTTAGTCTACTCTAGTCAAACTTGTCATAGTTTCCCATCATCAGTTGCTACAAAAGACATGTTTTAGTCATTTTGATCCTAACATTTACATGCCATTTGAAAACTACCAGTAGCATATTGACAGTCCAGTTTTCTGTGTGCAGAGGATCACACCAGGACATTCACAAAGATGTCCCAAATGAGATATCAAAAAGCATCCACAGAGAAGTATCATTAAGTGAACCTTATACGCTTATATAGTGAATCTTATATGCCGATGTGGCTGAACTTAGCACAGGAAATATTACATCAAATTAACAGTCTGACAACCTATATCCCAGTACAATTTTACCATCATAACTTAAACATGTTAACATGGAGCCAGTAGACTAAGATAACTGATTGATCTACTCCAAACTCTACAACAACTCCATTTTCGCTAAACAATTTGGAATGTAGCTTTGCATATTGGTTATGTCAATGACAGGAATATGACATCCCATCCATAGATATTTGAACCAAACACCATCAAAACACCAGAGTCAATTTACCATAGTCCCCTCCCCAGGCCTCCATCATTTCATTTAGGCTATGTAATCTCTCTACAGACAGGCAGACACACACACACACGATTAACAAAGCGGGTATAATAAGGATAGAGCTAGTACAATAGCGAGCTACCAACATGTTAAAGCACTGTACTATTGACTGTGTGTTGATGGATGGTTTAATTAATTGGAAACCATGATTTCAGACTGAGAGGATGAAACTGTCATCACTCAACAAAAAATGAGTCACAACGAAGTTAATAGCTCTTCATATGCCGACAAATTCTATTATAGCTAACTATTCTCGTAAGCACATACCATTTATCCATATAATGTATACATACAACAAATTTCAAAGCAAAAAAATGCATATGAAGAAGTCACTGATTTCTGCCTTCACACCAAATATATTTTCCTCCCAAGCAGTACAGACACCAAAACACACACATACATCTCCTTCCCTCACGTTTTATTGACTAAACTTTCCGCAGGCTTCACAAAGGATACCTCACAAAACACATGTTCATGGATGTTTATTACATTATAATTGATGATTACAGCCATGCTTGTTATGCTTGTGTGTTGCACTGTTGCATACGTTCAGCTAATGTGTCATGTGTACACACACAGTGTTGTTATCAAAGTTTATTTTTTTGCATCCCTTCAGCAGACTCCAGCAGGGCTCTTCCCTGTATGATGCTCTAGCAAGACTGGTGGAGGAGAATCCTTGCTGTAAGACCCCCTACTGTTTTCAATTATGAGCTGAACCACTGTGGAGCCTTTGAAGACCCTTATGGATGGGTGCTGTATAGCCCAGCATGAGCAGACTTCACAGGGCACTGCAGAATACCTCTGTAGTAAATGCTCTGATGAGTGCACATACAGCACAGTGTTTAGACTGAAATAGCTAAAATGCAGGGATTATGTTCGCATTCACTGTGGTTCAATAGAAACCAGCTTGCTCGTCAGTGGTACGGAAGCGCAAGAGGCAACGGATATCAATTCAAAGTCATTTTTCATTCAGATTTCAAGTAATCCCTTCCATGTATTTTGCATGTTTCATTACAATGTCTTATAGCCTGAAGTAGAGATAACATTGCCCTGAAAACAGTAGAGTAGTTCCACATACAGTATATGGTTCTCTAGCCCAGCATTGCTTTTAACTGTAATCTAAATGTGATCAGTGTTGACACATCTCTTGTCACCCCGTGGGAAATGTACATCTTACTTGTATCCCATAATAATCACCCTCTCCACTGCTGATGGAGGTGATTATTTATATGAACATCATAAAGCATGAAACACATGGTAGAAACCATACCACATGAGGGACACGGCTGGGGTGGGGTGGAGATCACTCTGCTTAATCACAGACTCTAGTGGGGGGAAAGGGTGTAGCCTGGACTAAATTATCATGTAAGGCTTTTCCTTGACATTTGAGCCAATGCAGGTTAGTAGTTGAACTCTGTATATGAACTCAAAATAGTGAGAATAGTAGAACATTACAGTGAGTTTGATGGGGAGACTTGAATTCTTTATCTGCTTTCTTAATGCTCAGAGAATTCTGATAAGCGCAAAACATCGCTCTTGGTGTTGAACAGCACAGCTATGTTATGTTCTCAAAACTGTACCAAAACGGGTGCCTGTGTATGGCCTGGGTGGCTTACAAGTACAAGGCAGTTTCCTGAAATATCACTGCTGTAACAGGCACCCTTGAGGGTGAGGCTCTGTCTTGTACGTGTATAAATGTTTGATAATTGTATGTGTCTAAAAGCGGTGGAGTCGCAGCGTTCTGAGCTCCAACCACAGGCACAGGCACATCAGAGAGAGGGATGTGCACCACCCCTGCCTTCGTACCAACGCCAAACCGACCGCTCTAACCTAAGCCTCTATTTACATGGGTGGAAAATAGCCTTGAATCACTGCCCTGGCATAGACTTTAATATAAGGCAACAGAACATCTGTTTGAACCATGTTTGAATTGGAGACATTGTCCACACAACCTCTAAACCTAAGTCTAACACTGTTTTTCAATTCTCTTTTATTTTGCTTAGGAGAGTTCCTCTCCTAACGAAATGACCCGGAAATAGTTAGTGGCATAAGGACCGTTCAGATTCTCTAAATGCTTAGTTAAAGTGCTTTGATGCTCCCTTGTAGGGTTCCTTTCAAAGTGAAAAGAGGCATAAAAACCCCACAATTCCTTGCACTATCAAATAACTAAAATAAAATTGGCACTGATCAATATACAGCCATCTTCCCATGTGAGTAGATTTAGATTTTCTGAAAATCGCTGTTGTCTTTTCCTAAGTCCTATTGAATTCATCTTTTTATCTTTTCTTGACCCCATGACATTTTTCAACCAAGTCAAGGTAAAATTGATAGTAAAATAAGATGGGAGAGACTATTTGTAAAGGTTTTCCGTGAGAGGAATTCCTGGTTGGAGAGTTGATCTGTGTTGCTATGTGTATACAGTCTACCACATGATGCTATCCTATATCTTCTTGATAAAATGTCTTGGCATGATAAAATGTGAGTGTCTGCTGACTGAAGCAACATACAGTACACGCCCCATTAAAATCCTGATCACCTTAGAGAGAAACTGCTGATCAAAATGAAAAAAATGGGGTGAGGGGGTGAGGGGCAGAGGAAGGCACAGTGGGAAGAGTATAAGTCAAGATGGGACTTTTACTGAAGAAAGTACCAGAGCTGAAAGACATGATCATACCAAGGGAAAGTTTATGTGGCTAAGCAGAATAAACAGATATGAACGAAGAAAGAAACAAAGGACTGAAGGGAGGGAAGAATATGCAACTAGCAACGAATGGAAGCAAAAAGACCTAGGCCTGAGCTTGCATGTAGGAACACTACACAATTTAAAACTAATTGAGAGCTGCCTAAGTTATTTTGTTGGAGATGTCAGTAAATAGTGATTCTCCTGGAATCTCTTCTCTCATAGGCTACTAACTAGTGCTACCCTTCTCTTGTCTTGAGATTGTTAATTTTGTTCAAGTAGCCTTGTGTTTGGGCTGCCTTCTGCTTGAAACAAGAGATGAAATAGCCTAGTGCTGGTGTGCCACCGGAGAATGATATGCAGGTAATGAAGTAGACTTGTGATTGTGGATTTTTCATGCCTTCCAACATGGAGAGACCGCTGAGCTGACCGTACAAAGTTGTTCCAGAGCATGAGATTTCACCATTTATCTTCAGAGGTACAATAGCTCCGCCAAGCGTCCGAGAAAGCAACAACAGCGAGCAGAGGGAGCAAGCGAGGACTTTTCTAGAGGGTTCCAAGTGCATTGTGGGATTGCTAAACCGGCATCACCTTCCTCCTCTTGTCTGCAAGGATGATGGTGAGTAGTATAACATGCCTACTTTCAAAACAAATCCTTCATCATCTGCGGAGGTTTTGCCCTTTTATAAGTAACTGAGGCTGGTACCATGTAGGGATTGTCACGGATCTCTTGAAAATGTGTGTATGTTTCTTGTCGAATGATCTGTGATGCGTATTTTATCCTGTTATTGCCATGCTAACTATGTAGCTTGCTAGCCCATTCTCTTGTGTCTCCGCCTATAACGGGCTACTCCTAAGATTTGACAACTAGCGTTAGTGCTATGTCAGATGCTTGCGAGCTACAGTTTACATTTTAGTTCTTGGTAAGGTTCACCAGTAATAATGAACATGTTTGTAGATACCTTGCATAACTTATGTTTGAAAGACTTGTGGAAATCGACTATGTTATTGTTAGAGGCATTAGCCATCAACTAACCGGCTAATTCGTTAGAAGCTATTGCTATGTCATTCAGTTATCCGATGTGCTAACATATCAACTTAATCAGAAGCAGTTCTTCGATATGTTGTGTGGACGTATGTATAACGTTACTTGAGGTATTTGGACAAAGACTTTTCAATGCAATGAGTCAAATGTGTGCGCAGTTGCTACCCGACGTTGTTAGAGACAGTGGTCAAGGCATTAGCTTTGTGGAGAAGTGCACAAGCAATGAATGGTTGGGGTGACGCCTTGACCACTTTGACGATTTGTATTTACGGCTCTAACGTCAGGTGCAAAATACAATCAGAATAGGTTGTTGCCTAATTACCATACAGACCATTGGTTCGCTTCAGGTTCGAAAGTCCTTATGAACCTTCAGACATGTCTTGAATGAGAATTCCTTAATGATCTCTGATGGCCTTTTTTCCGCTAGAACGCACCAGTTATCGTGCTGAAGGAAGGGACCGACACCTCCCAAGGTGTGCCCCAGCTGGTCAGCAACATCAATGCCTGCCAGGTGATCGCAGAAGCGGTCCGCACCACCCTGGGTCCCCGTGGCATGGACAAACTGGTAGTGGACAACAGAGGTGAGAGTTGTGATCCATTTGGCATTAATGTCGGTGAATATATGCGTAAATTATATATGTCAGTATTTGTAAAGGGTTGATGTTCTGGGCTTCAGATATGATAGGTATGCCAGCGGTTGCATAGCAGTTAAGGAACCTGGCCAGCATGCTGGTAGCCTCGAAATTGTGGGGTCGAGTTCTGATAGCTACCGTTGTGCCTTTAAACGAGGCATTCAGCCCAAAGTTGCTTTAGGAAAGACCGACCCTGAACTAATTGATCAGATGTAGCTGTTATAGATCAGATGATCAATTGTCCAGATGTAGACTGCAGCGGGATGTGCTATAAGAATGTGTTTTAGATAGTTAAAGTCTTGCTCTCCTTTTATTAGGTAAAGCAACCATTTCAAATGATGGCGCTACTATTTTGAAACTTCTGGATGTGGTCCATCCCGCTGCCAAGACACTTGTTGACATTGCCAGGTCTCAGGATGCTGAGGTGAGTCTCTTGCTGTGTGAAGCGACTTTGCAGACGTTTTCTTCTTGGTGTGTGTTCATGAGCAACTACTTTTGGAATCATCCTCAAACTTAGAATGAAATGTGGTTAAGTGAAGGACAAATACACATCTGTTAGCTTACTGTTGTTGGAAAAAAACTTGTTTAGCTGGAGACAGTTTACATGTCAGCATCTGTTTTTATTGGTGCTGACAGGGCTGGTAGTTCTGTGTGTCTTTAGGTAGAGTTGATAGTTGTAGATCAAACTCTGGACGTAAAGCATACACTTTCAGTTGACGAATGAATAAGTTGGCGATCAATAACTGTCTTTTATTATTGTGTAGCTGGGGTATGGGGTATTTTTATTTGTTTATTCATTTATTTTTGTAAATTTCATGTGTTTTTTAGGTTGGTGATGGCACAACTTCCGTGACGCTACTGGCTGCAGAGTTCCTGAAGCAGCTGAAGCCGTACGTGGAGGAGGGTCTCCACCCACAGACCATCATCAGGGCCTTCCGCACCGCCACCCAGCTCGCTGTCAAGAAGATCAAGGAGATCGCCGTCACCATCAAGAAGGATGATAGACAGTATGTGCACACTTGTGTCTATAGCTTAATGATTAGAAAAGGGAGAAAATGGGTTTATACTTCAGTACAAGCGATTGAAATGATGCTAAGGTTGAGCTTGCCTGCTTGATTGCTTTGTGTTCACTCACCTGCGTTGTTGCACACCAGGAATACGTGGCATTGCAAGAAATTTAATTCGATTGTATCAACCAAGCCGCAACTTTCTAAAGGCTAAGTTTTTGTTCTAACATTTAATCAGTGGAATTGCGGACTGCTTGACCAATATCATGGTAGTACAAATGGCAATTTTTTTTTTTTTTGAACCTTCTGAATCTTCTGCTGGCTGTCTTCCAGAGAGCAAAGGCAACTTCTGGAAAAGTGTGCAGCCACTGCGATGAACTCCAAACTGATTGCTGGACAGAAGGACTTTTTCACCCAGATGGTGGTGGATGCAGTCATGTCACTGGATGAGTTGCTGCCCCTGAAGATGATTGGAATGAAGAAGGTACAAGGTGGAGCCCTTGAGGTGAGCAGGACACACACAGAATGGCCGTGGCATCTTAAAGGAGAAATCCAGTGTGAATCAATCTGGAGGCTTGTTGTTCGAAGTCACTGAGTGCTGTCTGTATGAAAAAGACTCAACAATTTTGATAGAACATAGACTGAATAGCGAATCGGCAGCTAATGTTAACTGAATGGGGCATAGGGCAATTCTGTACCCCGATGGCTCCATGAGCAGTGGTTGAAAATATGTATGTTCTGTATGCTGTTATGTTCATAACAATACATTAACATAACATTTGTCAGACATATAATCATTTAGTAGGTGTGATCTTTTATGTAGTTTTACTGGTATTAATGATAGCGCGTGTGTGTGTGTTAATTGGTGCTTGTTGCTTCTTCAGGACTCCCAGCTGGTTGCAGGCGTAGCCTTCAAGAAGACCTTCTCCTACGCAGGATTTGAGATGCAGCCCAAGCGCTATGAGAACCCAAAGATCGCCCTGCTCAACATCGAGCTGGAGCTCAAAGCAGAGAAGGACAACGCAGAAGTCCGTGTTAAGTCTGTAGAGGTCCGTGACTGTTCACCCCCCCCCCCCCATACACGCACGCACACACACTCTACAACTGTGTTAAGTCTTTGAGGGTTTATGCTTAACGTTGGGATTCAGACAGTTGGTTATACCATGAAATCTGCACACTGGATGTCTACAGTCATGCTGTTTAAAGAAACACTACAGAGTTTGTGGTGTAAATCTAGTGGACCAACTACCTGAAAGGCTCACAGCAGTATTAACATTTTCCAGAACCTTCTTAGCACTGTTAGAAGATGTTAATTGGCGTTTAATGGCAATCTAGTCAGCAAGGTCATGCTGTTAAGAGCTTTTTTTGTTTGTTTGTTTTTTTGTGGTGATTTCTCTCCACTTAGAACTGCACAGCACAACAGATGGTTGGTGTGAATGAAACTTGTTTATCCCCCCTCCCTTCCATATGACTGTACGCTATCCAAATTAATGTGGAGAGTAATTAATGTGGAGAGAGTCCCAGAACTAAACCAAAAACTTTCATTAAATAGGATGCCTCAATGGAGAACAGTTGCTTTGAGCCCCCTGCCATGACATCGATACATTTGTTGTAGTTGAATGTAGTGCTAAGGCTTGCTATAATTGGGATTGAATTAAGGGTTGTTAGTGGTTGACAGCCTGCAGTGGTAATTGAATCATGATCTTAATGGCTCTAATCTCACGTCTACCAGGACTACCAGGCTGTAGTGGACGCAGAGTGGAACATCCTCTATGATAAGCTGGAGAAGATCTACAAGTCTGGGGCCAAAGTGGTGCTCTCCAAGTTGCCCATCGGAGACGTGGCCACACAGTACTTTGCCGACAGGGACCTTTTCTGCGCTGGCCGTGTGCAGGAGGAAGATCTTAAGAGGACGATGATGGTGAGGTTTTTTTTATGCAGCCTTCATGTTGTTATAGCGATATTCCAGCATAGTTTAACCCATAGCTCTGTTGTTCGAGGTTAACAAGTGATGTTGGTAGGTACTGAATGGCAAAATGCCAGCTAACGTGTTTACCGTTGGTTTGCAAGTTCAGTATATGATGTACTAAATATTCTTGTTCCTCCTACCGATAGCACTTGGTGACCTCAAACAACAGGGCTATGGGTTGTAATAGACACAGATTAGCCATTTAGAGTGAGACCATCTCTGATTGGTCTGGGTGGACAGGTCCTTGATGGTGATGGGTCAGTGTAACGATTTAAGAGATCCCTAAGGGTTGGTGAAATGGTCTAGAAGGTGCATGAATAGTTTGTTATGCATTGTGCACAGTCAGTGTGTTTATTGAGGTGTTTTTGTATTTCATTGACATGAAGGTCTGGGGTATTCCATCAAGTCAACCAGCCACAGATCCTGGTTGATATCGATAAGCCTCGCTAGTTTTAGAGAGAGTTCGGTTCCATTACTCTCGCTTGCAGGAATCTCAGCTGAGATACGAGCAGATCATGCAGCTGATTTAAGTCTTGTTTAAGTGAACGAGAAGCAAATGTGGCTAACTCGGGTTACTGGAATGGATTCAGCCTCATGTTAAAGTTGACGCTATTTCAAATGAGGCTTAATCACTGAAGTACCACTATCATTAGCTACTTGGATGGAATACCGCCCCGATCATCGTCTCCATTTTAGGTCAAACAACATCTTGACATGTTGGTCATTGTTTTTTTTAACCTCGGCATGTTGGAAAGAGTGGTGCCAGTTCTGTTCCTAGTGTTCACATTGCACATGCCAAAGTCAACCAACATCATTTATATTTGAACAAGTGGATTTTTCAGTTCTGTTGGAACAAACTTATGCTTTTGTAAAGTATGCTTTTACTTAGACGGGCTGTCACGGCCTAGACAGATTATGTAACCAAATGAATTAGAAACCTCTCCTGCCTGAGAGCTGAGGGCACCAAAAAAGGATTACTTGGAGTAGCACTCTTGAGTTGAAGCTGCCTGGGGTGGGTGGGGACGGGGGGGGGGGCAGACAAAGAATAGGCTGACATTAGAGAGAAGGGAGGAAGATGTTGAGCCTTTGCAACAGGATGACATTTGGAACGGGCTCGCCTGTGACTGACATTTTTTTTATATGAATACCCGTCACTGTGCAGGAGTCCTAGTCACAAGAAAAACAAGGTCTGGTGTCCCCCGGTGTCTGCTCTTACCCAAAGCTCTGAACCTGCAAATATGTCACTGGAACAGTTCAGTCACGCATGAAGTTGATTAATGCCAGTTAAATTATGGCAGAGCTCAGGACTGAAGACTTGTATTAAGAGGGACTTTGGGAATAAGATAAGCAGGAAACTTCAACTTCAAATCAGCAAGATTTAGTCCCCTTGAAAACACGGCCTTATGTGTTTGTGTTGTGTTTAGTTTGTGTTTTTGCGTACCGCTTCTGATCTGTGTGCATGGTAGGTAAGTTGTACAAACATCGAGTGACTATTCACTGTTAAATTTCTCCATTTTTCCAGGCCTGCGGAGGCTCCATCCAGACGAGCGTGGGCTCCATGACCGATGACGTGCTGGGCCAGTGTGAACTCTTTGAGGAGGTCCAGGTCGGAGGAGAGAGGTAAGGAGTCCCACTGAACTGTCTTTGATCAAACTAGGTCTTTTCAATGTAGTGCAGTGTAAAACTGCGCTAATGTCATTGCCAGTCATTAGGGTTTAGGATTGATGCTTGACGCTGTGAATTCCTGATGTGGATAAAGTCTCCTAATTCTCACTCAAGCCCTGGGGTGTTTGACTTGTGGATTAACGTCTGTGTCTGTGGGGATGCGTGTTCTCTTTTCAGATACAACTTCTTCAAGGGCTGCCCGAAGGCAAAGACGTGCACCATCATCCTCAGGGGCGGTGCTGAACAGTTCATGGAGGAGACAGAACGTTCGCTGCACGACGCCATCATGATTGTGCGCAGAGCGATCAAGGTAGGCTGAGCTGTGCGGTTTCCACTGGTGGCATGCCAACACACATTTGAAAATTGCATTCATCTCAGTACATTTCTAGCCTGATAATGAAAGCAGGCCCTCGCTCTGCATTTTCGTTTCATACAGTGTGTCTGGACATTCAGTAGTGAGATTCGATTGCTCGCTTGAGGTGTTTTAAGTTGAAAAAGATTGGATCAGCCCCTGACTGATGGCTTGCCTTGACTGATGGCATTCTAGCTCTGCATTCACAATGCCTCTCTCTGTTCACTGATTGGACAGCTTAAAATGCCTCCTGAGACAACGAGCTCAATGGGATCAAATGCAGACTAGCGCTGAAGGGAGATGATGATGAAGTGGAGGTGCTAGCCCCTCCGTATATAAAAGTGCAACGTAACAACAAAACAAATGTGTGTATTGACTGCACCTATGTTTTAGCTGCAGGTTATTAAACACTACCAATAATGATTTAGAATTAGATCATGAGTTAATGAGAGAGAGTGGCTTTGTATACTCCACCCCTATGCATTGACCTCATAGATGAAGAAATTTAGCAAAATCAGTGTACTAACCTCAGGGTAGTAATCAGGAAATCGCAGTATTTGTAAGAATGGACATTTTGGTTTGTTGTGACTAAGCTTACCACCCAAGCATGAGTTTGAGATGTCAAATTATTTTTAGATCCATGTTGCCATTAAAATAGATTAAAAAAGATAGAATAGAATAGAAAATAGAATTGGGCATGATGTGTAATAGTATATAATAGTAATAGCTTATAGTGATAAAATAATTTGTTTAGGGCACTGATTGTCAAATGTGAGCAACAAAACTCACATCAACCTCTGAGTCTCCATCAACTTGATCATCTTAAACAAGAAGTTCATTAAAAAATATATATATACATATATATATATATGTATTTTTTCTTTCCTAATATTTTGACATACATTGCTTGCATTAATGATGATGGGGTACCAGCATCGCCTTACCATAGATGGTAATAGTTATTTTTCGGTATTACTCCAACTCTTTGGCATTCTCTAGTGGCCAAATCTTATAATGCAATTTGTGGTTTCAGAATGACTCTGTGGTCGCTGGCGGAGGGGCCATTGAGATGGAGCTGTCCAAGTACCTGAGGGATTATTCTAGAACCATTCCTGGCAAGCAGCAGCTGCTTATCGGCGCCTACGCCAAGGCTCTGGAGATTATCCCCCGACAGCTGTGTGACAACGCTGGCTTTGACGCCACCAACATCCTCAACAAGCTGAGGGCCAAGCACGCACAGGTAACAGAGCCCATTGTTTTCTAGTACATTGGCATGCAAGCAGTGGAAATCTGTAAAAGTTGCTGTGAGTTCCTGTCAGTCATGCACGTTGGACGCAACTAGTCTGTAATATTTCAAAATTTGAACACATTAATGCATCATAAAAGTCTTACCGACCGTATCAATCTGTCAAAAGTCTGTTGATCTAAGTATCGAACACCTTGGATGCAACTAGTCCATAATATTTAAAAATTTGAACACATCCATAAAAGGTTTTATCAACCATATCTATCTGCCAAAAGTCTCATCTGTTGACCTGATTATTCTATGTGTGTAGTCTGAAAACGATCAACTCCACAGCTGTTTCTCACGATTTACAGATTTACTTTAGTTATGTTGTAGTCTCCATGAACACTAGTAAGTAAGGCTAGCCAGGCCTGTGTATTCTCTGCCTTTTCTTCGTGATGGCTTATGCTCACTATCGCCATCCTTCCCTCATTCGCCAGGGTGGCATGTGGTATGGCGTGGACGTCAACAACGAGGACATCGCCGACAACTTCCAGGCGTGCGTGTGGGAGCCTGCTGTCGTGCGCATCAACGCACTCACCGCTGCCTCCGAGGCCGCCTGCCTCATCCTGTCAGTGGACGAGACCATCAGGAACCCCCGCTCCTCCGTCGACGGCCCACCTGGCGGACCCCCAAGAGGTCGAGGCCGCGGACGCCCCCACGCGCACTAAATGACCCCCTTTCACCCCTCCACCCCTGCTTTCATATACCCACTCTCACTCTTCCATCTCCTGTCAGCTGGGGCAGGTCACCTCCGGAAAGGGTCAGACCTGTGGACTCTGTAACACGTGGTAGTGAAAGGCTGGTGAAAGATCCCCTGGCTGGTTGTAGCTTATTTTGGCTGATCTCTGCACTCCATCGCCTTTTGTAATGATTATCTTTGTTACAGAACACCCTTTTTTTTTTTTTTATTACGGTTAGTCATCGTCATCGTCCTTTCATATCTGGTGTTTTAAGTCTGAACCAGATAAAGTCTGTTTTGAACCAGTCATAATAAAGACAGGCAGGTGTTGTCTCTGTGTCTCGAAGTTTGAACCATAGCTGGCAGAGAGGAAGCCTTACCCTCCTGATAAGCACTGATGTTGAGCCGCAGTAGATTTGCTGTTTTGTTGGGTCACTCTGTGAAGCTATTTATTGGACCATTCAAATAAATACTCTTCACAATATACTAAGGTCTGTCTGGATTCACTTTACTGCTTCAGTGGGAGTACATGAAACCTGTGTAGACCGCCATCAGATGGAATATGTAATATATGGTCTTTGCATGTTCTTCGGTGCTATCCTTATGTATGTCTTTATAAATGTAAAATTGAATGGAAAACCTTGCTGCATTTTTCAAAGTTCTGAATACATCCAGGAAATGAATGAGTTCAGAAAGTTTAAGTTTAGAAGCTCAAGTTTCCTGTGGATTTTTTTTGACTGCGTAAGAGAAAAGGTTTTAAACGCGATGAATTCTAAAGAGATGAATAAATGCCATGGGCCAGGTTAGTGGTCGAGCTTTATTTTATACAAAAAAGGTACACAAAAGGAAATCTGAAATAAGTGCAGGATACAAGAATACAGGAGTAACATTTCATCATAAAAATGCTCAGAGGAACATAGTGGACAGATCCCAGAGTCTAGTTTGAGGATCATCTTAGCCATATAAATAGGTATGTACAGTGTGTGAACTAACTCAAAATAACAATGTCCAAGCTTATTTTACCATTGAAATTCCAGCATATTTTACTTTGTTTTGTAGGTTTTCCTTTATGCCACAAGGAGGCAGTATCAGAACACAAACTTTGGTACAAAATTCCCCATGACACTTGAGTGTGCTGCATGAACTTCGTCATCAGCACGACATCAGCAAATTCTTTTCTCTTGGAATTTTTCAAAATATTATCTCTTGGTGCATTTTTATCAATCCTTAGACAGTCTTAATAGTTGCCATACTGTTTCATTCAGAAGTGCATTTTGATCACTCCTGTCCATAGGCATGGTCTCGATGTTTACAAACATTCAATGTTCATTCAGTCTCTTTCATTGCCCTCTATTTCAAATCAGCCCTCACAACCCGATAGCCCTGTAGGACATCCATCAGAGGCACTTAGTTGGACAGGAAGTCAATAGTGGCTCGAACCGAACGGTTTGTTGCCATGTCGAGGGCCATCACCTTTATCTCTGTGTCACCGAACTGCATGGTGGTTCGGATCTCCCTCCGCTCCGACCCGGCGTTCCCGTTGTATCCTGCGGCCGCTGCACAGGCCTGGGGTTCGGGGTCGGGCAGATCCAGGGTGATGGCCCCGCACTTCCTGACTCCCGGGTCGCTGATGTAGGTGATATCGTCGCTGATGCTGCAGTAGATGTTGATGATAATCTTGCGCTGGCCGATCCTCGCTGGCGTGTAGCTCCGCCGCACCACCTCACCGAGCGCCACCGACTGGTCCACGCACACGAAGCGGTCCAGGATGTCTGTGCACCAGTCGCGCCCATCCTTGACCAGGAGCTTCTCCCGTGGGTGCTTGCCCTCCACGAACCGATTGAGGACCCCCACGCCGTAAGTGAGCGGGCAGCGGCGCACGCGCACCACTGTCGGGTCCAGGCCGAAGAGCACGGCCCCCTTTAGGATGGTCAGACCCACATCCTGCGGGATGATGATGCGACAGGTCCGGCCCAGGGCAGCCTGAGCCGCCCGTTGGAGCATGGGCGACTCGGCGAAGCCGCCCACCAGGAAGAGGAAGCGCACGCCCTGGACTTCCTGTTTCTGCATGAGCTCCTCTATGGGAAAAGGGTGGAGAAGGACAGGGGTCAGGAAGGTCACAGAGCTCTGGCAGGTCTTTCTGAAGACTCTGGACGGTTAAGGTGGGATTCAGGGGGGAGAACTAGGCCTATAGGAAAGACGCCTATGAAGCCTTGAAAATCTGCAAAATTCAACATTATCTGACTTTGTCAAGCCGACTGCAGCCAGCGATGCATTCTAGGTTGAAAGCCCTTTCATATTCCCAACCCATTGGTCATTTTTTCCGTTTTCAACCCAGAGTGCATTGCTGTGAGCAGTCAGCTACAGCTGGCTTGATAAAGTCAGGTAATATCGAATTCATTCAGTGGTTGTATTCAGTTTTGGTTGGAGTCACCCTTATGTCTTAATACTAGTAGTGTTATGCTGCCAGCATCATAAATCCTTGTCAGAACTGAAAGGCATATAATATAATATAATAGATCAACTTCCATGTACAGGCTCTCTACTCAACAAATATAATTCCAGCATGTTCCACGACTATCTACTTGTTGGCAATATAAAGCTGATTGATTTATCACATGTGTACTTCCCAGTGCATAGAGCAAGTAAACTCCAGTGGTTGTGTGTGAGACCCTACCAAGAGATACTACTGGGCTTACAGAACATTGAAATGTTTTGTCTACTGTGGTATCTATGAGGCTCAGAGGATAAATCTGTGTGCGTGTGTGTGTGTGTGTGTGTATGTCTTACCAATGTGTTTGATGATGTTATTGATGGTGGGTTGGAAGAGCTCATTCATGGCCTCTGGAGTGAGCCTCAGCATGCCCTGACAAGACCATTTCACAATGTTCATGCTAAAAGAGGAAGAAAGACTTTCAGGATTTGCACACAATGTACCCAACAAGTACACAACACTACATTTGTTTTTAAAATAGATCACATGCATTTGGATTGAAATCTCTGAGTCCCTCAGAATCAGTTGCACAATAGGAAATGAAAGGAAAGCCAAATACTGAAAACTGGATGGGATAACCTCTACTTCACTTCTACTTTAGCAGGGGGATTGGCTGTGCCCTTTGACCTCATGGGGGGGAAGAGAGTAAGGCACTGACTGCTTGGAGACCATGTTCAGACTGAGAACTTAAAAAGAGGGCCTCAGATTCACCCCAAGAGATCAATTGACTCTACAGGTCCAACGGAATACTTACCTCAAGAGAGCTATTCATTGGCCAACACAACATGCACTGATTTCAGAACTCATTGGCCTAAGTGTTTTTGTTGTGTCCTTCTGGGATATGGTTTTAGAGTTTGAGAAATTTGAGTGTGTCTTATTTCTACTAACATAAAAAATGCCACTACAGTACCACGGTATTCATACTAACTCAGTCCATTCCTGAAATCAGAGTGCTAGCAAAAGATTATGCTACAGGATGTTAGTTTTCCACAAGCGGCGCAGAACACATAGCTATAACCTACTGATTAGTATGGACTGTAACCATGGCGATTTTAACACATCCAAGAGGCTATCATGCTAATTTCAGTTGATCAGGCATTTCTTTAGAAAGGCATTTTGCATTCATGACTAGAATTGGTCTCGAGGTCTTTCATCATAATTCATTATTAGTTTCACGCCTCTGTTCATGAATAAAACAACTGATTCTGAAATACAACACACACATAAATAAATAATAAAATCTTTGCCAGGACTGATCCCAGATGTCAATTTATGACAATTACCAGCTGACAGATACCCTGCTACGAGGTGAGAATATTAACACAGGGCTGAATGCTTTTGCAGGTGCAACAGCCTTTCTCATTTTTGGATAATAACACTATCAAACAGCATGATTTTAGACAACAGTGACCATAATTAAACACTCAAACTGAACATTGTTGAATATTGAATGATTGTCCAAAGTGATTCTGGAGGGATGGACAAACTAAACCTAAATTTTGTGTTTTTTAACCTTTAAGGGACCTCACTAGAAATATCTAGTTCAGGAGTCATAGGATCCCCTGAACCTTTAAGCCTTACTCTTCTATTGCTGGTACATTTTTTACAAACAAATCCTGACTAGGCCTTATTCTTGTCTACTTTTCAGAGGAATGCATCCTGATCTGTCGTTACATCAGAGGGAAGCCATATTCTTGAATTAGAATGAATGATTTACATGAATTAAAAAAACATGTTTGACAGACACATCTGGTCTGTCACATAATGTTATCCTAAATATTAGCCCCAATTTATTAATGTAATAAACTGTGTTAACGGGTCTCCCAATTAAAAAAAATGTCTGAGCTGCATACTTGCTCTTGCGCAGGGCGGTCTCCACGCTCTGTCCCCGGTACCTCTTGTAGAAGTCGATGAAGGAGAAGGGCAGGGAGATATTGAGGGCGTTGGCTCGGCCCGGAGCAGCGGTTCGCTTGCGGGCCTCGAAGGCTATCATGAGGTCCACCCAGGCTGCGGGCCGCTTGGCTTTGAAGCTCTCAATAAAGTCAGCCCCGAAGATCTGGCAGAGCAAGGCCTCGAAGGCCATGTCAACTCCTACAGCTCCATACGGGCCACCTTGAGGGAGAGCAAATGAAGAAGACAGTGTAAAGCTATTCATCTTGTGTGTGTTGTCCAACAATATCATGTTTTCACACTGTTGTCACACTGAAACACACGACACAACATACTGAAGATTTGTCCTTGATGACTTTCTTAGCTAAAGTTGTGGGTCTCATATGGGTGTCATATTGTTATATTTCTCTGAATTCATGTCCACAAATGAATAAGGGTTGAGGACAAAAGATTTTGACTAGAATGTTCTAGAATCTTTGACTCAGAAGCATACTGTGAAGTCTCAGCCACAGCTCCATCTAAAACGAATCACAGATGCACAATATTCATTCTACCCTGGTGATTTTTCTCTCCTCCCTGTCATTATTTAGCTCTCTACAAACATTCCGACGAATTGTAAATGACATTCCTGTGCAGGAGTTACTTCAGCCCATAGGAGGTGGAAGGAGGTGGAGGTGAAGGAGGTGAAAATAATATGCCCTTGTGGACGTCAGCAAATACACAAACTGCACCATACCAAAGGCTGATGACTGTTGGATACAATAGAGGGCGGTTTTGGAAGGTTAACTCTTTGTGTCTGTGTAGTTGAGTGGTGTGTGGTGGGTGGAGGAGAATGAGATCTCTCCCTCTCTCTCCCTCTCTCTCTCTGGCTGCTGAGTCAGACGTTCACCTGAGGCTTTGTAAAGCTCTTTCAGCGTCCCCTGCGGCTGCTCAATCTGGTGGACAGTCAGGTCCACAGTTCCCCCGCCGCAGTCTGCCACTATGTACCGGTCACCTGCAACCACACATGCACACACACACACAGACACACACACACACGCACGTGCACACAGAAAGACGGAGAAAGAAAGTGGAGAAAGAGAACAACTTGCATCAGCATATCCTGCAGAAAGTGAGTGGAGAACAAATATATCCATTGTGGAAGCGTCAGTCCCCATCACCTCCCTCAGCTGCCAACCCCCCAGGCCCCCCACAGCCACCATTCTCTTGTGTGGTTAGCCTATGAGGCGGCCACTGTAAACAGCCCCCAGGGTAGTTTATGATATCTGCCCAGATAAGAACACAGACACAGGGCCACGGCCTTGTGTTTATGTCCAACGGCCATGAGGGCCACACCCAGAGGAAAATGGATGTGTGTGTGTGTGTGTGTGTGTGTGTGTGTGTGTGTGTGTGTGTGTGTGTGTGTCAGGCGGGTTGAGAGAGCAAGAGAGAGAAAGAGGGAAAAGGAATGAGAGAGGAGGTTTAGAAGTTGGAAGTGGCACAGAAAAGAGACAAAAAAGTGATGAAAATTGTGTGTAGGGGTTGTTTGTTTATTTACACTGGAGCCCTTGCCTGTCACATGGGGGGCATGTGTGAATGTAGGTGTGTATGCACATGCATGTGTTTCTGCATTTGTGTGCATGTTTGTGTGTGTGTATTTGCATGTGCATGTGCATGTGTATGCAAGAACCTACGTGTGTGTGTGTGTGTGTGTGTGTGTGTGTGTGTGTGTGTGTGTGTGTGTGTGAGAGAGAGAAAGAGAGAGAGCGAGAAAGAGTTTCTGCTGTTGTGATGTGTGTATTTGTCTGGGCCGTGGGATGAAGAATCATGAGGTGGAAGCTGACCTGGCAGGGATGGATGTATATGCTCTGCTGTTTCAGATGGATCAGCTTGCAGTGTGGGATTGTGGGATTGCAGACTGCTGTTAATGAGTTGGCATGAGGGTGTGTGTGTGTGTCTGTGTGTGTGTGTGTGTGTGTGTGCGTGCGCGTGTGTGTGTGCACGTGTGTGTGGGGTGGGGGGAGTGGGTTGATGGGATCTGGAACTGGCCACAAGATGAAAAACAAACAACAAGACATGCTGTGTTTGGTTTTTCTCTCTCACTCTCTCTATTTCACTCTTCCTTTCTTCACTTCTCCAGACCTTTGTCTTTCTTTCTTTCTTTCTTTCTTTCCCTCACTCTCTCACCTCTGTTCTCTTCTTCCCTTGTTCACCCTCTCTTTATTTCAGCGACAGCAGGAAACATCTGGACTCAGAGGACTGATTATTTTGACCCTGGAGCTTGCTGAGAGGGTGAAGCTAACGCCGTAGGATTTATAAAAACACACACACACACACACACACACACACGAACATGTACTCTCACACCCATCCACACACACTCACACAAGAACACTTTGTGGCTCTGCATGCTAAGTCTTGCAGCCAGTAAAAACACAAATGAAAGGTGGTGCGACTGCCCAATAAAGACCTGAGCCTAAAATGCACACTGGAATTAAGATCACATAAAAAAACATAAGCTGTTGGGTAACAAGGGATCTCTCCAATTAGAAATAAAGAGAGAGAGGGGAGAGAGAGAAAGAGAGAGAGAGAGAGAAAGAACGAGAGAGGTGGGGGTGGGGAGAGTTGAACAGAGGGACCTTTCTTTGCAGTGCCATTGTTGGATGATGTTCAGATTTCATTTACTTACAGGAAATGGTGCTGGCTTTAAGCTGAGGTACACGTATGTGTGTGTGTGTGTGTGTGTGTGTGTGTGTGTGTGTGAGTGTTCCCATGGGCCATTTTAAAATGGGCAGGCTTGCTGGGATGATGTGCAGCCCTTGGCAGGCTCTAGTTGTGTATCTTGTATGAGTGTCAAAAACCCTTACTACATATGCTTGTGAAAAACTGACTCAGTGTGCATGGCCATCTCCACGGCAACACGTCAGGCAACCGTGGCAACCCCACTCACCTGTCTGCATCTCCGACCACAGCTCCCCTGTCCCGCTCTCCACCAGGAAGGTGCGACTGTGTCTAGACCTCCTCAACTGCTCACGAGCTGAAAACACACACACACACACACAAAAAGACAGGTCTTAGGTCAGTTTGTCTTCACTCCCACAGGGTCAGAGGTTGGAGGTGGTGCTGGAAATCACTGACTCTGGTCCAGCCAGTAAATGCAGGGAGTGCACCATCATAAAGTGTGGCCGACACATGGGCCCCGTTTACAACGTCTCCATCGTAAGACGGGAGAGGAGAGGAGATGAATCACAGTAAATGAGCAAACAGAACATTTGGAGCACTCTGGACACCCCACTCCACCCCCCTTTTAGTGGAGGTTAAGTTCCACTCCCATAAACCGTAAAAACCCAGCAGAGCTGAGAAATTAGCCGAGGTCAAAGAGACAATGAAAACAAACCAGCTTCATCATTCCCATTCACAAACCTCATCACAACTCCTGCTGCTTCTGTTGCTGAGCACACAGAGACTTGGGACTTCGCTTAGATCTGGCCACCTCTCCGGCACAGAGGTTTGAGAGGCTGTTTTCCGAGGTGTTTGAATATACCAAACCTCTTTAGCTGTTAGTGCAGCAGCTGATCAACAAACTGGAAATCTGAACGCTTAAATGCTCCTTCAAACTGTCTTTAATGCTCTTTCAAACTGTCTTAAATGCTCCTTCAAACTGTCTTTAATGCTCTTTCAAACTGTCTTAAATGCTCTTTCAAACTGTCTTAAATGCTCCTTCAAACTGTCTTAAATGCTCTTTTCAACTTTAAAACGGCATCAGGAACTAACTGATGCTGCCAAATAGAACCAAAACAACCCTCAACTCCTCTCTTAGCTATTGTAAACATGGAGCCATTACATAGATTCCAATGGATTTGCTCATCAGTGAGCTAATTCACACAGATAGCCTCGCTATGTATTGTATATCATCTCCAGTGAGTATAGCTACACTTTCAAAAGAAGCTTTTCGTCCATAGGCTGCCTCAGAGCTAGTTCTTCCAGTCTGCACCGAGGCTGCCAAACTGCATCAAAACAACCATCCTCTCTTATTGTAAACATGGATACATAACATTTGAGTTACGTGTATTTGCTCATCAGTGAGCTAATTCACATAGACAGATAGATAGATGAATAGATAGATAGATACTTTATCAATCCAGAGGAAATTTAGAACATAACAAAGCTTTCAAAGGGAGCTCTTTCTCCATAGGCTCCTTCAGAGCTAGCAAAGTCCTGCTGTGCATATTCCAGATGAGGACCTCTTTGTTTGGCACAGACCTTATTCATTCTCAGTGCTCTAAGCAGGCCCTGTCAGAGGCCCTCGCTTGAAACGAGGCAGACAGGCATTATTGATTACACCTTTTTGGAAGCGTGCCTGCCCGACTGGCGTACACTGAATAGGTAAAGCTTAGAGGGGGGTTTGGTGAAGGACCCCCTCATATACCCTGGCCCCTGGTGAGATTTTGGGAGGCAGGGTGGGGATTGGGGCTCCTGAACAGCATCTAGAGGGGGGTCGACTCAACTCGACTCGACCCAAATCTCGCTGCTGCGTGCCAAGCATTCAGCCACGCTCCCCTGCACTACTTGGCAAGGGGGATCGAGGGGGTCTGGAAATCATTTGGGACAAAAATTTTGTGTAGAGAGAAAGCAAAGCAGAAATAAAACGCTAAAAGAAAATGTAGGAAAAAAAAATATGTCTGTGTGACTCAACTAATAACAAGCGGAGCAGGCACAAGTTCAGGAACACAGTGAGTAGATACGAGGAAAAGAAGGGTCTAAATATAGAAACAATGAGAAACGCTGAAAAGACAAAAGAGAAAGGGATACAGCGTGTGTGTGTGCGCGTGTGTGTGTGTGTGTCTGTTGGGATGTGCTTGTGTGTGGGTGTGGGAACCAGAAAGAAGAGGAGTTGATGAGAGACTGTGGAAAAAATACAGCATACGTCTGACATTCTTGGCACTGTGTTGATAAGGTCTGAATGTTAAGTAGAACATGGATCTCCATCCATACATCTCCTTTCCTCAAATGGCCTGCTTCTTAGAAATGAAGAAAGAGAGAGAGAGAAAGAGAAGGGATAAGAGAAAGGAGAGCAAGAGTGAAAGGGAGAGTCTTGAGTTTTTCTGGTAATGTCTGGAGCCGTGGCCATGACGGACATGTTTTTATGAGAACTGAGAGGGCTAGAGGGAGTTGAAGTGTCGTTCATTCAAAACCGCATTTGCTCGATCTGGCCTGGGTCCTCATATGCTGTATACTTGAGAGAGAGAGAGAGAGAAATTTGAGGATTAACAGGCTGAGAGGGGGGTGAGATCATGGTCTCAGAGCACCTTGTTTCAATTACAGGACTGTGTGTGTATGTGTGTGTATGTGTGAGTGTGTCTATCCGTGTGTGTGTGTGTGTGTGTGTGTGTGTGCATGCGCGCATGACTGTATGCATTTCTTTGTGTATGTGTGTGTGTGCGTGTGTATGTGTGCGTATGCACATAATATGCATGACATGCAGAGCTAACAGCGTAGAGAGCTCTGGGCTGGCTCAGTTATTTGGTGCAGCTCTTCCACGGCGTCAGAGGGCAAAAAAGAGAAAGAAACGAAGGAGGAATAGAGGCACTGAGAAAGACTAACGACTGACAGACAGGGTCAAAGGCATTTAGGGTGTATTTAGACCAAACCCTCTCAGGGTCACCCCATTCCTCACGAGAGAGTGACAAACAAGACCCCTTTTTTTCCCTCTCTCTCTCTCTCTCTTTACAGAAACACATGGTTTCTATTCTTCACATCTCTCTGATAGCCCCATAGCGTTATCTGAACTCTGCATATGCCCATGTGCGCGCACACACACACACAGATGCATGCACACACACACAAACACACAGACGCATGCACACACACACACACACACACACACACACTGCATCAAAAGCCACAGGGCCCCCTAGAGAGATGAAAGCGAGTGCCTTCCCAAGGACAAGGGGTCCGCTCCTCGTCCCATGCTAATTTCGAAACCGGAGAAACATTGTGGTTTTTCTGGGCTCGGCCTTTAAGGCATAAGAAGGCCTCTGGTTTTTCAAGCTATAAAAAAGAAAGGGACAAGAAAAGGGAAGCAGCGCTCTGGTACCTTGCCTGAAGCTGGAGTCAAAGACACGGGACCCGTCCAGGTCCATGCCGTTGGTCATTGGTCGCTGGCTGAGGTCAATCATCTGATGGAGGCGGAGCTTGCGGCAGTAGATGGAGGCGGCTTCGGGCTCCAGAGCGATCAGCAGCTGCTCAGGGGAGTCAGGAGACACCAGGCCAGCCTGCAGAGAGACAGACAGCAAGAAAGAGAGAGGGAGACAGACAGACACAGAGAGGGAAACAGACAGAGAGAGAGAGAGAGAAGGGGAAAAATGTAAATGTGTGCAAGTCTGTCAGACTGTAGATGTGTGTGTGTGTGTGTGTGTGTGTGTGTGTGTGTGTCTCAATGATTCTGATTTCATACCTCTCCCATTTTCTTTAATATAACAAAATAAATTTAACTGAGATAACAGGTGGGAGAAACAAAGACATCCCATGCTGTAGGCTTTGACAACACTAATGTCCTGTTTTGTCGTCCTTTGTGCCTTGGGAACACTGGATGTAAACATCCATTCTAATAAAGCACAAACAGACTAACAGAAAATGAGTGAATTTAGGAAATAGGAAATAATTTGTTCTATTGCACTTCTGGTGGCAGAACTCATGATGTGCCAAGCGATGATGGCAACAGAATGGTCAGAACCGGCAGAGAGGGTAAAAATGGAGCGAGAGGAGCAAACGCCGATATTTTCCGTGTTCGATTTTCACGAGGGAGGTGGGGGAGAAATCCCCCTCCATGCAGCCAAGAGTTCTGACATTGCTCTATCTTGGTCAGTGTTCAACGGTCTTGGAAGCGGATTGCGGAACTGTAGAAATGTTGTGCTGTATTTGAATACAGCTGAGTGACTGTTCTGTCATGGGCATGGTGGAGGTGGGGGTGGGGCTTTGGGGTTGAGGCCTGTCGCATGCTGAGAAGGAGGGGAAAGGTGAGAGCATGGCATGCTGGTCCAACAGGAAGCAGCGTGGCTCAATCCCAAAGCCTGGACAGGATTAAATAACCACCAATCAACAAACACAGACAGGGTGGGGTGCTGTCCGTCCCAGCTGAACCAGGGGCAGCCGGGGGAGGTGAAGGTGGATGTGGACATGGAGTAAAGAGGAGTTAGGGAGGAGGGTGTGTGTGTGTGTGTGTGCGTGTGTGCGTGGGGGGGGGTCACCTTGTATTCTTCCCTCTGCCTCCACCCTACCGCTCTCTCTCTCTTTCTCGTGTTCTCTCTCTCTCTCTCTCTCTCTCTCTCTCCCCCTCATTCACTGGTCCAGGAGTGGCTTCCTGTGTTTGTGTGCCGGTCTCTCACATTGTTCAGACTCTGATGACATCGCTGTAAGGAAATTCCGCCTCCCTCCACCCCTTCACATTTCAGCCACCAGTGTGTGTGTGTGTGAGTGTGTGTGTGTGTCTGAGTGAGTGTGTGTGTGTTTCTCACCATTTCATAATTACATCTAGGACTACATCAGACTAAAGTTGCAAATCTATATAGAGTTCATGAGGTTCTAATTTATCAGCTGTAATACTGAAGTGCTAAGAGAGATGAAATGAGTGAGATGAAAACAGTGGCTTCAATATTTGGAGACAGTCATGGCTGGAATGAAGGCGTCATATCGGTTGTGAAATTCCATTTCAGCCATGATGTCATCAATAGGTAGCAGACTGGAGAGAAAGAGGACATTGCAGAAACCGCCCGGAATTCCATGTCTATTACACACACACACACACACACACACACACACAATCATGATGGATGTCATGTATCCATGGTATCACATACACTTTGTTCCATGTTCCCATTGATGTGAGTGGCGATTAGGATTCCTGCATTCTTTTCCATGCACGCACACTTCCTAGTGTGTGTGTGTGTGTGTGTGTGTGTGTGTGTGTGTGTGTGTGTGTGTGTGTGTGCGCGCGTGCGTGTTTATGTGTGAGTGTGTACAGGCCTGTTTGTAAGTAATGAAGTAAATGTTAGTTTTACGATCGTGGGCTTTATTGAGTGAGCATTTTATGGAGTGTGTGGTGTGGGTTGTTTACCAGCAGGCAAAACAGAGCTCAAATCACATGCGGGTCATAGTAGGTCACATCTACAATACTCTATGTGCAGTCTAGGCTCTAGCTACAAGCCTATGTGATGGGAAGCGTTGGCTGTTTAACAACCATGTAACATTTCTAACCCAGAGAAGATGCATCAGAGCTCCTCAAAGCTTAAACGCTTGTGTGGAAAAACAGCTTTAGCGCTCTTGAAATAATAAGAGAAAGAGCTAATTCAGTGTGCATGTAAAAGAGGTGGAGGTGCTTAAGGTAGTGTCCCACAAACACTGTTATCTCTTGACATTGTTTCAGATCTTGTGTCCACTGCTAAGAATCCAAACGTAGTGTGAGTGTGGGGGGCTGTGGGTAGACGGCTTGTTGGTGATTACCAGGTAGGCTGCCTCTCGCATGAACTGCTTAGCAGGCTGCCTCCACACAGCCGGGACTGTGATCACCCATCGCACCTCATCCTCCTCTAGTGCTGCTGATGACACCTCCTTCACCTCCTGCATAACGCACACAAACACAACACGCACACACACACACACACACACACAATCACAACAATGAATCTAGAATTTTCTCATTTTAAGGCATTGGAATGTACCCCTAGCCCGACACAAACACACATACAAACACATTGCACATTTTCTTCTATACTTAGTATATGAATTCATCCAAAAAAGAATGAAATAAGATTGTTTGACTGCTATCTCAGCTGATTTATGCAGGCGCAAGACTGGAAGCACTGTTCAGTTTCATCTCATCAGTTTCGATTTCAGTCATTATGGTGCTCTTATAAACTACATCCATTGAGTCCTCCTGTCAAAATCTTACATCTACCGGCCCTATACAATGAAACTTCACATACTGTTGAAGTGCATCTCTGCCAGGGTCTGGATCCCATTATCACAGGCCCTGGTTGACCCCCTGCGACCCCCCAGGATTTGCATCTTTTGGTTAGTGTGAAAGCGAAGCGCCCCTTTTCTCTTGGTGTTTACCCCCTCAGCCCCAGGGGCTTCAGGAAATCGGAAATCAGTGGGGAGGAGAGGAGTAGTGGAGGAGGAGAGGAGTAGTGGAGGAGGAGAGGAGTAGTGGAGGAGGAGAGAGGTAGTGGTGGAGGAGAGGAGTAGTGGAGGAGGAGAGGAGTAGTGGAGGAGGAGAGGAGTAGTGGAGGAGGAGAGAGGTAGTGGTGGAGGAGAGGAGTAGTGGAGGAGGAGAGGAGTAGTGGAGGAGGAGAGGAGTAGTGGAGGAGGAGAGAGGTAGTGGTGGAGGAGAGGAGTAGTGGAGGAGGAGAGGAGTAGTGGAGGAGGAGAGGAGTAGTGGAGGAGGAGAGAGGTAGTGGAGGAGGAGAGGAGTAGTGGAGGAGGAGAGGAGTAGTGGAGGAGGAGAGAGGTAGTGGTGGAGGAGAGGAGTAGTGGAGGAGGAGAGGAGTAGTGGAGGAGGAGAGGAGTAGTGGAGGAGGAGAGAGGTAGTGGAGGAGGAGAGGAGTAGTGGAGGAGGAGAGGAGTAGTGGTGGTGGTGTGGGAGGGGATGTTGGGGGTGGGGGGGTTCGACGTACGGCTCAGGGGATCTCTGGGTTTGGCGTTTGGCCCTTTTGGGGTCGGTTGTTCTCCGTGTTTCGGAGCACTTCACCCGCATCCTGGGACGGAGCGGAAGGGAGCGTTTGGGCTTCTTTTGGACGCATGCCCATCATTCTGGTCTTGCACTATTTCTTCTGTCTCTTCTTTCTTTCTTCTTCAGCTCAGGCTGTTCCTGTTACTTCCTTTTCTCTCCATATCTAGGTCTGTTTGAATATCTGCTCTGTGTCTCTGTCATTTTTTCTCTCACATCTGTTCTCCCAAAAACTCTCTCTATGGATAGACAGACATCCGCCAACCACCAAAAACATTGTGTGAGGGTGCATGTGTGTGTCTGGTGTATTTACTTTGCAGGTTGCCTAAGATGTGTGTGAGCCTGTGACTGTGTGTGCGTGAGTGTGTTGGCATGTACTGTGTGTGCATAATGTACTCCTACAACAATGTGTGCGTGTCTGTGTGTGTGTGTGTGTGTGTGTGTGTGTGTGTCTCCTCGCATTTATTTGCCAAGTTGCACATGTGTGCACTTGAATGCGTGCATGCATAAACATATACACCTGAGTGAGGGTGTGTGTGTGTGTGTGTGTGTTTATTTGTGTGTGTGTGTGTGTGTGTGTGTGTGTTAGTGTGTGGGTACCTTGAGAGCATGCTCCCTAAAGAACTTCAGCGCGTGGGCAAACACCTCGATAGCCCTCATCCTTCGACCGCTCACTGCCTCCAGCTCCGTCTCCATGGTGAGGTCCTGTGGGAAAACGAGCAGAACCGCTGCAAAACCTCTCACAACCATTAGAATGCAGAGAAAATACTGAGCAGAGCTTCTCACACTTGCAGGCATGTCTAATGCAAAGTTGCTCTCTCATCTTAGGTTGTTTACACAGATCAAAGGGACCACTGAGAGAATATGTGCATTCAGATCTTTGCATATAATATGTAAATACTTATCCAAACATCTCTACCCCTTTCCCATTATGTTATGTGGGAAATAGCACATAATATTTTGATTAGAAAGAAAATAGGGTGGCCCATAAAGATAAATAAAGTAAACACAGTAAATAAATCAATTTTGTTAAATATAAATGATGATGAGGAAAAGCAGATGTTGCTGAAAGAATTTATGAACTTAGAAACAGCTTTTGTTATTTATATGAGGAAAACATGTCCAAGAGGATCGGTTCATTCTCAAGGAATACTGCATGAATATGCGCAACTGAAAGCCTGCTTTAAGTATGATACTTTCTCACTGGAGACAGTAAGCCAAATAATGCTTAAGGAACATCAAAACAGCACATCTGTCACAGATCTAAACTAAACAAGAACATTCGTGTCCAGAAAGGACATTATAAAGTTCATCTCCTTTCCCTGCAGGCCTTGGAAATGCTTGCTTCAATGTATGCTGCTGTTTTTCCCTCCTCCTCCTCCTCCTTCTCCACCTCCTCATCTCCTGGGCCCTGACTTGCTTACGCTGGTGCTGTGGATCTTCATCTTGAACTTGTCGAAGTAGAGCCAGTGGCGCGCCTCCTCGGGGTCTAGGTCATGGTAGCTGTCACGCGCCGCAAAGCCAAAGCTGTGGAAACGCAACTCGGGCGTCACCAGCAGGCACGTGGGGCTCTTCTGATTGGCCACGCCCGGGTCCCCACCTTCCCAGCGCCTACGGAGAGAGAGAAAGAGAGAGGGATGAGGAAGTTGAGGGAGGTAAAGAAGGGTGAGAGTTGGAGGAAAATCCACCACGACTGTAGGCTAATCTTTTCATTTAAAGTAAATTTCACTGGTATCATGCAGACGCTTTTATCCAAAGCAACACAGACTTGCCACATGGGGTTTGGGAATCAAACCCAGGTCGTCTAATTGTCAGTCGAGCGACATAACCTCTGCTCACCATGTCTTCATTTAAAACTTCACATTTTAAACATTCTGCATAGAAAATCTCTGGTCTAAAATCGTCTTTTTTTGTCCATAAAAACAAACTGTCTAGTTAGTTGGGGTTGAGTGATGTAAGTGTTTGCAAGTGTGCACAAGGGTGTGTATATAAATGTGATGATTATAAATGTGTGTATCCAGGATTTCTGCTTTAGCATGTGTTTGTTGAGAACTCTGCTGTTTTGTTTTGTTGTGTTTTGTTTGTGCGTCAATGGCGCCTGGTGATGACCTCATCATGTGGATGGCCTCTGGATCCTCGGCGAAGCTGAAGGCATAGCCGCTGGAGGTGGTGCCAAAGTCGATGGCCACCACCACTGAGAAGGGCCGAGCAACATGGGGCCTCATCTCTGCCCTCTGAAAGAGAGAGAGAGAGAGAGTGAGAGTGTGTGTGAGAGAGAGAGAGAGAGAGAGAGAGAGAGAGAGCATGGGCAGAGTAAAAAGTAGATAAAGAAGATGTGATAGAGATGGAGGGAGGGAAAGAGGAAGGGAGGTAAAAGACAAGTACACAAAGGTTATCACAGTGTGTGTGTGTGTGTGTGTGTGTGTGTGTGTTCATGCTCGTGTGCCCTGCACAGGCTGTGCCCTGGTAAAGATATGAACTGACAGCAGGTCAAAGCATCGTTCATTTCTCTCCAAACGTTTTATGGATTCGTCATCAGGAAAGTATGTCTCAGCCTCTATTTCATGTGGACTGCCAAACCAGTTTAAGACACTGGATGACAGAACAGAGTTAAGTGGATATGCTATATATACACTATGCCTTTTAACCTCTTGTACCGCTAGTCTTTTACCAAGTTGTTTTTCCCTTGGTGTTCTCTGTCAGATTACAGGTGTAGGTTCTGCTAATAGTGTGTCTGTGATGGGTGGACAAATAACCAATAGCACATGGAGAACTTGGTGATTGTGGATGAGGAGAACATGCAATTATGAAGTTGTTCTTGAGGAATGTAAAGTAAAAAAACTTTCTAACAGAGATGGGGAATTTGCAGGGAAAACAAGCCATTCATAAATCTAGCTGTGGACCAGTCTGTGGGAGTCTCTCCCTGATCCCTTGTTGCTTGGTAGGGCTAAGGCCTAAAAGCATCTCAAGTCTTGGCCACAGATTGCAGTGTGTGCGCACTAAATGAGATGAGGGAGCAGAGAGAGCCGTGCCAAAGAGCCCGTGTTCAGTTCTAAGTAAAGGAGCATATGTATGTGTGTGTGTGTGTGTGTGTGTGTGTGTGTGTGTCAGCCTCACCACTGGCTATTACAAATGCTGCTGTTTGACACAGAACACACACTGGGGTACCATAACAAGGTAATGCTATATGGAGAAGTCATTGTGTAGCAGGAGCCTGAATGTGAGTTTGGGTGTACGTGTGTTTGTGAGTGTATGTATGTGTGTGTGTGTGTGTGTGTGTGTGTGTGTGTGTGTGTGTGTGTGTGTGTGTGTGTGTGTGTGTGTGTGTAGGCCCTTACGGGAGAGGGTGATGGAGTGAGTGGGGCGATGCTGCAGTCATTTCTGGAAGGCGATGGAGAGCCTGATGGACTAGAGGAAACAGATCTGTTCTCATCTATGAGAGAGAGAGAAAGACAAAAGGGAGAATGATAGAGAGAGAGAGAGAGAGAGAGAGAGAGAAAGACAAAAGGGAGAATGATAGAGAGAGAGAGAGAGTGAAGAGTGGTTGTTTGTTGAAGATTCTTAACCTTCTACGTGTTCAAAACACTTAATACAACTGTCAGTAAGATGTTCCATAAATATTCTTAGAGGGATAAACTCAATGAGGCCTATCTAAAACATTCCAAGGGCTTTTTCCCAGAGGCTGAAGGGCATATGTCAGGTTGCTGCAGGCTATGTCAGTCACCAAGATCACTATCCTGTATGCTTCAGCTACTGTGCAAGAGGAAAACCATGACAGCTTCAAACATTCAGGGTCTTAAAAGTACAGCTTATCACTGGGCCTTGAAGGTCATGTCTTAAATATCTCACTGGTCCTGTTTATTGGCAAATGCCTCCGTTTCCCTCTTCTTCTCCTATCCTCTCCTCTCAGGGTTAAGGAGATCAAAATGAACAGGAGTTTCTGTGATAGCCATACTTGCTTTGTTTACTCACTCCACAAATCGTATTTGCTTGCTGACATTTTTAGAGGCCGCTTCCTGTAATTTTCGTCCTTACTCACTCACAATTCCTTGGAGATTTCATGAAAGCCTTTCAGCGATGGAGTTCTCCACTGTTGGACTTTTAAACTGACACATTCCAATGGCCTGGTAAGGATCAACAACTAGACACAAGAGTGACAGTCACAGACTCGGAGGCTGATAAGCACGTGTGGGACCTGTCATCGTGCATTGCACAACATGACAGTAGCCTGTCACCACGGCAACACCTAGCCATCGGATAAAAGCCACCCACTTTTAACAGCAGCAGCTTATCTGGGAGGGTATTCCAAAATTCCAAAGCTGGGTTTTTTACAATCAGAATGTACAGTTGTAAGCAAACCTAAACACTCTCTCACACACAGTTTCCATGGAGAAGGTGGGGTACCCTTTCTGGAATGATAGGAATGTTATCAGAACATGCTGAAATTCCCAAAGGGAGGGGAAGAGGATAAGACCAACATGCTCACACCCCTGTCCAGAGGTCCAGTCACACCGCATTCACATTAACCCCACAAATACCAGTGTCCATATGGCACTCCAGGGAGAGACACCCCTTCACAACATCATACTGCATCTCTGGGGGGGATTTCAAATAGGCACGTAAGTGACAAACCTAGCCTAATAACTGAAAAGCCTGTGAGCGTCATTCTCTTTACTAAACAAAGCTAAAGGGATCCTCTATTTGGACTTTCACACCTTCCTCAAGGGTTAACTTATCCAGGTTTATCACTTCACCATCTTCTTGGAATACTTGGAGCAACTAATTGTTTTAGTCCAGTCAGCTACCACATACAACTGCCTCATTACTCTCTACAGTGAACCGGGCCACTTTTATCTGGAGGTTAGTCTAAGCTTATTGAGTCCAGCTACACGAGGCTAGGACCTCTTGGTTTAAGTGTTGGAATGTTCCAGTCTCACCTGGCACCTGTAAGGTGTTGTTGTTGCTAGGCTGCAGGACGGCTGCCATGGTGACAGGTGACAGGGCCTTGGCAGCCTGCAGGAGAACACAAAAAAGATGAGAATTACATCATATTCATCCAGTCTGATGAGTTCCATCAAATTCATCCACCACATACAACATCAACAACTGGCAGCGTCATCACACTCAACCTCCTGATCAGTCCCAACAACCCAAGAGCCCAAGAACATTTTTCTGTGTCTTTATGACAACCAGAGATTGATGTGCTTGATAATCACTCTTTATTTATTCATTTGTTTGTCTGTTTACTTCTTCGGGCAGTTTCCCGTTACTCAACAGCTGTAACAACACTCCGAGAAAAGAGCCGGAGGAAAGAGATAACACATCATATGTGCAAACACACAAACACACACACACACACACACACACACAGAGAAGAAAAATAGATAATGATGAAGATAATCATTGGATGCCCATCCTGATTCCATCGTCTAACCAAAAGAAAATGGAAGCATGAAGTTTTGCCCGGGGAAGCGTTCCCAAACATTCCCAGCCAAATGAAACACTCATTTTGAGAAAACATGTTTAACCTGGCATTCTGATGGCATCCGCCGATGGCATCCATGTTGAGCTTGATGTACCTAATCAAGCCTCACAGATTAAAGACCTCGTGGACATCGTGATGAGAGTGTAAACATCATGATTGAAGCCTTGTTTGTGTGTGTTGGAAAGACAAAGCAGTTCAGGCTTGACTTTTCCCTCTGGTAGTGTTCTGAAACGCCAGCTTTAACTATGAGACTAAGAGTTGTATGAGACCAAAATGAAAAGAGAACGCAAAGAGCTGACTTGAAACAACACATGTGGTTTAAATGTCCTGTGTGTGTGTGTGTGTGTTTCTATATTATACTACATTGGTTTGAGGTTTCTGTTTCCCATTCTATGATAAAAAGCGAGAGGGTAGAGCCAAGAAAAAAAGAATACATTTGTCGATCTCAATCTTCCCCGGAGCCTCACACTCTTTCAACCCCACTTTTGATTCTGCCTCTCTCCTGGTTTTTCTTTCCTCAAAAAAAAAGAGAAAACTCTTCATCTTTCTTCCCACCTCTTTCAATCATTCTCCCTCGCACTGTATTAGTTTAGGAGCCACGCGACTTAGCAATAGCCAGGGATCAGTGAAATAAGCGGCCAGGCTCAACTGGCTTTCCCCTAGGGGATAAAAGAGAGTGAAAACAAGAAGAATAGAGAAAAAAAGAAAGAAAGAACGGGTGACTGAGTAAGAGAGAGGAGAGAAAAGAGAGACAGAGGCGGAGGCAGGAGAGAGAAGCCCACTGGACCCCCGTGTTTTGGCTCTGCAGAAGCTGGTTTTCATTGCTAGACCAGATTGGTAAGGAGCCTCTGAAGCTGGCTGGGGTTCAGCATTACCAGTGACACAAAAGAGAGGCATTCCACCAGTTACGCCCCACTGTGCCTGGATCAGCTCAAAGACACCAAGGGGAGTACTGAGATGGAGGCGATGGAAGAGAAAGTGAGGGGGGTGAATACTGTATGCACAATTTGGTATGTAGGCTGTGCATGTGGGTGTGTGTGTGTTTGTGTGTGTCTTTAGCGGTAGATTGAGAAAGAAAAATACACACAAGAGCACTTTTCCAAAACATTAGCATTGCATCATCACTACCACAACCAAGTCACAACACACACAAACACACACACATACACACACACATGCATGCATGCACACACGCACACACATATGGACGCACGCACACACACACACCCACACACACAAACACAGTGAGTGGGATATTCACTTTCACTCATGTTGTATTTTCTGGCCGTTGACAATGTGATTAAACCCTGGTGACTGTGTTGAAATAGCCTCCAAATTCCTCTTATTCAAGAAGACTGTAGTGTAACTGTAGTGACATCATCTCAGCAGACACTTAATGATCTTCTGCCTTGAAGGAGTTAAATGAAAAGAAATGATTCATTCTTGGTCATAAGAATTTTAATTTTGCTTCCTGATACTTCTGATGTAAGCTCTGATAGTCCAGAATGCAAATAAGACTACAAGTCTATATAGCCTATAAATGCCCTTAATCACATATATACACCTATAAAGACTTATAAATGCTTAATAATGCTTATAAAAATTATCATCAACAAAAAACAAGTAAAAATCAAATTGCAAATAGCTAGTAGTAGATAGCAACTGGTCAATAAATAGCTCAACATCCACATCCACTATCTGCAGCTGTCGGTGTCTACTCAGACACAGACATGCAACACTCCTGGTTCTAGTATCCAGTGGTTTTTTTGAGTGCGGCGTTCACCAAAGGAAAACTGGGCCCTGTATTTTCCACTGTCCATTACCCTGAGAGGACTGCAGTCAGTGCCTTCTTGCCTGCTGTGACCCTTGCACACAATAGGATGACATCACCGTCTACTGGTGCGTACTGTACCGAACGGCCGGAGGAAGAGAGAAGGCGCACCCCTTTCACCTTTACCCCTCTCTCACGTGGAACTGTCTCATGCTCCTTCAGGGGTGCAAGACGCACCCTCACCCAAAGAAAATACAAACATGCACACGCACACGCACGCACACACACACACACACACACCAGGTTTCATCAAAAGACAACCTAATAGTGTAATTTGATTCTCTTAAATCACTTAGAGACATCAGATGGATTGGAATGTTTATGAGCCGACTCCCAGGTCTGGAATGAGAGCTGGTGATGACAGCTTTTTTCAACGTCATTCTTTTTAACAGTGGCAAAGTTTTTATGAATCTGCTGTTAATTTTTGGAGACTTTACATTTTTTTTTTAAAAAATGTCATGAGAAAGACACATATGCCTCAAAGAACACTTCCACTATCCTTCCTACAACATAATTTTCCCAAGTCAGGCTGCACCTAAATATCTGACTTGTGGCAGGTGGCCTGAGGAGTCTTTCCCCCCTTGAGCTGATCTCAGGTCAGCTTGCACCAAAGGGCTAATTGCCATGGTTTGTCAATGCTTGTCTCAGAGACAGGGTCTGGTGGTACATATTCCAAAACTGATAATAGTTCCCATAATTACTATACAAATAACTTCTATAGTTGCTGTGCACTTTGAGTGTATGGGGGGCTTTCCTTTCTTTCTTCAAGTTTTTAGTATCATGTTAATCTGCCTTTTTCTAAACCTTTAATAACTTTTGTCTTTCAATACGAGCGGAGACGATACCAACTTGAAGCACATGAACCATAGCTACATTTTATCAGGAGAGACAGAGTTTGGCATGGATTTGGCCTGTTTAGGGCGGCACCCCTATTTGGTGACACTGCCCTGTCCCTCATTTCCCGTCTGTCTGTGCACCAGAGGCTAAAACAATCCTAGTCTATGCGTCTGTGTAGCCTTCTGTATCCGGGCAGTTCGTCTCTTTCACGCAGACTGATCAATGACCTATCATAGGCCTCATCGAGTAAACCACTCTGAAACAGCTGACTTTAAACATTAATTACAGATTATCTTGAAAGCAGGTGACCAGAGTAGTCAGTAGCGGGTGTATTTCAATAAGATTCTAGAGAAGTGGTGAGTTAACTGGTATATGGGGAAATTGTGCAAATACATAGTTGTGGTTGGTGAGTAGCCTGAGTCAGAAACAGCATGGGGTGGGGAGGGGGGGGGGGGTGTTGTTGTTGGGGCAGGACTGAGTGAGGTTGTTTTGGATGAACAGTCCATCACAACGCCCACCACCACCGCCACCAAACATCACTCCCTTAGCACGCTACAAAAAAGGCAGCTGGGTGGGGGGCTGCTTTCACTGACGGACACGTGTCCTGTTCCCAGAGAGAGAGAGCTTTCCAGGGCTCCATTTCCTGTCTCTGCTAAACCCCCTGGCCCACACTTCCCCACCTACACCCCCACCCACAACCCCACCGACTGTCTCCTCCACTCTACCCCATCTGTGCAGCTGGTCACTCCCACTTGCATGCACCCCCCCCCCCCCAAATCTCATCTGACATACACCTCTATACTCCATTACTAACATTACTAACGGTTCCAACTTCTCATATACACTCTGATTGTTCCAGTTAGGAGGCTGAATGATGAATGAGATATGTGTGACACAAAAGGTTGCGTAACCTTCATCTGGCTCCTAAGCCTTGGATTTTATTGTCTATAGTGGTCCATGGTTGGTAATGTTAGGGGCACTAGTAGGAGCTGGCAGCTGATGAGAGGAATCTGTCTTGGTGATTGGTGCAAAGCAGCCAGTGTGAATGAGAACTAGTGTAGTCGGTTCACCACAAAAATGAACGAATGCACATTACTCCCTGATTTCAGCTTCATAATCAAGGAAAATAATGATACACCACCCTCGCGTCTACAGTACAGCTACAACCCCACCCCAAATTTACATGAGATTATATGTGAGCTCACAAAAGGCATTGTAAGAATGAGTGAGTTCAAAGGAAACTTTTGTCATCTCACAGTAGTACACAGAGAAGTAACTGTCAGATACAAAGGATATCACGCTAATTTTGGTCTTCATTCCCACGGGAGTAAAGATTGAACTTAGTCACAATACAATAAAGGGGGTCCTTGGTTTCCCTTGTCACTGTAGCCAATGTCAGGGTCATATGAACATGACCTGAAGGACACCTTGTTGACTCCAAACAATTCAAGAAACACCTGCACTGACATCACCATGGCAACATCATGTTGAGTACAAATACACATCTTCTGAGTCTTTTCCATTTCAATCCAGTACAATCCAATACACTTTTAAGAACATCCAATCAAATGAACTCTAATGTTCGCTCTCGTATTGAGTTCAAGATCATATACATACAAGTGGTATCAACTTACCCGTTTGCTCTGAGAACAATGCTCTGGTGTTTCTTGAAGGAAAGTTATTCCAGGAGTTTTAAATCCAGTGGAGAGGGCGAGCGAGTGCAAGAGAGAGAGAGGATGGCTCCGCAGTCAAACGCACAGGCAGATGATGAACTTCCCAGCTGGATCGCTGAGCTGTGGTGCTCACAAAAGAAAATCGTCACGGAGTCAGAGAGGGGTAGAGAGGGGTGGGGGGGGGGGGGAGTGGAGAGAGTGTGTGTGTGTGTCGGGGGGAGGAGATGTGGCTGACAAAGAGCTGGAAGGGGAAAAAAAAAAAGACCCCCCGAATTTCTAGTTGATTCCAAAAAGTCTGTGACAAGTTGAAGCTGCCACTGAAAAAGGGCAGGGTCTTTTGGTCCTAAAAGTTCTCAGTCCTGTGCAAGCAGTGAAGTCTCCGGTCGCTCCACTGCTCTGGAATGTCAGGGAGGAAAGACGTGGTAGGTATACACACATGCACGCACACACACACACACACACATACCACACACACACATACACACAAAGTTAACTCGATCAGGAGAGTTGTTACAGCATTAGGGGGTGGGAGGGGAAACTGACTTCATTGGGGAACATGCTCTGTGTGTGTGTGTGCGCGTGTGTGTCAGAGAGGGTGGGGAGAGTGCGGAGTGGCAGCACACTCTGATTAAGTCATCACAAACTCCCTTTTCCTTTCTTCCTCTCCAGCTTTCCACCCCCTGCATCTTGTCGTTTCTTCTTCTTCCATCTCTCCGCCTCCTCCTGTTTGAAATCCTTTCTTCTGTTCCTCTTCTCTTACTCTGATTCATCTCTTCCTTAGTCCCTTTGACTGTCCTGCTCTATCTCTCTATTTCTCCCATCCTCTCTCTGCTTTTGCGGCTCTCCTTGTTGAAGTAGTTTCCTTCCGGGGGGGGGGGGGCTGCATGTACTAGAGAGACACAGGAAAAAGTAATCTGACGAGGTTGACTTGTGTTCAGAAATCAACAGGAGCGATTTAGTGTGCGAATGCTTTCATTTTTTAATCTTTCAACAGGTCTTGAAGGATCTCAACAATAAAAGTCATAGATGCTGTAAAAACACAACAAAAGCAGAACAAGAGCAAGAACCAAAAAAAGAACCTACTCCTGTGGCTCTCTTCATTACCACTGAGGCTAATCTATATTTTAATGGATGAGGAACCTCCAAATCTCTGTTGATCTGAAGTTTTCATTAAACGCATGCCATGCACACATAGGCTTGGTGGCTTTTAGTAAATCCAGGACTGTGCACCAGTGTATGAAGTGTATGGAGTGTGTGTGTGTGTGTGTATGTGTGAGCGGGGGTGTGTGCTGGTGACTGAGTGCGTGAGTGAGAATGGCAGACAGGAGTTCTTTAGGACCCCAAGCTCTTATTTCTTCCTGCTGACTTTGATTGAAAGCACACATTAGCCTCTAACTCACACATAAACGTCTCTCTCGCTCTCGCTCTCTCTCTCTCTCACACAGACACACACAAACACTCAAAGCTGTCCTCCAATGTCATAGCTTTTCTAGATAGTATGCACAAACACACACATACACAATGTTTCTCTCTCTCTATATATATATGTATATATATATATACATACACACACACACAAACTAACTCATCTCTCTCTTACATGATATGTGCCCTTGTGACAGCCCAGGCAGTTGTTCAAAAAGAAATTTTCTGTACGAACGTTGCAGCCCCCCCATCCCCCCACCCCCACTAAACAAACCGAGAAACAAAAATACAGAGAAAGACAGAGGCCCACTGTGAATTGGTTTCTCCAAGCCCTGTAGTATTTCTAAACTAATTTAACTTGGCAAAGTCTGGAAGCGATTAGAGATACTGTTGAACTCCCAGAGTGAATCACAGGTCTAACTCACAGTCCTACCTCCCCTTTCTTCTCCTCCTGTCCTATATTCTTTCATGTTGTTGCTTTGTTTATTGCCACTGTTGTTGTTGTTGTTGTTGTTGTTGTTGTTGTTGAGGTCACCCCTAATTAAACATTAGATTCATTAAGCAAACAGGCAACGGTCTCTGTGTCTGTCCATTTTTTCCCCTATCTTTGCCTTTGTAAATATTGGTTTACAAAAGAGCTGAGTCGAGATTGACTCAGTTTGTAAACAGTCTCTTCTTCCTTTCAGCTCAGACAGGAAGTCATTCGGTCAGGTGACAGGATGATCTGTTCTTCTGCATCCAGAGCAACCTCTTCAGTACTCCTTGTCAAAGTTTTAACCTCTCAAGGACATCTACAATGTAATACTGTAAAAGGCACTTTAAAATGTAAACTGTTGACTGCTTTAAAATAACTTGTAAAAAATCACTGTAAAATTCAAACTTTGTGACATGCAGGATGAAAAGATCTATAATTCAGCTTAATGTAATGTAAGCTTACAGCATGGCATAGCTAACAGAGTGAGCGAGCAAGTCTAAAGAAGTGTGTGTGTGTGTGTCTGTGTGTGTGCGTGAGAGCGAGAGAGAGTGTGTGTATGCCTGTATGTTTGTCAGGGTGTGAATGTGTGAGTACAGAATTGCGTACGTGAGTTCTAATATGTGCCTTCCTGTCTGCGCATGTATGGCCGAGATTGTGGGTGTCCGGACAGACCGGGTGTTTTTAAAATATGAGTGCGTCTCTATACATGCAATCTAATGTGTGTGTATGTACATGTGTATGTGTGTGTGTCTCTTCCGCCCCTGCCTTTCCTGTGCCTCCGGTCCCCACCTCAGGCAATGGATCTACCCCTGTGCGCACACACACACAGTCTTACACACCCTCCATTTTTCATTTAGATGTATGATCAACATTGTTCTCTTCAACCCAAAAACTATGCCCACAGCAAGCTACACCCCCAAATCCCCGGCCTAATTTGTGCCCTCACTGATTGTATGGTGGGAAGTTGCCAGCAGCAGGCTACTGCACGGCCACATTTGGAAAGGATGACCACCGCGGTGTCCCGATATACAAAATTAATGGACAAGGCGGAGGAAAAAAAACTCGACGACAAGAAACAGTGGAGTTGCCCCAGCCAATTAGAAAGCCGTATTCAATATATAATATTTAAGATAATAAAAATATGTCACTGTAAAATATGTCTCTCTTCTTACTCCTCTTCTCCTTCGTCCTAATCCTCCTCCACCCCTATACCTTAACCTATGAAACAGCCAAAGGCTTCTACCATCAGCTAATCATGAAGTTGATTCTTGACAGCTTTTGAGGGTGTTTTGCGGGGTCAGGGTTTAGGGATTAGGGGACATCTTGAAGTTGTAGTCCAGGGTTCAGGGGGCATCAACTTTCATTTATGCATATACTCTATGAGTGAGGGGGGAAAAGTAAGGAGGGAATGACTTAGGGGCAAGCCTCCCCGTAGTGACCATAATAAATGGCCTCTATATGGGGCTATATTGCTGAGAGGCCCCCCTCTCCCTCTCTGGCAGACACCGGCTGGAGGTGCAGGAAAGTGCCATTACTCACATTCACCCCAGCCGTCATCTAGGTCGTGGCATACTGTTTTCAGTGTGACTCACTCAGCAGCTAAGGGAGTATAAATCTGCCTGTCCTGTGTTGGTATAAGCAGGATTACAGCCAGAAGTCCTCCAGGCTTTCCACTACCTTTGAGAACGCAGAGGCCATTTAGGTATTGTTTCTCCTCTGGCATCCGACTGAAGTGTGCAGCTTCAGACAGTTGAAAGTTATGTGTGCATTTAACACACACACACACACACACACACACCAACTGCAGGAGTGACCTGTTGTCATACTCACAAATGGTAATAATTGCCTAAAGAATTGCCCCTGGTTGGCGGTAAGGATGAGCACGAAAATAGTCTTTGACAGCCTACATCTTCCCTTCCACTGTAGAGCGATTTAGGTGCCTTGAGCACTATATATATGTAAAGAATAACACTAGGCCTATTACAACTACTGCTACTACTACAACTACTTACATAATAATAAGAAGAAGAAGAAGAAGAAGAAGAATTGTTATTATTACTACGCCTACGCAACTTGATAGAGTTGTCAGGAACAAACACAACTTTTCTTACAAAAGCAGACTCTCACCACGCGTAAAACTGCACTTAGTCCAGGATCGCCAATTTTAAGAGGGGCTATGTGGCACGTTGACCGTGTGAAGATTGAAGGTAAAAGGTTGAAAGATTTGAGTTGGGCGCCACTTGTTGGGCAAAGAACACAGTGCAGGTTGGGCGAATGTCGGAGAATTAGGGGAATTGTTGGGCAAAGCCCATCAAGTTGCATCATAAGATTGCTAAGCAGCCTGTCTCGTCGGTACAGCAGTGACCATTACAGTTATAGAATATTCTGTCGGTCTACTCACCATCTTCAATTCCAAAATAATGTCCAAGATAAGGGTTTGGGTGGAAAGTGTAGGCTATAGTGGGTTAGCCTCTTAGGCTTATAGCCTAAACAACTAAGCAAGTCGGGGAGCTTATTAAGCGTGTCCGTAATTTTTCAGTGCCTTGCAGAAAGTAAGGAGTCATTTCCCATGGTGACCAGTCTATCATAACAAATGGCAGAATAGGCCTACTTGTTTGTTTGGCCTACATCCTAAGTTGATGACTAGTTGACACAATTTTGACACAAATGGAACCACTAGTTAGCCTAGGTTATATTTTCTTTGTGAATGGTTTTCTATGTATGCTAATAAAATGATGTCAATATCCTTGTTGATTGAAACGTAAAACTACCAATCACGGTGTATACTTGTACAATTGTGATCACGTGACGGTTTCCTGCCTGCCGTTGTGGCACATTTTTGTAAGAAACACGCAGCTGTTTGGTCAAAACGTTAAAGAAAAGGGGTACATTTGCATCAGTTGTAACATCTTTCTGTTTTTTTTTTTATTTTAATTAATCATTTTTTCTTGGTCATCTGACTGCTCGGACCACGTTGTTACTGCTGCTTTTGGTCATTTTCAAAGCAATTCTACCTCTGGCTGAAATCGTTGTTTATAGCCTACCTTGAACTTGGTGAGTAGCCCGTTTGCAGCGTCGTTACAGGTTGTCTCTAATAACGTTACACATAATGTAATGTTATTGCTGTCACGACTCTGTCAATAATATGCAGCTTGTTTTCTTTCGGAGTTACTACTGTAAGCTAACTCAATGTGATTTTTTTCTGTAAACCGACGCAATTTAGCAAAATATTAACTTTTTATCCTCGCCTTTATCTTAGAAAAAGCAAATATTGGCAACATTTGCAAAATAATGTATTAGAGCTATTGGTAAGGTAAAAATAAGAAGTTGCTTGCACGACAAAGGATGCAGCGTTGTTTTGTGCAAGTCGATGGGGGTTTCACACATAACGTCAGTTTAGATCAGTTCAGTCTTTTCTTTTCACTCTGTATTTACGTTTGCCTGGCTATGCATCTGCAATATTATACATTATCGCATGAGTTTAAATTTATGTGGCTTAACAAATATGCTATTATCTTCGAGAAAGCCACGCATGTGTGCGTGTTGTGAGGGGCATTCGAAGGAGGAGGTGGCAATGTTGAATGTTTGTTTAAGCTGGGACCACATGACCATCGTGTCCATAATGCATTAGCCAACGCTAGCAAGCGGTAGCTGTTCTGCTGCAAGTGAAGGAATTACTGTGCCACACGTTGTTTGGAATAAGCCTCGTCGTAATTTTGAGAAAGCCCACAAGATAAAACATGCCAGGTAATGAAATCGACCCATTTCAAATGTCGGTTGACAGCAGTACTGTTCTTCAGTCGATATTTTTGTCACCTATGATGTCTTCTCAGATCCCGTGTTTGTTTTGCAAGCTTGGACTTCACGTTAACGTTAGTTGTAGTAAACGTTATTCAATTGTGCAGTAACGCTTATGTTGTTAGCTATTCTTTGTCTACGGGAAACGTAACGTTATCGCTAGGCAAGGTCTCCAGACAATGTCAATCTAGTTTGTCAGACCACGTTAAACTAGTTGATAGTCAGTCTAAAATTTATTTGCCAGTTGTTGAATTTGGCTTTGTTGTCGGACAAGCACGTTAACGTTCGCTAACGTTAGTTAGCCATTGTTATATCGTGCGTTGTCACCAACATTAATCGAAAATTGACATCTTATTCAATATTTTCAGTATTTTCTTAAATCATAGCGTTTTTCGGAAGTATGGGTAGAGTAGTGAATAAATGACTACGCGTTTTAATAACACTGGCTCTGAATAGATATCCGTTATTTCCTGATAGGCAGTTGGTTAGGTTAGCCCTGGACAAAAAACTGAGGCAGTTGAAAGCCATGCTATCGCTAGCTAGCTAGTCGTGCCCCCTGTTATCAGGAGCGCGGCCTGTTGCAGCCAGCAGTTAACCTTGATGAAAAGGCTTTGTCTTATCTAAAACTGGACCATATACCTAACCAGCAACATGTGTTTGAGATATTAAATTCCTTGTGAATCAGGTTATCAAGGGATACCATATGTTAATAGTTGATGACATGAACATGCGCATGAATCGTAACATCGTTGATGGATACGGAGTTTTGCCTGAATCTAGCACGCACGTAGATAGCAAATCAAGCTATTCGATCCTCGTCGTTTTTAACAAGTTATCGTTCATTTCTATTTGTGCTCAGAACTGTTTATGTTAGGAAGTTTTGCTGATGTTTTTCGTGTAGTTTGAATCTTTTTTTTTTTTGTAATTGTGATGGGCATCTAAGTTAGATAACGTTAACGTCATCTTGTTAATTTAGGAGTAACATGAGTATAGCTAGCCAACTGTGGCTCTTATGGTTAGCATCCTATGTGTTTGCTTGTATAGTTTATTACACTAATGAAAGTACTTCTTGGACTCTTCTGGCACATTAAAGCCAGTGTTGACACAGTACTACTTCACTTTCGTATTACCTGTGTATGTGGCACAACAATCCTTAGTAAACCTCAGCTTCAGTATCCTGGATAGTTATTTCAAGGTGCAGACCGTATGCTAACAGGAATCAGCAGCCTACCTAAAGTTTCGCGTCAAGAAGACTCCCGATAACGTTACATAACGTTTGGTTCAAATGTAGTCTTGCAGCGCCGTCACATTGCCATTGATTCAAAACGCGCCGTTTTCATATACATGCTCTTATACTATTTGTGTCTCGGGTGCAGCACTACAGTGCAATTATGTAACCGTTCTTTTGTATTGAACAGTGCTTATGAATACAGTGTATCTGATATGCAGCCGCTGGTATGGCAAGACGGTCGTTTGCCTAATTCTGAAAACATCGTTTACACGCCGCGGCACTTGTTTTGTGTTTAGATTCGGCTCGCTTTTCTAGTGGCGGCAAACCAAAAAGTATCCTCTTCAGTACTTCTTGTCAAAGTTTTAAATTCGACTTGACTATTCTATTTCTTCCTCGACCCACTTGGGTATCAGTCAATTTGTGTTTTGTCAGTTTGGTCAGACAAGACACTGTCTGTTTTTTTTATATTTTGGGTTGAAATCATGTTGCCGTAGCCTTCTTTGATTCAGGGCTAAAAAGACTTTCTGCCAAGAAGCACACTTGTATTTATATCCAGTATCTTGTAAGGCGTCCTGATACATGAGGTACAACTGTGATCAACCGGCATCATATTCTTCAGCATCTCACACCTGGTTGGCAGTTATCCACAATACTGGCAGTGGAGCAGGAAATATGAGCTGTTTATCAGACTCTTTGGTTTCCATAACCCTGTCTCTCTCTCACACTCTCGCTCACACACACACACTTACACACACTCTCTCTCGCTCTCACACACACACACACACTTACACACCCTTTCTCTCCTTTTCACGTATTCCCTCCATCCTCTTTGCCCACCCTGTCTCTCTCCCTGCCTTGCTAGTTGCATTAGCTTGCATGCCAACAGAGTTCCTGGCAGGCTTCCCTGGCGTTTGGCTCGCATACCAACAGCCCACTTGGCCGACTGAACATTTGTCCGTTTGACCTGCAGGTTTTTATGTCACAGGCAGAGTGTGAGTGGGAAAAGGGGACTTGCCCTCGCTTCTGCCCTTCCTGGCTTTTGTTTACTGTTTGTTTGTTCTTTTTGGTATTGCTCCATTTGCCATTCCAATCCAGAGTTAGTGGCCATCATGTCTGCTGCTGTCTTTTAAATATCACACATCTTCACTACGCTCCGTTAGTCTTGACTTCATATGTCAAGAACACCAGTGGCCAGCTATTTTTTTTATGTTATTGCAACTCAAAATATTTGCCCCTACTGACTTTTTTTTTTAAAATATAGTTTAGTTAGTTAGTTTCCTTAAGGTTTAGTTTATAGAGGTCAGGTTGGGTTACACTTGGGGTTGAAAAATCTGTGAACGTCAGTGATTTCAGATCTTGGGTGGTGAAAGCTGGTGAACTGTAGCAGCAGATGAACTTCACTGTAAATCAATTTCCTGCAGACCTAGAAGTCAGTTGAATTTAATGGAACATGAGTTGAGCAGCTGACCTTCAGGCATTTATGTAATTTGTTTTGATTGACTTGCCTTAAGAGGAGATTATTAATGTGGATCTCCCAAGTGGAGTCTATTGAATGAAGCCGTGTGTGTGTGTGTGTGTGTGAGAATCTTCAGCCTTGAGGCTTAGTCAAAATGTTTACATTGTACAATTTGCATTTAATTTCTGCCCCTTGTTGAGTCCCTTCAAGTCCTGGCCACAGGTAAACGGTGAACTTTTAGAATGTCTTACAGCTCCCATTCTTTCTCCATCTGACCTTGACGGTGGGTTCCGCCAATTCCCAGTCACCTAAAGAGATTCCCAGGTTGGGAGTTCTGTGACCCCAGCCCCCCTCCCAACACACACACACACAACCACCACATGGTCTTAGCCTGTCTTTTTAAGCTGTTAATGAATACAGTTTGGATTAGAGATGCACGGAAGACCTTGTCCCAGCACAGTGTTTAGCTCCTTGGTTGCTTTAATCCCTCCGACATCTAACATGGTGTCAACAGCAGTGTGTGAGTTAAGGAGGTGTGTGTATGGTGTGGTGTGTTTCGTGCCACTGTTCTAGCTAATAATATTACTGCACTGTCATTGAAGTGTGACCATTAGGAGGTCCCTCTGAACCATTACTAGGAGCAATATAAATTGTTTTCAGTGCTGTTGGCCTAATTGTTGTTCCTGTGAGGTGAAGCATTAACTCGCAGCTTTCCCAAGAGTTTCTTTCAGTTTACTAGTCGAAACAGTTGGACTAAACAACTAGTCTAGCTGTAGCCTAATTTACGCTGTAAGTGTTTCTTTTGTGGTTTCTGTGAGGCTTGTGAGGCCCAGGCCTACATGACATCTGAGAGCTATAGTGTTTTATGTAAGGGATAACGGCTGACGTGCTGTTATACGCAATTAATGAAGGAGGCGGAGGCAAATAACTTCATGGCGCCTTCAGCATTGTGAAGTTCCTCCGCCAAGTTTATTAATTCCATATAGCAGCGCACCTCGAAGGCTGTTATCTCACTTATCACCTGGTTGCAGCTCATGCGTGTAAGGAATAGATGTCAATTTGAAATATAGAAAATCTTGCAGCTCAGTTAGTTCAGTTGCAGTACTACTAGCTAGCGGATTCCATTGTTACTGACAAGTTCAACTGCTGTTTACTATGGTTATTGTAGTTACCATTCAAAAGAGCATTGATATAGAAGGGTAATTAGACATTTTCAGCAGATCTACTTCATAGGTGTGTGTTATACTGAATTAAAACACACCCTGCCAGCCAATCAGTATTCCATTTCTCTGGGTAAAAAATAGGGATGACCAGGCAAACGCTCACATAAATTGGGCTACAGGGCTTCCTGGAAGGTGACTTTGTATGTTCTGGAGCAGTGTGTCCTCTTTCTGTGTGTGTGCTTTTGTACCTCATCCCATGTTAATAATTGATTGATGTCCGCAGAATGTCAGAGAGAGGCTACTGGTGAAGGGAACTAGCCTATGTGTCGTACCAGACAAGAACGAAGGTTACTGTGTCGTTACACTCAGAGATTTACCCTCATTGGGTTAATAGGGGTGCAGCCCAACAAATGCTGTGACAGCCTTTTTTTAGCACATACTTCAAGCCTCAGAGCAATATTCACACTGATCCCAGATCTGTGCTGGTTGCACCATGAGCCTTGGAAAGGGTAGGTGTGTCTGTGTCTTTGTCTGTGTCCGTGTCCGTGTCTGTGTCCTGGTGGGCTTGGGATAGCCACATGGTCAGGGAGTTGATGTATGAGCCATTGGCTTTGTATGTGGAAAATTCCCACCATGTAAATTGAGTGGGCTCTGGAAACAGAGAAGCCGCCTTTGCATGTGTACATGTTTACAGGTGGTGTTTACTTTGACTATATGGAAAACACTTTGACCCAGGATTAGTATGTTGGTCTAAAAGAAAGTTTCTTTTTTTTAATTAATGGTTGTTCCCTGTTCCCTGTTGTTTTTCCTTCCAGTGTGACACTTCTAGCTGTGAAGTCTTTTATTAATCAGTAGGGTTTTTTTGTTGTTTTTTTCTGTGCATACAGCTGCTTGTGAAATCAGTGTCCCATCGAGGGAGAACACATGATCAGCTTGACCCAGATGTAGCTTAGCCTAGCCTAGCCTAGCCTAGCACAGCGCTGCCACAGCTGTGATGACGTGCGTGCGACTCAGGCCTTGTCGTCCTGGGGCAGAGCGGGGAGGGGAGGGGATCTGGATGAGCCTGTTGTGTAAAGTGGCCCGGGCCTGTAGCCGTGTGCGGACGTAGCCAAGTGTGCTGCTTTTTATAATCCCCTCCTCCCTCCCGTGCTTATGCAAGAAGAGTTCCAGCTCACTCTCTTGTGTCATAAGGGAGGGAGGGGAGATGGGAGGTGGGGAGAGTGAGATCAGTGGGAAAGAGACAGCGGTCCTCTCTCTCTCTCTCTCTCTCTCTCTCTCTCTCTCTCTCTCTCTCTCTCTCTCTCTCTCTCTCTCTCTCTCTCTTCTCTCTCTCTCTCTCTCTCTCTCTCTCTCTCTCTCTCTCTCTCTCTCTCTCTCTGCCTCTGCACAGGACACAATGAGGAGAGATTTGGTGAGTGTGTGAAACATGCTGAGAGATTTATTGTGTGAACAAGGGGAGGCAGGGTGTCTGGCTTAGACCTATGTCGTAGTGGTGGCTAGATATCTGTGACTGAGACATTTTGTATGCGTAAAGGAAAGGCGTGTAGGTGTGTGTGTGTGTGTGTGTGTGTGTGTGTGTCACATCCTCATTTGTCTCCGTCAGTGCCGTAAGTGGCTCATCTGTCTCATTGTAATGGATGTGTTCGATGGCTCCAGTGATCTCTGGGCGTCTTGCACACACTCCTACACACACACACAGACAAAGACGTGCAGCCATACACACGTCTACCCTCTTAAATGTCATACTAAAACCAGACAGTGTTGAGCTAGGCCATGTCTCTGGTGAACTGAAATTGGACCACACAAACACAGAGAGAAGGGAGAGAGTCACAGTGTCACAGAGAAATCTGGCCGTGGTGTATCTGATTTTTATGTCCATACGTAGTGTGCGGTGCCAGTTTCTCTTCCTCTCGTGATTATGCGTCCTGCTGGAGGGAGGGAGGGAGCAAGTAAGCAGAAGAGGAAAAGAGTGAGTGAGTGAGGGAGAGAGCTTAGAGAGGGAGGGTGGTCTGAGGATTAGTGACCTATCCAGCCGTTTGCCAAAAGAAATGTGCTCCAGTCCCTGCCAATGCCTCCAAGCCACAGGGACGACTAGAGCCAGACAGAGAGAGATTGCCAAGCAGACGGCGGGTCACAGGATCCACAGTATCCATCCAGAGCACTTTGTGCCGTGGCCTCCATGCACAAACAGCACTAGGACAGATGGGGAGACGAGGCCAGCGGCAGATTGAGGTGAAGTCAACAAACTTGGATTGGAAGTTTTCCTGGTCCAGTGCCATGATAAGTCACACAAACCACAAAAGATGGTGTAACTTCCAGTTTCTCTCGTTTCTTTCAGTGACGTGAGATCCATTTATCACTGTCTGTGTGTGTGTGTGTGTGTGTGTGTGTGTGTGTGTGTGTGTGTGTGTGTGTGTGTGTGTGTGCACGCGCACCTATTATAAGGATTTTGCATGACTTTTCATTAGTTAGATTACTTAATTAGCGGCTTAAATGGGCAAGGATGTGTTGAGTAGACTTTTGTTGAAATCCATGTACGGCCCTTTGCAATACGTGTTCACAAACTGCAACAGTGGTATAGTTTTCTGACAAGTTGTCTCTGGCCCGCCAAGCTGGACCACATGCTCTTGGCATAGGGCAGTATAAAAGGGTCCGCTACAAATGACAACATGGAACAGCCATTAGATGCCCTGTTGAACATTTCAGAGAGCCGTGCGTCTGTTTAATTTAGGGGTTTGGAAGTTGGCATAGGAGAGGAAACTAAAGCCACACTTGAAAAGTTCACTCCTTCCTTCACTCACTCGCTCCGAGTCCTCGGTCACTTCGAGTCTTCACTCACTCATTCATTCACTCCTAGTACTCACTCACTCACTCACTCACTCATTCACTCATTCATTCACTCACTCCAAGTTATCACTCACTCCGAGTCCTCTCTCACTCACTCATTCGCTCCAAGTCCTCTCTCATGCCCTCACTCACTTCGAGTCCTCTCTCACTCCCTCCCTCTCTCACTCCCTCCCTCTCTCACTCACTCATACTCACTCTTTTCTTCCCTCCCTCCTTATGGGGTTTATTTGAGAACAAGTGGACATATTGGTTGAATCCCAGTGCCCCCACTAAGCCCCAGGCCCTGAACCCTCAGAGACATAACTGGCCTGAACCAGCCAATAATGAGGCAGGTTTATGCTAGTGTAGTCTTTGAGGCTTCAGGGCTTAAGGTGTGGGACATTGGATTTGGCTATTGGGGGGCTCAAAGTGGGTCAGTTAGTGACAAGACTCTTTGGGGACACTGTACGTTTGACTCCCCATCTGCTCTCTCACCTGTTCTTAACTAGTGGATCCCTCCTAAGGCAAGGCAAAGTTTATTCAAACAGCGCATTTCATACTCAAAATCAGTTCAATATGCTTTACAGAGAAAAATCAGAAGCAAGAAACTGGAAACCAAGCATAGCAGAAATCAAGTTTTCTTCAGCAATGTCACTTGATTGTTTAATCTTGTTTGTAAGTCACCGTGGACAAATTAGTCTGCTAAGTGAGCAAATGGAAATGTAGTTCTACATCGGCGAGTGGGAATCTTCCACAGAGGCGAACAGGGTTAGCTTGCGACTGGGTTCAGTTCGGTATGTTAGCTAGACGATCGGCACGACCTCACCACAAGTCAGTGTGTGCCCGTCTCTCTCAGGGTGTGTCTGTGCTGACGGGCTGTGATTTGCTCTCTGAGGCCTGCTGTCACACTGATCCCATTGACACTATAGTGTTTACTCTGTGTGTGTGTGTGTGTGTGTGTGTGTGTGTGTGTGTGTGTGTGTGTGTTAGTATCTGAGCAGGACAGTGCAGCCTGTTTATAAGATGGAAAGTTTTGTTTTCACCCTGAATGGAGGTCATGGTTTCCCTGAGGTGTTTAAGAGGAATGTGAACTTCACTAGTCTTAATCACTTGTGTACACACACATACACACACGCACGCATGCACGCACACACACACTCACTCAAGTACACACTGTGTTTTTCTTACAGGCAGGGCTAGGTGTTTTCTTGTTTCAAAACTCCTTACTGGATCTGCTGATTGCCTGTGTCAGTTTTGTAAGCCTGTTGTGCTGCATGGTGTTGGGCTTATGTCATTGCAAGAAATTATGGTGGTCATCTTGTATTTTTTTTTTGTCCTCATGGTTGAAATGCATTAACAAAAACTTAAACGATTAAATGTAGAATTTTTTTCGCAACTAAAAGGAAAAATCAGAGCTGCTTTTCCGCCCCGCTTTTTGGCCCAAATTGTTTTTTTTTCCTGTCTTCCTGCTGTCTGTCAGATTAACACTTAGATAAAAGAAAAAGAAACCCTCTGTTTCCCTCTTGCTGACAATGCTGGAATGTACAAACACCAGAGTTGCTCTGGCCAAGCCATAATTCCAGCCAATCAACACACAGTATCCGGGGCACAGAAAGGCAGGGTGCGATTTGAGTGGCTGCTGCCCTAAAACCCCAGTGTACCTAAGCATTGTGGGAAGAATTTTGCTAGTACCTCCACCATAGTGTGGAATTTGTCTAAGTTGTTGTGTGCCTGTGTTGATTCAAGTATTGAAAAGGGCCTGCACCCCTTGAAACAGTATATTGCAGGTGCTGCTATGTAATTGAAAACAACTTTAGTAACCATTATGCTTTTCAGTTGTTTCACTCAACCCACAACCCACTGTAATAATGCACTCGTCTTAGTCAGTCACACCTTCATCAGAGTAGATACAGGTAAGCATTACCAGTAAAGACGTGCTGCTGGTCATGTTTTCGCTGAGTTGTTGTTTTTTCTCTTTCCACTCACCTATCCTGTAGAGCCAGCCGAGATGAGTGGGCCAGAGGTCGCCAAGACGCCGGGGGGAGGAGCTCCAGGGAAAGAGGGCAAGGAGCCAGTGGCCAATGGGCATTCAGAGGGCGAGTCCAACCCCTTTGCAGAGTACATGTGGATGGAGAACGAGGAGGAGTACAATCGACAGGTGAGTAAGCAAACGCATGTAAACACTACCTAGGTGCTCAATGAAACAGCCCTAGCTAACCCTGGCTCTCATAACAATGCATAAGAACATATTTATACTACTGGATTGGTAAAGTCCATAACTTATCCGACCTTACCAGACTAGAACTGTTTGGAGTTTCTGTTTTGCGGTTGCATGTATGGTAAGATTTCGGTGGATCTCTGAAGGATGTTTGTGAAACAATAAACTGCTAGAAAGCTAGTGTCAATATGGGTCTGAGACGATTAATGAGATGGTGAGAAAAAGGTGTGTGTGTGTGTGTGTGTGTGTGTGTGTGTGTGTGTGTGTGTGTGTGTGTGTGTGTGTGTGTGTGTGTGTGTGTGTGTGTGTGTGTGTTTTCCATTATCCATAGTCCAAACCATGAAATGATAACCTATGTTATAGGTTCTACATGGGGATCGACAGGTAACCCCTATGTGTTTTCTTCCTCTATCCTTTGCATTCTACCATCGCCTCCTCTTGTGCCCCCCCACCACATACACACACCTGTCTGACTACTCAGGTGGAAGAGGAGTTGCTGGAGCAGGAGTTCCTGGAGCGCTGTTTCCAGGAGATGCTGGACGAGGAGGACCAGGACTGGTTCATCCCAGCGCGGGACCTTCCGTCGGCGTCGGTGGGCCAGATCCAGCAGCAGCTCAACGGCTTGTCCGTCAACGACAATAGCACGGAGGACATCGTGGTGAGCTCCCTGTTTCCAGATGGTTTTGTAAAAGCTAACACACTCCAGGCAGCGTTGGGACAGTTGAAGTTTCTTTGGTCTAAATCTGAGTAGTGTGCACAGCTCGGCTAACCTCTGCCTGCTTGTCTTCTGCCGATTTTAACACATTGAGTCATCAACAGAGCCATCGGCTCTGTAGTAATAGCAGTAACTACTGCAGTAACTACAGAGTAACTACACTGCAATAACAGCAGTGAATCAGTATGCTGTCTGATTTTGATGTAGGTGGATAGAGCCAACATTAGTTTAGTGATATCCAGATGAGTATGAGTAAGGCCCATGCATCTGGCCTCAGAATGCAGCTTGAGACTTGCAAATTCACCTCAAATTGAGCAGGCAATTTTGTGGTGTTGGAGAATATCGAGTGCAAAGTATTTTGAATTCGGGATGATTACATAAAAATGCAGGCCTGCCCCTCAGCACCCCCCCCACCTCCCTCCCTGTCCCCAGAGTTCAGCTGTTCTCCATCCTCCTCATCGGCACCACAGATGTCGCACGGCTCTCATGATGGAGCCTAGATTGGGCTCAGCCCTAATTCAGTTGGCATTAATCCCAGTGGTTACAAAATAGTGAAGGAATGCATTGCATCGAAGACTAAAATTATAACTCTTTTTTCCTTTTTGTCTTTCTCTTGTTTTTCTCTCCTGTCTCCTCACAGCGCAAAAGCAGCTTGAACCCCGAGGCGAAGGAATTTGTCCCGGGAGTGAAATATTAAGAGGGTCCCCCTCCCACCCTCACACTCGCACCCACTCACATACACAGAGACTCTTGTGACCATGATGACGATGGCCACACACACCCACACCCACCCACACACACACACACACACACACACACACACACTGATATACATACATGTAAACAGACACATACTTGTTTTGAGAAATAGGGACTTGGGGAGGGGCAGCTGATGATGCTATTTGGGGGGAGCCGTGGATGGGGAGGCGCCGGGTGGGAACCTCATCTGTAAGCCTTTTTTTTTTTTTTTTTTCTTTTCTTTTCTTTTTTCTCTCCTCAAAGTGTCCGTTCAACATGTGTGTTTTAAAAAAAAAAAAAAAGGCAAAGGGGAACAGTGGCCAACGAAGCTTTTTCTTTTCTTTTTTTTTTTTTCTTTGTTTTGGAGCCACTTATCTACATCATACTCTGAAGTAGAATGATCGTATTTCACCCCACTTTCATTTTTTTTCCCCTTCTCTCACGCTTTTATGAGTTACAAAAAACAAAACATTACAAAAAAAGACAGATCATGTTAGTCTTTGTGGTATAGCAGTATTTGCTCAATCAGGGTTTCATGTTCTGCAGTGTTTTTGTTTTTTTTGTTTGTTTGTTTTTTTTCTTTCCTTTTTTTCTTTTGATGTCCTTTTTCTTCGGGAGAGAGCTGTCATGTCCGTCTCAAGTAGCCATGTCTTCTGTTTGGTTGGTAGGCCGGGCTGTTGGGGCAGGAGAGAAATGGGAAGGGGGGTGGGGTCAGGTGTTTGGATGTTTATTTGAACGTGTTTCGTTGGTTGGCCTCTTGACATGGGCGGATTGATAAAGAAAGGCTTTGGGAAAATTCCCATGGAATCGCATTTTGATTTGAGCTGAAATCCTGACAAAAAAAGTATGAAAATTCATTTCAAAAAATGAAGAAAAAAAGACAAATAAAAGTTGAAAAGCGCAGATTTGTATCGTCATTTTTGTTTGGTCACTTTGTCAAGTCTGTTAGATTTAATTCCATTCAGCATCAAGTTAAATGTAGCTTGAAGACCCAATCAAAAATCAGTTGTCACAAGATCCAGGTTTTGACTTGATGTTATTACAGTATATGCATTTCAGCCGTGGATACAGATACCTTTCAACGGTATTGGTGTTTTAGAGGGCACACGGAATGGAGTGGAGTATTATTCCTTGGTCTTTGATGTTAAATTAGGCTCTAGTGCAATAGGTAGGCTGGGTTTTGAAAAGGCATTTTTGGCTAAATGGCGCCCTCTTTGGCAACCACAATTGAACTACAATTGCTTTGTGCTATTTGACATCACAAGTAGGCTTGGTTCTAATTTGCCCATGTTTTAGTGGATATTTTTAAGTTCAAGATTTTCATACGAAGGAGGGCACAACCATGCCTTATGTTCATGATGGCTCTTTGGCCATGCACACCCACTCGAACACACTAATTCATCAAAACCAAGGCAAAAATGGTTTTCCATTCTATATCTCCTTCAACAAATCCAGTTTGATCATGATCTTTCTCAAGGTATGAAATGATACAATACACAACCAAGTTAATGTGGTATTGCTATGGCCTGTCCTTTGTCATGTTATGACTGAAAAAAAATTCTATACTCTGATTTTTATTTCTTGATTTTAATTAGAGCTATATAAGTATAGTTTGTATGCATGGTAATCAGATATACTTTCACTATGTACTGAGTAACCTTGGATCAGCACCAAAGAAAAATGAGATGTTGTATGTATGAATGTATATATCTAATTCTGCTGTGTATTTTCACAAGATGACCCTAGATGACCTTAATAATGTAATGTTTAGATGTTATTTTGGGGCACCGCTGTTGAATGTTCACACAGGTGAATGTGTTCATTTATCTGACTGTGAAGTATGCTGCAAAAAAGGTCTCGAAAGAAATTGACTGAAAAATTGCAACATGCTCCGTCAACCACAGTGCACTTGTCCAAAACCAGCATCACTTGATCTCTTGAGACCGTTCCCGCTCCGAGTGCTCAGACTGTGATGCCATTTCTGGCCCAAACGTCCTCTGCCTCGGTTTCCTCCAGGTCCCTCTGCCGCCTGCCCTCCCGAGCTCCTATTATTATTCCAGGACATTGGTCTCTAATGTGAAACTTCCCTGGGGCCATTTCCCACCCTGGCAGCATGCCAAGAACATTAATTAGCAACTTGAACATGGGCTGGTTGTGTTGATTGGAGAATTTACTTGGAACAAGTGCATTGTGGGTATTGGCATTGGAAATTGACACGTGATTTCAAACAGCTGTATCACTCTGTGCCCTCATCAGCAGATCAAACTGCCGTCTGTGTGTCATTTTTTCCTCTGCTGATTGTACACCGCTGTTGGGCGGGAAAAAAGCTGAATACATACGAGATTCCAGTTGAAGTCAGAAGGTATTCCATGTCGAAAGCCACAGATTTTATTTTATTTATGTAAAATAACATTACTGAAACTTTACTCATGATGGAACAATTGTATTGTCTCTGAATATGGTGGCAATTGTGAGCAAGGCCCCTCAGCATGTAGGCCTACTCGAAGATCCTCGGGATTCAGCATGTCTTTGGCCTGGCCATGGTGCTCTAAACAGAAAAAAAAACATTGATCATGATCACGGGCACTCATTTTATTTAGGAACGGTACATCAAAATTTTTAGCAGTATAAACTAAGTGAGCTCTGGGACATCAAAACTACTTTTTTGATTATTATTTATTTATTTATTTTTTACTGAAATAAGTTTTGGCCTTGCAGTTAGCACCCTTCTTTTCCCTCTGACTCCTGATAAAAAGAAGCCAAAACATAGATGCTAAATGAAAGGGTTGGCCGAGTACACAACTAAACTAGCCCTTGCATCATATCAAGGCGGGTGTTTTACCCCAGTTCTGCTGAGCACTAAGTTTTTGATACACACAAGGCATTACCCCCCCCCCCGCAGCTGATCTGCATGCCAGTCATGCATAGGCTTCTGTTGGAGGCTGTATTTCATCATGGTTTTCAGCACTCCAGAGCTATTTGCCACCCACAAAACCATCTACTCCAGGTCCAGCAACAGTTAACCAAAATCTATCATCGCTTATTCTTGACTTGATTAATTTACAGCAATTACCTTCTACAAGAGTAAATGTGCATAAGGACCTAAACGTGTGTGTATATATTTGTATGCTTTGTTGGGTCCTTACTGGGTGGCGGTAACTGGCCATGTATTCCGAACACAGGAGTGCTCGTGGCAGCGGGGCTGGGCGTTGGATGGCTACCTGTTGACATGCCACTTTAACAGGGGCGATGTTATGGCACACATTTGGAGGATATGCCCTCTGCAGGAAGCCAAACTTGTCCGCATACTCTGACAAGATGTACAGTTGCCTCCTGGAAGTGGAAGGTATGGCACCATGTTTGAGTAAGAGCATAGTAATAATGATAAAACGTTGAAAATGATGTCCCACTGACTTAATCATGTTCCAAGCCTAAAGCAGTAGTGGTGCTGAAATTGATACTGTTTTGATAAAGCTGTTAATGTCACGGCTCTAGCTGAGTGTCCTATGATTTGACTTCCCAATGGCAGGAAGCGGGTACCGTGGTTTTATGTCAGGTTTCGGGAGCTTGACGGCGACACCCCTCAGAGGCTTCTTGTCCTCCTGCAAGTTGTGGGAATTCTTCCTGCAGTTAGTGGTGTATTCTGACTGACTTCCTACAAAATAGTCATAACACACACACACACAGACAAAGAATGGCAAACTCGAGCACTCGTCACCTGCCTCCTTAAGGTAAGCAGCACTGATGTACCCCCTAGTGGTGGATGTTAGGGTTAGACAGGAGTGTTTGCTGTCATATACATACTTGTTATGCAATCCCATTTCCTGAACCCAGTGGTTGCAAACTTACTTTGTACAAGGTTCAAAGAACTCTTGATATGTAAGGCCTGACTGAAACTGAATAGTATAATTGAGGTATCTTGAATGGCAGTGATCAACTATGTCTCCAAACAACAATTCACAGTGTCCACAGTGCAGTGCAAAGAACCCTTTGTACAGTTTGTCTACTACAAATTTCAAAATAAGTAATTAGTAAGACAAAGAGTAAGAGGGTAGCTTGGTATGAGATTGTGTATCTATAGGTGGAAAGAGAGAAATACAGCATGCAGTACCTTTGAGGGTGGCAGCAGTCTGTGAGGCAAAGCGCTGGTTAAGCAGGTGCTCCAGGTGGACGGAGTGGCACATGTCCCTCAGGAACTTCTCATAGGAGATGCTCTTGCGCTGCCTGCACTCCTGCTCCTGCTCCTGCCCCTGGCCCAGTCCCAAACCGCCTGAATAACACAGACAGCAGAACGACTAGATGAGCAAATGACTTCACACACGGGCAAACAGTTTCCTGTTTATCAGCCGTTTGGCATGGCCACCAAACCAAAAAGAGATGAAAACAAATTTATCATCAAGTCATGGCTGTCTTTGATGGGCAGAAGTAGCATCACAAAACATTTGCCTCCCTGCGGTGTGCGGTTATCTGTGAGACCACATACAGAAGCTCATATCTAGAGTAAAAACTCATCATCAGAAGCCCTCAGGGGTGGGGTGTTTCTCTGCAGATCACCGGATTAGACTCACACTCTCAATCTCTCCTCCTTTCTCCTCAAACCATTTCATCTCCACAGCTAATGTGTTTACAGACCACGTTACCCAGAGATGCACACTAACAGTCTGCCTCACCAATTTCCTCTGATCTTGTAGATGATTGATTTGAACCATATGCAGTGTAAGACGCATGCAGCCTCATGGTTCCAGACCACAAATAATTTGATAGAAGTATTATATAGTCAGTAGAATTAAATGACTGCTCAGAATACCCATGATGTGATTACAACTTTGAGTCTTTATGTATGTAGTAGCTATTAGGAAATGAGAGGGCCCCTTAAGACCTAAATTACTGTCACAGGGGCATAGAGTAACTATACATCTGCCAAATGGTTCCTCTGACAATTTGGCTGAGCTGTAAAGGAACACACATGAGACTTGCAATGTGTCATCATTTGCTACTACTGATGGTTTAGGTGATTGACTTTTTTTTAAGCATGGCCAATTAGGTACAGACCAGTGCAGTATGGAGATAGAGAAGGTTGCTGACTGCAGCCATAACAACCATCATTTCTTACCAGTGTAAGGCCAAGTGCCATGTTTTACCTTCTCCACAGCCAATTTGCGGCAGCTTGTCCGTGGCCTTTGTGATCTCCTTGGCAACTGGTGTGGCTTCCTTTGCTTCAGCGGAGTCTGAGCTCCGTGCCTCTTTGATGCCACTGCTGGTAGGGCCAGTAGCAGCGGGACCAGTAGAGCTGTGGCACCTCTTGGCTGAAGAGGAGGAGGTGGTGGTGGTGGTAGTGAGCATGGATGCTGACGGAGATGAGCCAGATGAAAGGCTTGCAGTCATGCTGGTGCCAACAGAGGAAGAGGGAGAGGAGGACGAGCTCTGGGCCACAGCGGTGGCAGGTGGGGAGGCCCCAGCCATCCATTCACTCCCCTCGGCAGGGGGTACTATGGTGTCCTGGCACCATGCTTGAAGGGGACTGGTAGAGGGCTTTGCATCCTGAGTTGAGAGGTTCCCTTGGTCATCCTTTACCTTAGGAGCCACAGATTCCTTGTGATCTTTCTCCAGGACAGAGGCCACTAGAAACTTCCCTTTCTGCGAGTAAAAAAATAGCAAATTTAGCTCAATGCTGTCATTGCTTCATGAACTGTTGAACTTACAAGACATGGCAGAACCTTTGTCTAGCATCTGAGAGCACAATTTTCCTCATTACTTGTACACTGTACATAAAGATGTTCAGACTCAGACTTTCACTGTCTGCCATGTACAGCTAAGACAGAACTTTGTATTTAGTGCACTTAGTATTGACTTTGTGTTTAGTGCACTTAGTATTGACTTTGTATTTTGCATTTAGTATTGACACACCAGTAGAGTCTATAGAACTTTTTAACACGGAATACAGCTCAATACAGCTTTGTGCATTTTTCCTTACCTGTTGTTCAAATGGCTGTATGTTGATTCAGACTGTGCTGGTAGATAGTTGGCCTACCTGAGTGAAGGAGCTTCCATAGATACTGTTGGTGGTCCTGTAACAGTACTTGCGGTATCTCCCCCAGGTGTCCTCATCAATCTACAGGCAAACAGTCACAAACAGGGAAAAAAACGAGTCATAAACCCATGGAGAATCATAACCATAGACCACAAGTAGACCACACCTAATAGGCCTAAATCTGCTGATGGATGAGTAGCTGACCTGAGAGAGGCTAGAGAGAGAGAATAACACACCTACTGACACTTCTAAAATGTTTTAAAATAACATGACTCTTAAAAAGGAAGGGACAGGTGGACCTCTGGTCTAATATTTAATATAATTCCAATAAAACCACCACAAGGATGACGCTGTATTGCTAAATACTGTGGAAGTCCACAGAGGACCTAAAGCTGTGGGCTGTTGCTGGTTGGTGTGGGCACACCAAAGAGGAAGAGGTGGCTTGACGCAGGAAAATGGAGGGGGAAAGGGGCACTACCTTCCTGTTTATGTAAGAAGAAAGGAAACTATTGGATAGCAAATGCTCCTTTCTGAGGAACCAAGACTACTTTTCCAAGAAACTGAAATTTTCTAGGGGTGAACACCCCTGAAGGTGATTCCATTGTCATTTTCTCTGTTATTATGAGCTAGTTAGTCTGCAAGCATTGTATGTTTAACACTGGGTCACAGTTCCCTTCTGCACTATGGAGGAACTCCAAATCCTCTGTGTGAGATGGGCCAAACCACATTTCTACTCAGTTGGTTCTTCAAGAACCATTGTTCTGTCATTAGGCCTACATAATATATTTAAGATGGACTCTTCTAGAAAGATTCTAACTTCTCTTTTAGATTATTTATGGTTCTAATCAAAACATGGCCAAACAAACAAACAACAAACCTGTGACATATTAGCGGTTTTGAATGTCGGCTTACCTTCGGTGGTGGAGCAGCATAGGAAGGTGTAGTGGGCTTTTTCTGCGGTTGACTGAAGAACTGGTACACCTGCAGCGTGGCCTCTGTGAAAGGCTTATAGTCAGCCCTGTGAGTGCTCTGCAGTGTCCCTCCTGGCTGAAGAGGAACAAAGAAAGAGAGGGAACAGGGGGAGAGAAGACAGACGAAGACAGGACCAATAAATTAATATGTTATGTGGAGAGAGATGGAGGGAGAGCAGCACCTGGGGGACAATGCTCAAAATCTCCCCTCCAAGCTTGTGCAGGATATTGATTGAGACATTAATTAAATAGAAGATTATTGATTATTTACATGGACAAATGACTAGATTCCTCTGAGTGCTTATGTACATCCTATTGTTTATAGTAGCTCACCTGTCATCACATATGGGAAATAAAGGTTACACTAAGGTCCAGTAGTGACAATTAAGAATTATTATTTTATCATAATAATTTTAACTGCTTAGCCAAACAGAGTCAATAAATAAGGATTTCACAAAAGTTTACACCATACCTTCCATTGTATCAAGTTGGAATTCATCTACTGAGCTGTTATTAATACAGGCTGTCTGAATCTTTCATTTGTTGGACTTAAGTGGAGTAAGTGAAGTCTGCAGATCAGTCTGCACATGAAATAGATATAAGCTGAGTAGAATGTTCATGCAATGATGTCACAATGCTTTGAACTAGTTGCCTATTGTGACTGGCTCAGATTTTTGGCCACAAGTCATGATGTCATAACATTCTATCATGATAATGCCATTCCAGAGTCTGTTATTTCCCGATGACTTCCTTTTGAAGTCTTTTGAAGCAGAAACACCTGTGCCTCATTAAACAACCACAAAAGTGATGTAAACAGTTTATTTGACAAAAAGACATCAGAAGTGAAATGATTACTGTTGTTTTTTCTTCCTTTCCAAAAACATTCTTTTGCTGTTACTTTATGTCTGTAGTAAGTCAGAAGGCCTCCCATTAGCCTAAATTTGCATATTAATGTTGACAGCAACAAAGTGATACAATATATACAAATAGGATGTTTACAGTTTCTAATGTTTACAATCTTTCATAACAGTACTAGTTTCTGAGCATGCATCCATGTCGGGAAGTACAAAAATACTTTAAAAAGCCATCAGTAATATCAAAAACAGTCAGATTTGTTGCAAATCACTTCATATCATGATCAGTTGCTAAATTATATAACCAGCACCCATGTAAAGTGCTGAACCCAGTGTCCAAATGGCACACCAGGTCAAGAGATTATTGAATCAAAATCACCACAATAAAAATCTCTCAACTGCCATAGCTAATCATTCCATTGGTTTAGGTTACTCTTTGGTCAAATTCAGTGATTGAATACACTTCTGCAGTCATTCTGCAGAGGACTGCTGGTAGAAGACGTTGATGTTGGCTGCGTAGTCCAGTGGAAGCGTGGCACCGCTGTTCTCCGCACCAAGTTTGGCGCCGCCCAGGGCGGATGACTGTCTTAGGGTCATCAGGCTGTACCCGCGGAAGTGGCCACCACCACACTCTTTCACCTGGGCCAACACCTCAGTAAACCCTGCCGACGCAAAACCCACAAACAGGTTTGACAGGTTCACTATGTAGCATATGTATTTCCTTGGGCTACTTTCAGTATCACACACACACACACACACACACACACACACACACACACACACACACACACACACACACACACAGTATGGGCCATGCCTGTGCAAACATCTGGTGTAGACACTGGTGGTGACGCAGATGAGTTGACGCACAAGGCACATCATGAAACATACACCAAAAACCACCTATACTGAGCATACCAGTTCACATAACCTTTGACCTTAATGCAACTGAACACAGAGGTCGAAATAAAAAAAAAAAAAAAAAAGGGTTAAGCTGGAGAGAGCAACTCACCAGCCTTCATCAGCTCCCAGCTTCCCCACACAGCTCCCTCACACAGAATAGGCAGCCCCAGCTCCCCTGAGAACAGAGCCTGTAAGGAAGATGGCAAAAGGCCTCTAGGTGATGATGCTGCAGTTGCTCGATATAATAGATCTTCCTGAACAACATATCACAATCTGTTGCAACATCACCGGTTTGATTTTTCCTTTAAAGCAACACTATGGAGTTATTTGTGTAAAAATAGTGAACTAGCTACCTAAAAGGCATGCAAACCTGCCAATTAATTTTGTGGTGGTTTCCTACCCTCCACCCAGAACTGCACAGTGCATATCCTTTGTGGCTGGTGGGAATAACAGTTGTGTTTATCCACCCCCCCATGCCAACCAAATTAATTCAGACATGGTATGAAAAAAAAAATCGTCCGATGAAAAAGGATACCTTAATTAGTGGAGAAATTACATAGTGTTGCTTTAAAAACATTTTGTCATATTGTATGTGGTTACTGTATCCTATGCTGCCTTGAGTAATATTCCTGTCAGTCAAGGATAACTTATCATTAAAAGGCTAATGGAATAGTTCCATTGTGAATAAGGGTTTAAAGTTCCTCAGAAAAAGGGTGGGTTGATAAGAGTTACCTCCTGGGCATGAGGCAGGACAGCCACAATATGTTGTGCCAGAATTCTGCCAGCCTGTGTGAAGATGTGCTGACAAAGGCCATCTCCAGCATTAGCACCTGGGACATATGATACAACAAGTGAATTTCTGAATTCAGACTGATGTGATGGAATAAGCTAGATCTTTACATGATCGGCATGAGAGGTCTGTGTTACTCAGCTCAACTGAAAGTTCTCGCCTTTCATTATAGTTTTACCTTCTGCAACTTTTCTGCAGAATCCAGCAAAGTGAGACTTCTGGAAGTTTCTGTAGAGGTGGGGAAGCATGCCCATGAAGTCGGACACCTGGAAATAACCCAAAAGACCATGATGCTGTTCTGATCACGACATTATAAATAGGGTAATTGAATACTCCTCAAGTTACCTGGAAGTAGTCCTCCATGGCTTTCTTAACATATGCAACATCATGAGGGGGCCTAGCTAAGTTGTCTTTGGCATCAAACACTGTTTTCACAGCCAAATGGGCAATCCAGTAAGCTAAACGAAACACAAAAAGATGTTGGTTAGCAGAACTTATTGATTCTGTTATGCCTCAAGGATGATGAAGTACAAACAATGTTTTCAGCTTATGGTTTGATTCCCATGCTTACCTGAGCCTTCATCGCCCATCAAGTGACCCCAGCCTCCACATCCCACCTGGGAGCCGTCTGGATTCACCAGCTTGCAATTTGATCCTGTTCCAGATATCACTACAATGCCACCTGTGCACACCATTACAGTTCAGTGTTCAGATCTGCTAAAAAAAAACTCAAAACTTTTTTACTACATTTTATGGTGCTTGCAATGATCTAGTTCAAGGACAGAGTCTAAACACTGGAGGCTTATGTAGCAGACATTCAGCGTCTAAAGACAGGTTTCATACCACGGTCACTGGCAGTTGCGATGGCCCCAATAGCATCGGTAGTAATGTAATAGCTTTTGCTAAGCTTTGGAAACCTCTGTTGCATTGTGTCAATAAGCTTCTGAATGGCATCTTTCTGCTCCCCGCCACTTAATGACATACCCTGTATGGAGAAATGTGTTATGTAGACACGTAGGCAATGTGACTTGAGGTAAGAATTCCTCCATGCAACTGCTCAGCACTGATAAGTAGAACAGTCCATTTTTTAAGGATCTTCAGATTACTTACCAGTGCCTGGAGAGGTGTGTCTGGGTCCAAACCTGCTGCACATTTGGCACTCTGAATCATGTCATTGATGGTTTCAGTGGCTTTATCCACCCCAACGAGCTGGGAAGGAGCATGGACAGTATCATTTCAATTTTAAAGACTTCACATACTCTCCACGACCTGCAAATATACGGTCTACAGGTGCAGCCTACCTTGCTTATAAAAAAAAGTCAGTCATAACAGAATTCATTCAATCATGTAGTATACAATAAACAGATTGAGGTAATGGAGCAAATGTGTGCTCTCACCCAGTGGTTTGTGCACGGTCCCTCGGTTTTTGCAAGCACCTTCCCATCGTTAGACACGATGAGTGCAATGGAATGTGTACCACCGCTGCCCAAACAGAGATTTTTATTAACAGCAAGTCACTTTGTAGCCTACATCACTTGGCAAGAGCGTTCTGGAGTTTCCTGATTTTCTCCGCTCAACTGCCGCACCAGAGCAATCGATTAGCTTATCCACTAACACTTAGCACAAGGAATTGATTCAAATTGGTAGGAGTGAACCAACAGCCCCACGACTCGAAGTTTACATTACCCTCATTTATACATCATCATTAAATTAAACGATTACATGTAAGATTCCCACTTACCCCTCTACACCGCCGTACACACTCATCTTCTTACTTCCTGTTTGTCATGTGACAATCGGCAACACATCTACACTTGGCCAATCAGAGCACAGTACGTAAAGTAATTCCATATAAGATATAGGCTAGTGGGGTTGCTTTATTATGTGAACTTTGAGTTCTGAATAAACTACCAAACTATGAGGGTCACACCCTACCTCTTTTTAAGAGAAAGTAATGTTAAATTGGTCGTGTGAATAGTTGTAGCCTCTAGGTGTGACGTTCAAATAATGAACCTTGGCTAATTTTTAAGTAATAAGATATAGTCCTGTTCTGACTGAAAGTTGGGTGGTTAGTCAACACTGGAAATGAAAAGCCTACCACAAACAAGTTCGTTGACTTCACTGCTGATATGACACCTTTCCTAATATGCTCTCTGGCCACGAGATGGCACTGTAACATCTGAATTTATCCTGCATAGCTTCATTTCATTTAAAGATCAGGCAAATATAATTTTAACGGAATCCATATAGATATGGGCTAACTTGATACATCTTTATGTACAACCATGTTAATGAGAAGTACATGTCTATGCCTAATTTACCTAGGTACACTGCATTCAATTTATATCTCAATATGCATAATTGTTTGATTGTTACAGAGTCTGGTGTCAACATTCACATTTCACCTACAAACAAACAAACAAACAAACAAAAAAACAGGGGAAAGGAGGGGGAAAGTAACACTGATGTTACTTTGATGATTTGAGGCAGTACTTGTTTGGGTGAGACTGGCATCCATCTCAGTCAGAGGCTACAGGGTCACCCAAATCAACATCCTGTTGAAGTGAACATGGTGACACTTCTGTGGTTTGGCAGAAGGAAGATGAAGTAAAGGATATAAGCATCACCATGATCTTTGAGGTTATGTATAGAAGTCAGCAACACACATGCAGACTAACATCACACAGGCCCAAAAATGAAAACAGATAGAAATGTGTGACCCTGGCAAATTAGTCAAAGTTACAGGCTAACACCAAAGTTAAAGGACAAATTTTTGAGGGCACTGTCTGATCTGGGGTCTGTACTACTAAGCAAGGTTACTGGTTAACCCAGGTAGTGTTGAGAGTTACCACTGATCTCTAAAGTAACCCTCCATTGAGCATCAGTTGTTTCTGAAGTGACGTTGTTTTTAGATCAGAGGTTACTCCAGAAGTTACCCAGTTTAGCCAGTAACCTGGCTTTGTAGTATACCCCCAAAAAGGTGTTGTCACCCCAAAGCACCTATCAGTCATTTGCAATTAGTCAATTTAATAAACCAGCAGCCTAATCATCATTAGGAACTCTGAGGTACACTGTTAGTTGGTCTCACTCTGATATTGCGTTATGGATATAAGAAGCTAAAGTCAAATATAAATGCATTTTCATAGTGCAATTATATTTGATCCATAGTAGATCAATGAGAACCACCTGACCTAAGACCTAAAACAACCTAACAGAGAAGCATTACAAGGAATGCAACTGGAGGTCAACTAGAAAACTTCAAAGGTCAAGATTTGATTCCAAAGGACTAACCACTGACTAACTGTACTGAACTGTGCTGAAAAACTTACAGGAGAAATCCAGTGTGATTCAATCCATAGCTCTGTTGTTCAAGGTCACAGTGCTCTTGGTAGGAAAAAGAGAAAAAATGCTACAGCATAGATCGAATAGTGAACTGGCAACTGAATGGGGCACAGAAACTCACTTTCCATTTCATTTTCCAATGCCCCGACGGTCAATTTTTTAAATTCTTTTTATTACAGACAGCACTCTGTAACATCAAACAACAGGGAAAATGATTGAATCACACCAGATTTGTCCTAATTATCAATGAATTGATGTGACTCCTATAGATGAACTAAAAACAACATATAATACTAGTTTTGGTTTTTGTTCTCTGTTGTTCTTGACACTGCCTACGATGAAAAAGACTGAATATTTTGGAATACTGATATTGTCACAAAACCTCAAAAACCTCTTACTGGCATTTATTAGCCTACATTCATTTCAGTGATGGAAAAAGAATATGCTTAATAAGTCCATATTCTGTTTATTGCTTATCCATGTTGATACCACCTAGGCAGCCTCAGTGGTCTACTTGGTCGGTCTCAATGGTCTACTTTCCCAGCTATGGCTGTCATAGGCAAGACAGAGTTGTGCACGAATTTTGCGTGTGTCCTGTAATTTAAACTAACATTTTGTTTTAGAACCGTTTGGATTAACTTAAACACACAGAGACATATCTGTAAGCCTGAAACCCTAAAAGTAGGTTTCGTACACACCCAATATTACAAATGCCCATGCTCCTTGACTACACACAGGATGTAGGCCCAGCAATGAGGTTCACAGTCGACTCAAAGAAGTAGGTGGGAGTTGCGTAGTGAACTCCTGTTAATAATCATCGTTCAGACTCCGAGCAGAAGAAGAGCGCTTCCTCAGCAGTGAGGGAAGCGACAGTAGAGCGCGGACGAGGCTGGCGCGCCGTTTTGATATCTACACGTTGGATAATCTTAATTTAACTACATTTAACAAAATCCTGGATACTTCCTTGCCTAATTTGTATCTTACAAATGTCTTACACTAAAGATGTCCGTGTTGCACATACTTGGCCAGCGGAAGTTCATGTTTTAGGAAGTCAGAAAGGATTCAGCAGCTAAGTAATTCAAGACAACATCGTGTTAATATAGCCAAAAGTCTCCAACAGCGAAGAGAAGGGATAACTTCAGCCTGAGATGGACACGCACATTAAAGAAGGACAGCTTTATGTTCAGCATCAGAAATTCGGCAAGGTAAGTTGAGAAAGTTCTCTGTGCAGCCATTCCAAGAGCGTAACGCTGGCTAAATTATGACAGGACAGCAATCCCCACTATAACAATTGATTGACAGCAGCAGTTCGTGTTATAGTAATAAACATAAACAGCTTTTAATGGTTGTCAGTTAGGTTTGGCTGGACCACAGCCTGACTTTACTACCACCCACGTTGGAGTAACGTTAACTGCGTCTTTCTGTGTTGAATGGATACATATCCTTGAGTAAACGCATTAAAAGTGTTGTATTGTCTTTTCATTGTCCCCATCAGTAGGTTGGGGCGATGTTTTTTCGTGCAATGGCGAGGACGTTTTGTTTCAAAGTCCATACTAGTGTAAGTTAGCTTGTTCTCACGGCCATTCTTCCTGCGACATGAGGTGGTCACATGAATTAGTCTCAGGGCTGGAAAACGTAACTCGTAAACTACGTAAATCATATAGGGGCAAACTCTTTCACTATGTCGTTTGCTGTTAGGGATACTGACGCCGTCGCCACAGACAGTCTGTTTGGGGTCATGGGGTTAGGCGACATAACTATAGACAGGCAGGCTAACTTCAAGATCGATGAAAAACATTTTCTCGGATGACAGCACGATACTGCACTGCCGCTGACTTTGGGTCGTTAAGCGTATAATTGTAGCCTACACGTTGTGGTGTATTATACTCAATATTCTCGCTAGAATTAGGGTTCTAACGTAAAAACTATAGGGTACCGCCAGTTGGTCAGTTTGCTGCATTTGCTGACAAAAACACTGCAACTTTCCAGTTTCTCGAGTGCATTCCATGCCGGTGGCATTCTTTCGCCCGCGGGCAACCGGGTGGGTGTGACTAAGTACGAAGGGTGGGCATCGGGTACGCGCTCGGTCAACACATAACACGATGCCTCATTGTTTGTCAAGCTCGTGGTTGCTTTGTTTGGGTTGGTGAAGTGTGTCAATTGAAAATCCAACGTGCCACCATCAACTGGTGGTCCCACAAACACAGACACAGACGCACGCAGGTTACAGATCGTAGGCTTGGTAGATAATCTTTTGCCAACGTTTTGGGGTTCCACAAAGTCCTTTTTGCTTAGACATGATCACATTGCATAGCTCCCAGAGAGAAATGACTGCATAGCCCACTATCAGGCCATGGAAACATTGTTTCCCAAGCCAAGTGATATGGTCTGAAGTTTCTCTCTCTTTCTCTGTGGGTGTGTGTGTGTTTTGGTAGGGAGAACATTGCTCTATCCCAGCCCCAGATGCTGCTGATGCTTGAATTCAGCTTGATTACAAACACTTGCTTGAATCGGCAAAGCTTCCTTTCCAGTCAGGCCTTTTCATCTTCACTAAATTCCAAAGCTGGATGGAGCCCCACGTACACCTCATTTGATCTTAATGTTTGCCAGACCAGATGCCAAATGTTTTGATGTATGTCCACTTCACATCCATCTTTGGCAAAAAAAAGTTACCTATTTTATTGGCCAGGAAATGGTAATATAACATGATGTGTTTTGCCTTTTTGAAAAATAAACATGTAGTCATTGTTTCCTGTTCAGCATTTGCTGCTATCTTTACTTACCAACTGACCACCATTTGTTTGATATCACAATAAAAGAATGGCCAGATCCAATCCGATTTCATTTTGAAATGGATTCCCTCTTTTTGTGTGTGTGTGTGTGTGTGTGTGTGTGTGTGTGTAACTGTAGCCTGCTGATCACTAGCTGTACAGTGTGTATGTTAGTGAACCTCCTTCCCAAAGTTTTAGGTGCATGGAGGGCTGGACTGTGTTGATTAACACACGTTACATGTGAGCATGTGGATTGTGAGTGTGTGTGTGTGTGTGTGTGTGTGTGTGCGCACATGTGTGCGTGCGTGGGCGCACATGCGAGAGTGAGGAAGGGCAGGGGACATGGCATTCAGTTGCATTTTGGCCCATCATAGAAAGTGAAGGGATCACCAAATGAAAACTTCACTGCTTAAAAAAGAAATCTGTCTTGCACCACAACTTCAAATGCTCCTCCGTTGGTGCACATTTCCCTGCTCTTCCTTTCTTCTGTCTGACATCAGTTCAGGGCTTTGGACGCTTTTGTTTGTTAGCTGGGGAGACAACGGGGAGGCCCTCGCTCAAGTTCAACCCCAGCGTCCCCCCCCTCTCCCCCTTCCCCAGCAAGCGGGCGGGCAGTCAGTCAGGCAGGCAGGCAGCCTGGCTGCATGCCCCATGGCCTGGATTTTTGGGGGGCCCAAACCCAGGCGGTGTGTGTGTGTGTGTGTGTGTGTGTGCAGCGTTCAGGAGGAGAGCTGATGTTGACTTTGGCCCACGGCCGCCTCTGGCCTCTGCGTTCTCTGGGTCGCCTGCAGCTGCAGAAATCAACACTGTCTGACTGCGTCCACGCAACACATGGGAAGAAGGGAAAGACTGACGAGAGAGAGAGAGAGAGTAAACAAGAGAGAGATGGAGAGGGAGGGAGAGAAGGGTGAAGGGAAAAGAGAGGAAGAAGAAAAGAAAGAGTGATGAGATAGATACTTTATTTATACCATTGGAATGATCATGTGATGAGGTGAAGCATAAACTGACTATAGAGAAAGAAGCTGGCATCAGAGTTTGTGTGCTGTTGTTTCAGTTGTTGTCATTGTGTATGTGTGTGCCTTTGATATACTTCTGTCTTCAGTTTTTAGAGACATATGACGTCAGAAATATTGTAACCTTTAGACAAATTCACACTTTCCCTACCCCCCCCCCTCCTTTTTCTCCATATGTCTCTCCTTCCCTGTCCAGACACCACCTTCTGGGATGCTAAGCGATGGCAGCAGAATTTTTTAGAGAAGAATGTGCCTTGTTAGCTGTTTCACCAAATCTCTCATATGTAGTCTCTTGGCTCTCAGAGCTTTGTCAAAGGGCACCATATTTGTTTTGTAGATTGGAACCAGGGAGCACTTAAAGAGCACCTGGGGTGCGTTTTACAAAACCGCTGTTGCTAACCAGTTAGTTGGTTGGCAATTGGCCTATTTTACATTACATTGCAAGTAACAAACTCGAGGAAATACGCCCCTGATCCAGGAAGAGCTGACATCTGCCAAGGTCAAAATGCCTTATCTTGCAATGTCACATTAAAGAAAGTGAAACCGATCTGCCAGAAAAGTGAACAGGTTTCTTCTTTGACCAATGCTAGACACTTCCACTATTTAAAAAAAACAGGCCTAGTAGGTATTGCATGATCCAGCTGACCGACACAGTCATGATGGCACAAGCTCCTGGTTGGGAAATAAATAATCATCAGAACACAACATGGTGTTTGTATGTATTTTTAATGGAATGTGTATGCAACAGGCAAAGACAACATGGTGTTTGTATGTATTTTTAATGGAATGTGTATGCAACAGGCAAAGACAACATGGTGTTTGTATGTATTTTTAATAGAATGTGTATGCAACAGGCAAAGACAACATGGTGTTTGTATGTATTTTTAATAGAATGTGTATGCAACAGGCAAAGGTCTTGGATGCTCTACAGGAGATGATGTTAATATTTTATCTATGGAAATGTTGATGAAGAACGGACCAGTGTATTTTGCGGTTCATACTGGGTTTATGTTTATTTACTGAGGCAAAGCTGATGTCATGGTTTGGTGACTGGTAACGTATTTCTTTCATTGTCAGTGTCGGTAAACTGTTTTCTACAAGTGAAAACATCAGTTTTTCATCAGATAATGTTATTGCAGGCAGGCTACTGCAGTAGCTTAGACAAGTGTATGTAGTCTACTTACAAGTCCATCCAAGAGAGAAGGCAGTAAATGTTTTTACATATATACATACATAAATAGACATTATTTAACATACAAACCCTGGTGCTAGTTGCCTACAGTATTGCTGAGTTAAATAGATTTAATTATCACACTGATTTAATTATGACATTGAACAAGATATGCTGCCATTTCCTACTCAAAGTGCTTTACTGATGTAAAGTTTTGCACTGTACACACACACACACACCACACACACACACACACACACACACACACACACACACACTTATGATGGATGCTGCCATGCAAGGGTCCATTCTGCATGTCTTCAGGAGCATTTCCTGTAAATACCTGGTTTCACTTATGAGGCTGTTATCACCTCTTTAATTTGGTTTCCTTTATAGGTGTGAAACAGTTCATCAGCACACCATCAAACTCCACCCTTGTCTCAGACCGATGTTTGAAGCTTCACAGCGACATATTTCAGTGTCTTATCTCAAAACTGTATGCCAACCTTCTATAATCACTTAGTTAGATCTATCTACACTGCTAGCATTGAACCTTATCCAGAGGTGTAGTTGTTTGTTTTTTTTCGTGGGGGTACGTGATATAATATTAATTCATTTATAAATGAACACCTAATGTTTTAAACAGTGACAAATAGCCCACTCGCATCCAATGGCCACTACAGCCCTGACCTTATCTATCACATATCTATTGCCTTTCACTGGTTTACAAGAAAGTTTGCGAATTGAACTCCCTGTCGGTGTTTGCTGAGTGGCTTTGCCAGTCATAAAGTCATTTTTTGGAGATAAGAATGAAGCGCTATCTCTCCTGATCAAGGAGCTGAATCAGAACATGTTCTAACAGATTGCGAAGACAGCATCCTGTCGATAAAGATCTTTGCTGAGAGAGTGGGTAAATGCGGTGAAAGTTCCCCAGATGTGACGTTTTTCTGTAATTTGATGTAGTAATAATAATGCTAGCAACATCTATTGTTATAGTTAAACTGAATAGAGCAAATGGTTATGACTAACAACACTGAAGTCCTGAAGAGGTCCTAAAATGTAATGACATAACGGCCAACTCTGAGCTGAGGTTAACTCTGTAGAGGTTCAGCTTCATGTGGGCCTATGTGGCTACAGCAGACACTGCTTCTGCAGCAATTCAGCAACAGCTACCCCCCCCCCCCCCCACACACACACACAAGCCCTCCCCTCTTCCCCTCTCCTCGACATGGCGTTGAAACCTCACTTTCTCACTTCTTAATGCCCTGGCCTGTCCTCAGTCACATTCTCTCTCTCTCTCTGGGTCTCTTCAGTTGTTCTCTTCAGCTGTGATTCACACGTCTGAGATGCACAGGGATGTGGGCAGCAGCTCACTGCTGAGTTAGTGGCATACACTTTGGCTGGTTTCTTTACAACTTTAAGGAGATAAGGTGGGGGATTCAGCATGATGACTTTTTTGGATGGGCTTTAACTGCAGACATGGAGACTTGGTTTCCCCGGCTGTAGGCTACCTCTTCTCAGTTACTTGGATGTTCTTCACACCCTCGAGCTGATGGCGAAGACAAGGCAGCATTGTGTGCAGATTTGTACTGTATTACTCATTTACTGTGTCTGTGTGTCTGTGTGTGTGTGTGTGTGTGTTTCTGTCCTCAGCAGCATGTCCAATCACACCCACACACATAACATATAACATTATTCTGTATGATTCGACAGTGACACATTATATGAGGAAGTCTCTGTCTCTCTCTCACTCTCTCTTTCTTGCTCCCTTTCTCTCTCTGTAAATTTGCATAATTTCCATCCTGTGCTGCTTTCAGCTCATGACGGCCCTCCTCTCCTTATATGGAGCTGAGGTGGCGCCTTTGCTGTGTGAATCAGGTGGCTCTTCCTCTTGGCATTGTGCACATGCTCAGTGGGCCCAGATGCACTTTTGAGTGGATTTTCCCCACAGTTTGCGTCAGTGAGAACAAATGAATTCCAGTGCACACTTCTCTGGCCCATTTGGGTCACTTTGGCCTATTTTGCGTAAGCATTTACAGCTGTGTTGTCAAGGCCAAAATTTGCATGTCATGACTTGTTTGGCTACATAGTGATTTTTCACTTTGAACACGTTTGAATTATTTGTTTGCCAGACAAGTGAAAACTGAACATAGGTCTATGCTGAGCTCAGGAGGTTATTGCTTTGGTTGTGTGACCAAATTTTTATCTATTGTTTTCAACCGACATTTCACACATCGCTTGCTTGAAATGCTGTTCCCTGAAATATTGAGAGAGGCCCATTTGTTTGACATGTACAAATACAGTTACATTTGATTAAATATACAAACACATTCAATATTCAACATAACTTATAATCATATCATATCTTATCATATAATGGTTATTGCTGGAAAACCTTATATTAACACGTTCACCCAGGAAGTATTACTGACACTAGACACTAGATTAAAAAGTTGTAAGAGTATTTTTATGCAGTTTTTGTTTTTGTGAAGAACGCTTTCATGCTTTCTGACAAAAAAAGTGGTTGACATTAACCCAGACAGTGACATCATACGGTTGTGCATGTGTGTGTATGGAAATGAAGGATTAGAGAGTGTGTGTGCTTTGCATCCAGATTTGTATAGTATCTCACTAGGTCCTCTAGTCATGAAAACACTTGTATGAACTGGTCAGTTCTCAACTCTCTCTCTCTCCTCCCTGCCCTATGGAAAGTGTGCAGAAGGAACATGCACCTGCAGTCTATCAGAGGAAGCCAAGGATGCTGGGTAATCCCACACATTTCCTTTACTGTGACAGTTGCTGTTAACACATGTGCTGTTGCAGGGAGTTACAAAACGTGTACTGTGTGTGTGTGTGTGTGTGTGTGTTTGTGTGTATGTCAGAGAGAGAGTTAGCAAGAGTAAGCGTGGGAAGGAGGGAGTTTCTGAACGACAATCCTCGATTTTTCTATCTAGTATATAGGGCATAAAGCCATACTGACAAATGGAGCTGCTAAACAATATTTTCTTGTGGGACTGTGAAGGTTAAAACACCCATCAGCCAACCTCTAGTCAGTCACACCGTTTTCCTCTGAGCAAGTTTCATTGTCCACAACGCTCCACATGCGGAAGCACAAACTGAGTAACGTCATTTACAGCTGTGGTTTTAGCATCATTTGGTGGAGACATCGGTTATCTTAACCAAAAACTTGATAGTTTCTAAGATTTGGTGAAATATACAATTTCCTGTGTAATTAGTTGTGCGGTTTGAAAAGACTTTGCCTGGTTGTATTTTTTTGTTGTTTTGCTAAATCTGAAAGGGCCTATCAAAACTAGAGACTGTGAATGTTAATAGCATTGGCTTGGAAGGGCAAGCTCTGTGGCAACTTCATGTAGGCGTACTACTTTTGCTACTGCAAAAACTGGTGCTTCTGCAGAAGTCTTTTTTTGTCAGGTTGTAATGCTGTTTCAGGCTAAATCTGAAAACCCTCACGAAAAAACCCTGCATTTTACTGCAGTACCAACACTGCAGTTGCTGCAGAAAATACAGTATTTTGGACACGAAATAACTGCATTCATACAGAACAGTAGCCTCTCTGCACAGTACTGCATAATGTAGTACCTATTTTTGGACACAAAAAGATTGTAATACTGCAGTTCACTCCAGAAAAAAACTGCAGTTTTCCTGTCAAAACAACTTACTGAAACTAGAGACACTATATTTCTAAACAAAGAGTTTGTGATGAGCATTATCTTGCCTGCACTTGCCTACCATGACTTGTATACCATGCATCTTAGGCCCCAGAAACCCTGATAGCAAATTGGTGGTGGTCTGCAGGCCTTTTTGCCCATCAGTTGTTAAGTGATCCGCCGGCAGGCTATTTTGCGCTACACGGTATTTCCCGGATAGCATAAATACTGTGAACTAGCTGAAATGGTGGCGGCCTGCTGGAGAGCCGAGGGAGCAAAATGTCAACAGTCGTTGACGGACCACAAGCATGTTCCCCTTGTTATCAGGGGAAGTAGTCAAGTATGGATCATGTTTTGATCTGGCTCTGGTCTGCTCAGTCACAGAACCCATAATAAGGCAGCTATCCATTCCCGTGGTTTCTGTCTTGGTTAATGTGTTTAAGCTTTAAGCGTGAATCAACAGGTTCAGGTTCAGCAATGTGTAGAAAGTAGAGACTTGTAAAGCTGTGGGGAGCTAAGATTCGCATTCTGGAAAGCATATTCAACAAACACATGGATGCTAACAAGCTAATTCATACTCACATACTGACTAGGCGATCAGTTTTCCAAACAATGTAGGACACACACACACTAAGAAAGAGAGAGAGAGAGCTAATTAAAGGGAAAATCCCCAAGTGATGAACTAGTTTGTGTAGGCGTTCTTAAACAACCATTGACCTTGAATGCATTGAGTATTGTTCAGAGCTAGCTGACACAATGTCTTCAAAGATGTCTTCAATTCCTGTTCTTTTGGAAAGAATGTTCTGCCTGAGGATTTGCGTTGGTGTATGGTGAATTTTCGATGTTTGAGTGTTTTTGCCCCTTCATGTGTTGCAAAGAGAAACAGAGAAACAGGTGTTGTTGAGGGCCTGTTGTTGGGGGGCATTGTTTTCTTCTGCAATCTGTGCTTTACTTCCCCCTTTTGTCCTGTTGGAGGAAACCCCCTGATATTCACTGACAGTTAAGTTTCCTATGATTATCTACGTCTCTTGACCGTCTTGACCGAGAGAGAGAGAGAGAGAGAGAGAGAGAGTGGAGTGAGGGGTGGTGGGTGGTGGTTGAGAGAGAGAGAGAGAATGAATGCACTTTGGATTTTCCCATTAAGGGTCCCTTGAACGTATGTGGTTTTCCCTACTTCCCGGTTGGATTTGCTTTGTGTTTCCCCAAGGCTGTGGGGATTTGTCCCTGCTATTACTGTATGTGCTGAGATGTGATAACCATGTTTGGCTTATTTCCATATCCCAACATATCTACAACTGCTAGTTATCAGCCTGTGTTCTCAGGCCTAATGTAGCAGTCTTCCCTCTGAAACGATAAAAGCCGGGTCCATGACATTTCAAGTGCTGATACAGTGCAAATTGCAAAGCTAGAAATGTTAGATCTGTTGACTAGTATGGTTTTGAATTCCATAATGTGGAATGTTGATGTTCAAAGTTGATGTCCAGTGCATCTCAATACTCAACTATTCAGAGCATCTACTTGAGGTTAGATTGATGGATTGATTCTTTATTTATCCTCAGGGAAATTAAGTCATCCAGGCGCATATACCACCCACAGGCACACAGACTTTAAAAGACTCACAGAAGACACTGTAAGATGTCATGTCAGATGGCCTGTCTGTGCGAGTAGGTGTAAATGAAAACAAATATAAATACAGTTTATATTTTACAGTTAAATAGAGTTTAAATGATCTTGGTGTTCATGAAAAGAACTTGTTTTCAAGTCTAGCACTACATCTGAAGCTTGGCTGTCCAAAGTGTGGGGGTGGTGATTTATTGAGTAGTGCAAGTTGGCTGGTGTCTAGTCTTTCCAAATATTGGCGTCTCTTAAGCAGGAAGTGTTGCGCCGTTTCTTCAGAATATTGCTGAATGGTGCAGTTTCAGCGTTTGTGCCTTTGAAAATGTGAGAAATGCAACACAAAAAAAAAAAACAGAGGGCCTCACCGTTTTTGTTTGAAACATAACTTCATGGTGGAGGGGTTGTAGTGTAAACCACAGCCTCCCCAAGCACATTCAGGCCTGTTCTCACCAGCACAGACCTGGATTTTGAATCTAACCTAATCCCACCCTCCCTCGCTCCTACTTCACCGTTATGAAAGACTTCAGATATGTAGGCCTGCTTGAAGGGGCAGTGTGGAATCCTGCCAATTTCGAGGTGTCTTGAATGCAGCTTTTGCATTCACTTGCATTGTATTTAATCCAATGCTATAAAAATAACACATCTTGCATTGTATTTAATCCAGTTGCCACATTCAATTCAGTTTCAATTACTGCTATTTATAGTGCAGTATCACCACGGACCATGGTCTCAAAACAAAGAATTAAAGAATTAAAAATAGGTAACAAGTCTGCATGGTGCTAGTTTGTTTGTATGCTAACTTAAGTGGTTATCTGGGCAACAGTTTTTGACGCAACGTCAACATATTGACATTAGAACCTTTTAAAAAGTGCATATTTAGTCTGTCGCATAATAAGTCTTGTGTGTGTCTTTTTTTTTTCCTTCCTTCTCATCCAATCAGAAATGGAAGAAGAACTGGTTTGTGCTATACCCGGCCAGCCAGAATGGCATCGCTCGCCTGGAGTTCTACGACTGTGGTGGCAGTGGGAGTGAAAAACCCACCAACACCAAGAAGCTGGACAAGAAGATCATCCGCCTGTCCGAGTGCATCAGCATCCTGCCTGCCGTCACTGAGACCTGCCCCAAAGAGAACATGGCTGCCTTCTGTGTGGAGACCAATGACAAGACGCATGTCTTTGCCGCAGAGAAGAACGTCACCTCCGACTGGGTGGAGAAGATGTGTGAGATTGCTTTTCAGGTGAGGAGGTTTGTATATGTGTGTGTGTGTGTGTGTGTATGTAAGAGAGAGATAGAGATAGAGAGAAGGTGTATTCAAAGCAAAAGGGAAGACAAGAGTGTAAACAATAAATAAACAATGACTTCTGAAAGAGGACATTTTCCATTGAAAGAACTGCACTGTCACGTACAGACAACTATCATCAAGGGTCAAGGTGACGTCAAGGGTATTTCATTACGGTTTTAAAGATAAATCTTCCATTGCGAGCAAGAGGATGTTCAAACTAATTTTAAACCTCTTGATCTGAGACAAAGGTGCAGGACACTTTTTCAGAGGTGCAGACTCTTACACAGCCACATCACTGACCTGATGAGTCAGTGACTCTGTGGTCTGGAACACTAATAGGGTCCAAGCAAGCGGAAGAATCAAATAAAACGGTTTAGCTAAGCATGCTAGAAGACTAGCTAGGTTTGAATTTGAGTTTCACACAAAAATGAAGGTGTGTGAGTACTCTGGAGTCTTCCCTGTCCTCTTGTCTACCAAAGGCCACAAAACGTCCGACGAAGAAGAGACTGGCTGCAAGAGTGATAAAAGATGTGCACCTTGTCTAGCATCATTAAAGCCAGGTCGGGGCCCAAAACACGGTTAACCTACAACAGAGGGACATTTTTAGAGGCTTGGAAGTTCTGGTCTTTGTTACAAAGTTACAAATGATGCATAGAATTATTCACCACTTCTAGTGTCTTCCATGTAGATTGGCTGATTCTCCCAACAGGATATTGTTATCAATCCACTATCCCAATGGACAATACAGAGGAATATAATGTCTGAATACCAGTGTTCCTCTTAACCTGAAACACTGAACCCTGACAGGCTTGGCTGGCTTGAATCAGCCAATTATGAGGTTCATCCATGCCAGTTAAGTCTTCGAGGCTTTATGGCGTAAGGCTTAGGGGGCACATTGGGATTAGGCTATTGTGGCACCTAATTGACTTTTTAGTTGAAAACTGTGGTGGAGATGAGCTCAATTAATATTATGCTGGCTGATTGATGCATATGAAATGAACAGGGATAGTGCTTTGTCACCCTGTCCAATTCTGTAATCTCCATGTGTCATATTGTGTACAGTATATGGTTATATTACTAAGGCCCCAACCACTACTTCCATGCAACCCACTCACCATGTGTCTACAGCGGGTCACGAGATTTGGCTGAGTGACGGCTGACATTTTAGCACTTTTGCTCAGGGGAAAAAAACTACAGCTCTCTCTCCTTCTCTTAGATGAAATTTCACTTCATGCCAGTGGACCCCTAGTGTACTCCAGTTCAATGGCACTTCTGCACTCTACATCTGACATTTGCAACCGTGTTATTATGCCCCTGTCAGTCATGTGGAACTTTGTCCAGAACACAGTGATGTGTTTTTGTGTGTGTGTGTGTTTGTGTGTGTGAGAGAGACATTGAGGGAAGTGTGAAAACAATATAACGACTTCCAAGACCCACACAGTCAAACTTCCACTGGTCACATGAACACAGTCTACTTCCTTAGCAATATTTCCTGCAGAAAGGGAAAGAATTGTTTTTGTGTGAGGAAATTGTACGGTTTGTGTTGGTTTTGCATGCAAAGGTGCTGATTGTGTTTTGTGTGTACTGCAGGGAGGAAGCGGGTCCCTCACTGGTTCTGACTCCAATGGACAGGAGCTCCAGATGGCCGAGAACCTGATCTACTACTCAAGAGAAGAAGGTATGACATAACAGGTTATTATGTTTAAGAACCAGTCAGATATGCTATGAAATGTGTTTCAGGTTGTTTGTAAGTATTTTAAGTGTATATGTTTAATCTTTTATTGCCCTTAATGAGGTAGGACAGTAGAGATATGATCAAGAATGACAGGAAGAGAGAGATTTATGATACGGACGCCTTAGCCAACAGTACCAAAATGCTCCCTACCTTTTAATGTCTAAGGACCAGTCAGATTTGCTGTGCAATGTTTCAGGTTTTTGAATCGTCATTGAACCAGTATTATTGTATTTATATGAAACAGTAAATTTCAGATATGTTGCAAATCTGTAATGTTATGTGAACGACAGCAGTCACAGAACATAAAAAGTCTTTTTCAGTAAAATGGCAATCTTGGGCCATGAAATGTCAGACAGAAATGGTACAGCAGGCTAGCCATTTTTTCCCCTGTGTAGTGATTCTGAATGCGCGGCATGAGTGCAAATGATACCGGAAGGACACAATGCTTGTCTGTTTAAAAATACTGATATCGCTTGAATACTGGTTGAATAGTGTCAACATATCTGAGGGAACAGTTGCTCACTGGTTGCTCTCTCTGTTGCCTGCAGTCATGTTGACACAGAGTCAGACCTCTTTTGGATGTTTTCATTTTGCATGCTGTGTGCATACTGAATGCCTGTGCCTGTTTTAGTGTGACAAGGCAAATTTGTACAGACTGGGTCTCTCTGCGCTCTCTCTCTGTCCCCCACTCCCCCTTGTGTCTTTGTCTCTCTCTTTCACTCTCATTCTTTTTCTCAGACTTGTGTGCAAACAAACAGCGCTATATTTTTTTGCAGCGCTAGGTTTGTAACAGATGAATACAGGCACCAGTTGCAGAAATGGGGTCTCCCCGACATCACTTCCTGTGGCATCTTCGTTCCTGACAGGCTGTCTTTTGAACGGGGGAAGGGTAATTCCCTCTCCTGTCACATGGAAGACATAGCCAAGGGGGAAAAAAACAGGGACTTTTAATGTGTTTACACTTTACAGTTAGGAAAATCTCCCTTCGCCCTCCATAGCCTCACGCCACACACTCGTACACAGAAACAGAAACACACACACACACACTCTCTTACTGCCAAAGACTTGTGTGAAACACTGTCGGTTAAAAAAAAAAAAAATGGCCAAGCTAAACAATGGAGCTCAGAGCAGAGAGAGAGAATCCCAAGCATTTACTCAAGGCTCCGCCACAGCCCCGTCTCTTCACCCCGCTCCTGGGAAGGGATTCAAGCGTTTCAGAGATACTGAAGACAGCGATTTCTTTTGTAAGTTGTCAGTACAGGTTGCACTTTGTTCGTACTTTCGTCTCATTCTAGGTCCCCACGTACATCCCCACGTACCCTTCAACACAGTACAATGTGCTCAGAGAAAGTGTGTGAACTTGCATTTGGGTAGGGATGCCTTAAACCAGATGGAAATGTTGTGGAAACTGTATAACATACAAACAGTGGAAATTGTAATCGCACTATCAATGGACCATCATCGGATTGACCATTAAAAAAGACCTAAGTGGTCCCTCCTGTTTCCGCTGTGTAGACAGTATGGCGACTATTGAGGTTGTGAAGTGTTCTGCCTTGCACGTACTTATAGTGCACTACATGTCACCATAGTTGCCAGGGTTAAATGCGTTTACACTGACACTCCTATAATGGTCAGTTTTGACAGTCTTGACAGTTATTCAGTCTATACTGAGCTGTATCTACTGAGCCCGAGTTTCTGACTGGCAATAATAGGCTACTTCAGTTAAGGCATCTTCAAAGACCCCGCGGAAGGTCCATTTTTGACCTCTAGGTCAAAACTGTCACTCAGTGAGTTGTGCATTTGGTCTGATAGGATGTGGTGCTTACAGCGAGATGTAGGTGAAATTACTGCGTGGGTCTATTTTACTGTTATGAATATCTTTAGCCTCGCTTTTGATACACGACTCGTGGCTAGACCACGCAGTCAAGCACATCTACAAGTATGTTGGTGTAGTTATGAATAACCCTCTGTAACTTGTGTGTGTGTGTGTGTGGGGAGGGGGGTGGCATAGGACCTCAGTAGGACCTAAAGTTTAGTTTTGTTAGTCTATCATGTCATTGGGAGAAAATGGAGATTCGCCTTGTGTCTTGTCAAAAACATGCATGTCATTACCAGTGCTCTAGTCTAGTTTGCTGTAGTGGGTATACTGTCTGTGAGCGCCTGAGGCATTGCCACGGCTACTGTAGTACTAATACAGTGTTTTCAGTATTGCAGCCTATGTTTTACTGGATATACACTAACCCAAGTACTTTTTAAGTACTTATATGGCGTATACCAGCGTATCATGTAGGCTACAGCCCTGGTCATTACCAACACACTAGAAATTGGATTTACATAAGAGCAGCCCAGCTTAAGACAACTTGTGGTTTGTTTATGTATGTTACGTAAGTCATGTATACAAACTACAGCGTTCAAAGGGCAGACTGGTAGTATTCAAGGATGTGTACTTGAAGTTCTCACATGTACTTGAAGTCAAAGCCAACGGTGACTGTGATTGACATTTGTGCATGTGTCATTTCTAACTCTGGTGGAGGGTTGTAGGTGAAAGAAGGTGATGTTCAGTACCTGACTCACATTGATCTGTGCTTTGGCCCCTCACAGTGAATGAATTCTGGGTGACGGTACAGCGAACGGAGGCGTCAGAGCGGCGTGGCCTCGTTGGAAGCTACTGGCTGAAGGCTGATGGCGAGAGTCTGATCCTCAAAGACCCCAAAAGCAAGAGGAACTTACTGGTGTGGCCATACAAGCTGCTGCGACGCTATGGCAGAGACAGGGTAAGGACTGAAATGGGACCCATTTTTCAACAGCACTTTTAGTTAACTTTCACAGGGTTGGGGTCTCCATAAAATGTTCTTTCAATTTTTTGTTTATTTTACCTTCATTTGTTTGTTTGCTTTACATTCACATCATTGACAAATCATCCCCCATGACCATGAACTTGAGTATTTGTGGATCTTAGTCCTCATCAGACCCCGAGGTTCAAACTGGTGTGTGTGTGTGTGTGTGTGTTAAAGAGTTCAAAGTCTGCGTAACCTACGCAAATACTCACGCCTTTTAAAGGCCCCGACCTCTTCTGAACGGAATGTGGGTGGGGAAGGGGGGAAGGGCGGGTGGTGTGAATTGGTCTGTGTGCACACGTGCAACCTCACCACTGATGACAACGGGCCTTGCGCTAAATCTGACAGTTCAGACAGGAACTTGAAAGCCACAGTTGTTTCCAAGTCTGCTTCCTGTCGGTATCATGGCAACCGGCTTAGTACAGGAAACTGGCCTTCCTCTTTTCCTCTCAGAGTGGGCAGGAGGGTGGTGATTGAGCCTTGGACCACCAAATTCTTCATACTTAGTCTGGCACAATACTATATGTTATTCTCTCTATGCTTTTCATTTACATGTACCAGCATTAAAATGACAATTAGGTGACCCATTTCAGACTGCTAAAAAGAGAAGAATGAAAGACTTGTTTATTTTTTTGTTTTAACTTTTTTCAGGTGATGTTTTCCTTTGAGGCGGGTCGGCGCTGCGAATCCGGTCCGGGAAACTTCACCTTTGAGACCAAACAGGGCAACGAGATCTTCCTGATCGTGGAGAGTTCCATTCGTGAACAAAAAGCCCAGGCTGAAGACCGGCACCAGAGCTGCCCTTCATTCGACCCTGATTGCCCTGCCCTTCAGCAAATCCGCACGGCCATCGCCGAAGGAAACGCCCGCGAACCTGATGGAGACTCGGGTGGCAGCAAGCCCGGCTCGGCCGACGGTGTTTTTGGCCGAAGAGAGGGTGCCGATGGCAAGCACCTGAAGGGTCGTAGCCTGCCAGAACCCCCTGCTCCAGTCGGAGGTACCCCACCTCGTTCACCTATGCACAGAGGATCCAGAAGCGGCCCCTCATCTCTGGACGACCAGTCCAGTCTTTACTCGGAACCGGCCGACTCTGTGCGTATTCCCCCCAGTCTTGGCGAATGTCTATACTCAGACCCAGTGGACAGCATCAAGGGTGCTTCCAGCCCCCGGCTTCGACCCTTGGGTGACGAAGGCGGGAGCCGTCAACACTCCGGCAACAAACCCGAGCCCTTCTATTCGGACATTTACGACCGGGTGACCCTCGACCTGGCCCAGCGGACTACCGGCATGTCGCTGGACGCCATTGGGAGGCGGCCAGCTGAGGGCAGCCGAGCTGAGCACATTTACGATGAACCCGAGGGCCGGGCGGGCCAGTGCACCTCGCTGCCACACATCCCGTCATTGCTCTACGATGAGGCGAGGCTGGACACGCAAGCCTGGAGGAAACGAGGTATGGATGAGTCGCAGGGCCACGAGGTCCCTTACAACCCGGCTACAGATGACTACTCGGTCCCGGCCTATAGCAAGCCCCAGCCATCAGCCACCGCCCGCCCCAAGGCCCCCAAGCCTCTCACTGCACCCAAGCCTGTCAAGGCACCCCGGAAGGAACCTCCCCCGCTGCCTCATGGGAAGGTCACGGCCAACCTAAACAACAACAACAGCAGTGGCAGTAGCAACCACAACAGAGGGGGAGGAGGTGTAGTAAGCAAACATGTGGAGCTCTACAGTAAGGTCTCCAAGCTCAAGCCTACCACCAACACTTGGTACCCTCCGGCCCTCCGGTCCCCAGACATCATCTACGACAACCTGGGGGATATCTGAGCCTTTCCAGCAAACCCTGAATGGGGTGTGGATTTCCCTCCTCTGAGATCCTTTATAGGCAGAACCTCTGCCTTTAAATTGCTTGTGTCATTTCTGCAGACTTTTTTGGCAAGGTGGGAGGAGAGAGCGAGCGAGAATGAGAGAAAGAGAGAGAGCGAGAGAGAAACCCTCTGATATGGGGCCCTCAAGCACTTCGTCAGTGAGATGGTTTGCAAGCGCTTGGCTTTCGTGGTGCTTGACTGTTGACACAGCACTTATAAGCAAAAGACCACAGAGCCAGAGCCAGATATGAAGTTCAAATCGAGCACAGAAGGGATTAAGAAATGGTCCCGTTTGAATTGAGGACATGAATGTGAATTGTGTTACTTTTTACTTTTTTTTTGACATTGCTTGTCAGGTGGAACTGATGTTGATGACCAGCTCTGTTTCTGGAGTGGATGTCAGGGAGTATGTTTTTAACTGGAATGAGAGTTTTTGCACTTGTTTGTTCATGAACCACTGCTCCAAAACGCAAGAGTCTGTGATGCTTTTATAAATATAAGGATGGAAATGTAAATTATTTAACAAATCCTGTTGCCTTGACTGTCTTAATTTTCATGGCTGCAATTGTGAGACAGACAGGAAATCACTACACAGAAAATTAAACCTGTGTTTTCCTATGTATAGATCATTTTAGTGCAAAGAGAAGTTAACCCGTAACTGTGTGTGTTTGTTTGTGCGTGTCCATCAAAACACAGCTGTGCTGTTGTAAGTATGTTATGGACAATAGTAATAAAAAAAAGAAACCAAACCATTGAAAAGCATCTTGTTTCTCTCATCAAAATCATCCACAAAGTGCTCTAGAAATTTCTCTATGTGCCCTAAAATGTCCAACGACTTCTTTTTTTTTTGTTTATTTTTTGTTTCCGAGGCGGTTACCAAGGCCAAGAGAGGCCATGAAATCACCCTGAATGCTCTTTCCCTCTTTCTCTTCACTCATCCTCTCTTTCTATCCTTTCTTCTCTTCTCTTCCTCTGTCTGGTTGTCCCCAGTGACTGCTAAAGCGGCCAGCACAGCTCAGGCACGGCCATCATGGCCGGTGAATATTAACCAGTCCAGGAAAAAAGGACCCTTATTTTGGAGGAAGAGAAGGTTTAAAGCAAAGGTCTAAAAATCTTGGCTAAATTAATCTTACGTCTGCCCCTGGCTCTGCTGGGCAGTACAGGCTGTTCCTTGTCTGTTTTTCTCCCCTCTCTTTCACTCTCTCGCTCTCTTTCTCTCCCTCTTTCCCCTCTCCCTGAATCTTTTCTTCCCCCTGTCTAGAGATGTTATTTTCTTAAGCAGGCAGCCCCGCTGCCCTGCCAAAGCCCTGATCTATTTATCACATTGTTCTTCTTGCCTTTTAGATCTGAATATTGTGAATGAAAAAAAAAACGCCAAAGAAAAGCATACAAAACGGAGTTCTTACGTGTTTGCCAATTAAAAAAGGAAACCACAAAAAAAGAGAGCACTTAAAGGAGAAATTCAGTGTGAGTCAATCCATAGCCCTGTTGTTCATGATCACTAATGGCTGTCAGTTAGAAGAACAAGAACATTTGACTATATATAGACCAAGTGAACCGGCAGCTAACACTAACTGAATGGGGCACAGGAACTCACTTTTAGTTAATTTTTCTATGCCCCATATAGTTAATGTTAGCTGCCAGTTTCTATTTGTATTTGTATCAAATTTTATTTTCTTTCTTTCTCATTCCTACAGACAGCAATCTGGGACCTCAAACAAGAGGGCTATGGACTGAATCACACCAGATTTCTCCAGGGTCACCCTTGAGACAAAAGAGTGTAAAAATGTTGCCATCTCTGACCTGTCCTTTCTTTTTACCACTGGTTCCACATGTGAACATGAAGACAGTCTTACAAGGCTATATACCTACAGTGCATCATTATAAGGTCTATACACCAGATGGACTGTACACTAGCCAGACTTCACATGCCTGCAGCTCATTTCATTTACATTCTTCTGTGAGCTGAGTCTTAAAGCCAACTGTTTGTAAACACTGGAATGAAAAAAAGGAGTGTTAATGTCACCATTCGAAATGTCACACCGATAAGGAAGTCCTTCGCCTGTTTTAACAGCACCTCTCCTCCCCCACTGCGACCTTTAAACGGCCAGTTATTGTTGATTAATTTCAGTGCCACTACGAAACCTGCACCCAGCTGCTCAGTCTCTGATCATGGGCCATTTCCTTGTTAAAATGAGGCACTATTATGTCATCCAACAGTAATATCTGTGTTATTAGTCATCTCAGTCAACTCAAACACTCACAAACACCACTGGTTTTGCATGTCGGCCTCTGTCATCTGATGTGGCAGCAGGGTAGACGCTTGGAAGACTAAAAAAAGAAATAAGAAAAAAAAAAGGTGGGTAATTTTGAGTTGGCCGGCTTGTTCAATTTCTCTAAATTTGGCTTCCTCTTTTTTTTTTTTTTTTTTACAGGGCTGTTGCATTTCTGTTTCCACTGTGTCGCCCTGAGACAATGACAGGAAAAGTGGAGGAGTGGGCAGAGAAGTCCTGTACACTTATGAAATGGCGGATCAGACAAAACTAGCTTACAAAACTAGCGAACTTTGTGTGTGTGTGTGTGTGTTTAAATGTACTGTATGGCGTTAGGCATAGGCTTTGCTATGACGGAGCTGTACTGTTTCTTGTATATCCGATGTGGTATGATGAGACCACACAAGCGAATCGTGAAACCACAGCAGTGAATGTTATGAAACCATTATGATTCACCATTACTGATGTTGTATCTGCACTTGAAGCATGAAGGGATGTTACTACTTTCCAGGCTGAAATGAAATTTTTTCCAAGAGGCTAATGCATGGGGACACAGAGTTCCTAGTTGTCACAATCATAACAATGAAGTTAACACAGTGTACCCCGCTCATTGGATTGGCTCATTGAGGTGACATCTACGGAATGTCTGCAGATAGTCAGGCAGAGTGGTTCTAACAGGGGTAAATGAGAGCAGCTGTTCCTCTGTTACTAGTTTCAAGGCCTATCTGAACTCATCAGGGCTATTTATGGAGGGGGAAAAAAAGCTTCAGTCATTCCACTTTCCACTCTTGGCATTCCACAGAGATTTAGTCAAAGTCCAACTATGTATATGTTTTTTTTTTTTTTTTTTTTAAAGACATCGTAGTCATTCTTACTGTAGTGAATAATGGTCTTTGATGAAGCAAAAGGCCTTGTCTGTTTGGAAAGACAGACACAGTTGAACAACTCTGGAGCTTTATTCCATTGGCTTTTTACATGTCCTGCACACTGAAATAATTTAAGAGAGCATTTCATTTTAACATCCTTCTCATAAAGAAAAATCTGAGAAATAATTTATTTTTCTTAAAAAGTTGTACAGATCAACAATAAAAAAGGGGGGGAGGCCAGAGAGTGGGCTTTTCTTGAAATGTGACCAACAGTCACATTGCAAAAACCACAACAGTGCTTGGGGGAGGCCCGATGAACTCCTGCATGGCGAGAAGGGGGGGGTGCAGTAGACGTGTGCCGGAAGCCAGTCAACATCTGGACTCTCAGTAGATGAGCTTTGCATGCCTGCCATATCATTGTGGTGGAGAAACTGAAATGGAGCCAAGAACACGTCATGTCTCCATGACTGACTGCACAAATGAGTAACCACACAAATTCCAGAATTGTTTTCTTTTTTGAGTGTGTGAGTACTGACTACTGAAGATGGAGGGCTTTGTGGATTTTTTTTGTTATTATATTATATTATTATGTTGCCTCCATAACCATTTTAAAATGTGTTATGGAGATGTTCTGGAATTTACCACAGTAAAGTCAGTAAGCTTGTTGCTGCATCTCCACTCTTAGCCAAAAGAGGACGATTACTGTGGAAATGCATTAAAACTGCTGGCATGTCTTCCCAAAGGGAACCTCCAGCTCAGTGTGTCAAATGAAGTTGCCTGCCACTGGAAGGCTGTTAGATGCGGTAGTGTTTCAGTCTTTCATTCGTTTGTTCACTTCTTTCTCTCTTTTCCTCCCCTCCACCCTTCTTTTATTCCACAAAGTGATGCCTTCTGTTGCCTCCGGTCCCCGCACTTGCCCTCCTGGGGGAGAACACATGCTGGTGACATCAACCCCTGGTTCCGAGTGGTTTCACTCTAAAGGCTTGACCTTCGGAGGGTGAGCAAGCAAAGGCTGTAACGGCCATTCTCAGGCCCCCGCGTCATCGCTGAAAAATCCGTCACTATTTGCACGTGCGTCTTTTGAGCGGGTCGAGAGAAAAATATACATTAAAGAAAATGTCACCCTGGCAGCTGTGCCATTTTTTCACCTCTGCGTTTCGAGGGTGTTGTTCCACGAGAACAGATGTGTATGTGTGTGTGTGTGTGTGTGTGTGTGTGTGTATCTGCGTCTGTGCGTAGATGTGCGAATAGTCCCTGCCATGCTTTGACGTGCGGGCAGTTACAGCAGTGGTGTGGGCAGCGGATAGTGGGTGGAATGGCGGGCTGGCTAATGAACCTTCAGCATACGCTTAGAGTGAGTAAAGGAGGGGGGGGGCACTTTGATGAGCCTCTGAGCAGTGCCCCCACCCCTGTACAAAGCTACATCCCCCCACAAATGCCTTCCCTTCAGACTTCTAGCACAGAACAACCCCAGAGGACCTAACCAGCTTCTAGTTATGGGAGCAGGGATGAATAGATCTCTCTTTTTCTCCTATTTTTTTTTTTAAACTCTCACTCTCTATCACCCAGTGTGGTCACAGAGAGCACAGTGAAGTCCTTTGACCACAAGCCTGGAGGTCATGAGGAGAGAGAGAGAGAGAGAGAGAGAGAGAGAGAGACAATGCCTTCACTCTTTCACTTCAGTAACTGTTTCCTCTGTACTACTCGTCACATCCTTGCAACGTTTTCCCTCTTTTCTATTTGAGAGCAAGAACGACTCCCTTTAACTAAAAAGAGGAAAACTATTTTTTATTTTTTTTGGTCGTTGTTTTATTGTTTGCGGTTCCGCATTTATTTGTGCTTTTTCTTGCTTGCCTCAGCATTCTCCTTCTGGCGAGGGGGGAAAATATTTGTCGAGAACTTTCCTTTTCGTCCCACTTGCGGTCCAGTGAGTGGCTGTTCTAACCACTTGCACCCCTCTCTTCTCCTCGCTGTGGGAGAGCGGTGGGAGGCCCTCACTCACATAAAACTGTCTGATGTTCTGTAGTGAAGGTAAATGGCGGTGCTAATTAATGGGGTTACTGGGCTCTCCTCTTTGTCAACAGAGATATGAGGGCTTCTTGTTTTATGGTGTCTGGGGCTGGCATACACCATGTCTCTTCTGACATAATGAAGTATTTTATCCGTGTGCGAGCTAATGCTTTACAGCTGTGCTGTGCTGTGTGTGTGTGTGTGTGTGTGTGTGTGTGTGTGTGTGTGTGTGTGTCTAAAAGAATGATTCAGCTGAACTATGAGCCTCACCACAAACAGTCCTTCTGAGGGGACTGATGCAGAACTAAATAGAGATTTGACAGCTAAGCTGATAAGGACTACTGTCCACTACAGCATTTTATAACATGGATATCATTTTAAAGCATAGAAATAGGGATGCCAAAGTTCACTGTGGCTTAAAAGAGACTGCGGCATTTCAACCCTGTGCAAAAAGAAGTTCAAACCAGGGGAAGGAAGTTAAAGATGCCATGTGATGTTTTACGTAAATAGGTCCAAAAATGACCTAGAAACTGCAACAGAATGCAAGGAATCAACCATATTGACGCAATGTTAAAACGGCCTAAGCTGCATGTGGTCCATATATCATATATAAGTTAGTGTGCAAACCAACTAGCGTTAGGCCGGCTCTCCAGTGACCGCAAACTGGGCTCAACACAATGTGAGAGTGTTCACTGAAAATCAGGTTTTCTTGTTCAGCGTTCTCTGAAAATTCCACATAGCATCTTTAAAGTACACTGTTCGCAATGTATTGGGACACCTGGCCTAGACAGGATAGTGCTGCCCAGTACCTCTGATTGATATTGCAATTCACTATAGTACTAGTCTAGGTTCTCTCCAAAGGCTTTGGATTCCCCAACTAAATTTCTTTAGCATCCAATCAGTGAACAGAAACAGAGGGCAGAACCAATAGGCTTAAAGGTCAAACAAAGTGCCCACCCACAACAATGTAAATGTGTGCCTATCAAGAGTGTCCAGACCTTTTGAACTAAGTGAAACGAAACACTCTGGTCTGCCAGGCTAAACCTGCCCGTCACACCTACAAGTTTAATCACAACTCAGTCTAAATTTACAGGCATAGATCAGCTAAAGCAGCAGGAACAGCTTTAACTCTTAGCTTAAACTGAAAAGGCTTTTGATTTGTTTGTGTGTGTCTGTGGCTCATTCATCCAGAACAGCATTTGTGAACTTAGTCACTAATGTTGGATAAGAGGGTATGGCTCGCAATCTCCATTTGTTTATTTCAAATAAATAGTGTTTGGAGTTGAGGTCATTGCCATGTGCAGCCAGTCAATTTCTTCCACACCAATCTCATCCAACCATGTCTTTTTATGTTTTTGACCATGCTTGAATAAACTGAGCCCTTCAGAACAACCCATTATTTCACAAATGTGGTTAAGGTGATGATTAATGATGTGATTATTATTTCACAAATGTGGTTAAGGTGATGATTAATGATGTGATTATTATTTCACAAATGTGATTAAGGTGATGATTAATGATGTGATTAAAGTGATTAAATGTCCCAATACTTTTGTCCATATAGGACATGTTCATTTAACTGTGTCATTCATGTAACTGTCTTGTAAGTGTGTTTAGTGTCCATTCTTTTACTTTGGGTTAACAGTTGATTCTCACCTGTGCCGGCTACAGCATCGTAATGAGTTCATCGTCATCGTCACTCTCACCTAGGCAGGAGGAGGGCTTTGAGAAAGTGAGTGATGGCCGAGAGCTTTTAGCTGGGGGGCCTGAGGACGGTGGGAGAGGAGCCACGGTCGCCCGTGCCCGACCCTGCTGAGACTGACGCCCGTGAGACTGCTGGGACAGAGAGAGGGGGGTGGGGGAGGGGTTGGAGAGGTCAGAGAGAGACAGAGAGAGAGAAGGGAGAAAGAGAGAGAGAAACTCAGGAGGTTGAAAAGGTTAGAGAGTGACACAAAAAGGGAGATGAAGAAAGAGAAAACAGACAGAGAGAGAGAGGAGAGACTGGCCATGTTAGAGATTTGTGTGAGATACAAAGCAGCAGCGAGAAGGAGTAAACGGGGCTCGGAGAAAGAGGAATTTAACTGCTGATGGAAAGGCAAAAAAAAAAAAAAAAAAAAGTGACCGAGAGAAACTGGAAGTGTCATTTACAGTCTTGCTGTGCCAAGGAGGGAAATGAGGGCTTCCGGCAAAGCCAGACGTCACCGACCCCTCGAGCTGCCGCGGAGGACAGGATGATGACAGACGCCGCACGCCATGGCCTCCGTAGGCTAAGAGCCACAACATCGTCTTTCCCACTTACACAACAGCAGCCGCACAACACAGCAGGAATGAAAGCAGTGCCACAATGTCAGATTTATGCAACTCTACGATTAAGCCATGTGAGATCCTGGCTTTGACCAAAGCATTTCACTCTGCAGTCAAAACAACATGCAGACACAATAGATTCACAATGGTATGCTTGAGTCATATAGTTTGTCCTTAAAAAACTAGGTCAGACCAGATCAAACAAACAGCTACCGATGTGCTGGTCAGTAAATATTAAGACTGGTGTGTATTTGTGTGTGTGTGTGTGTGTGTCTGTGTGCTCAAGCATATCTGCGTGGGTGTTGAGCAACTGCCGCAATGGCCGGTTTCGTTCTTGGCTGTCACAGGCCAAACTTCCCCATTCTAACACCACAACATTTCTATAACACTACGTACACACACCGTCTATAGACTGTACACACACACACACACACACACACACACAGACACACCTGAAAAGCACACAGAGACACACACACACACACCTGAAAAGTGCACAAACAAACACACACACACACACAAACAGATCCACACCTGCTCTCCCTCATTCACTGCTCCCCTTCACAGCCCTACTGGATCCTTTGACCATTCTGCAGCTGTAGTGTATATTCTGGTCACGTCCGTCCACACAATGCTGAACACAAACAGAGTCTCAGCAGCACTCCCTTCCCTTCTCTTCCCTTTGGTTCCCTTCCCTTCCCTTCCCTTGCTCTGCTCTGCTCTGGCTGAAAGGCCCCTTTAGAGGGCAGCCCCATGAAGAGCCTGAGAGAAGAGGAGAGGAGTCAGGAGAGGAAAGGCGAGGAGAGGCGAAGGCACTGAGGGTGAAAGAGGTGGAGGAGTGTGTGTGTGTGTGTGTGTGTGTGTGTGTGTGTGTGTGTGTATGTGGGGGGGTGTCTGCCGGAGGTCTGTAAGGGGACGCCGACCTGTCGGCCCATGGGGCCCTCTGGTGGCCGAGCCGACGGCTCCCTGCGCTGGTTCTGGTTGTGGCTCTGGCTTTGGCTCTGACCAGCAAGGCCAGCCACAGGACCCTGGGTGTGGGTGTGGGTGTGGGTCAGGTTCTGGGCCGAGGCCTGCCTGCGGTACGGGTGGGCTGGGCGAGCAGCCAGACCTCGCATCCTCAGGTGCGGGTAGAGGTTGGTACCCAGGCACAGGGGGTTGAAGACGGGGTCCTCCTCCAGCTGCTGTAGGGAGTTCTGAGAGAGATGGAGAGAGAGAAAGAGGGGGGAAAATGCAGGGACACAAACCGTCTGTGATGTGCTCAGATTCAGCAAGCAGTGGCGATCATGTTTCCTTTGAACTGAAAACATGCTTTTATGCAAACATTCCTTGTCAGTAGTAAATCCCCATTCAACTCTATGTGTGTTCGTCGAGAACTACCTCCTCGAATTGTTTGGCAGCGTTCACAAATGTTCACAGCAAAACTGAAAACAAACAAAAAACTGTTTGCTTAAATTTGTGAATATTTGCTTACCGTCCAGTATGTCTGAATGCACCACTGCACAGTAATATCATTTCTTCACATGCAGAAGTCACAGAGCTGCACTGGTAACCTTATCAGCAAATGACATGTGAGAGTTGATTGTATTTCATGCAGAGAAGGAAGCTGCACTGGCAAAATGAGAAGCACTCTTATGATCCTGAACCTTACTTCAAGGCTGATGTGCGGTCAAATCTCTAGGCTTTCTCATGTCAAACTTAAACAGTTAAAGCTCTCTTGGCCCTCTGCAGTAGTGAGATACTTTCATTTATAAGGGGGTTTTGTTTAAGGAACAGAACTTGTTAAAAGGGGTTGCGGGTGCTGTGGCACTGTAACTGTATGTGTTTGAGTATTTGTGTATGTTTGTGTCTGTCTGTCTGTCTGTCTGTCTTTGTGGTTTGTGCATAGTTACGTGCAGTTCAAAGCACATCCTATGTAGTTTGATGCACACAGGTGCAGTCAGCGTATGTACACACAAACACACACACACACACACCCACACACCATCTTCTAAACCTGTAATTAACAGGCTTGGCCTGTGGAGCCTCTGGGAACAGAAAACAGAGGAAATGGCACAAGAGGGGAACAAAAAGTTCAAACTGCCATGTTCCCTCTCTACTCTGACGAGCGAAAAGACATTCGGCCCCAACATGAAAGCCGAATCGGTCCGATGACCCGCATGATACACCAGCCACTGCTCTAGGCCTGCAGTGACCGGCAGGCATTTGGACGCCAGTGAAAAGATCTTGCATGGCCCGGCGCGATGTGTGAACTCGGCGACTGACGCAGGCTTTAGTCTTTGTGATGAATGACGGGATGTGCGGACGACGTGGTTATAAGCCTATGAGACAGGAACATCAGTATGATGATTGATTCATAAATGACGACGTGGTTATAAGCCTATGAGACAGGAACATCAGTATGATGATTGATTCATAAATGCAAACGTGTTGCAGTAGGAACTTTCAGACGGAACAAAGGCCACGGTTTGAGGGTGTGAAGGCAGAAGCAAGCTCAAGCTTTGAGTTTTGTGTATGTTAGTGACTGTGTGTGTGTGTGTGTGTGTGTGTGTGTGTGTGTGTGTGTAATGTGACTTGCTTGGGGGAGTATGGGATAGTACTGATAGTGCTGATGCTGATAGTGGCTTGTGTGTGGGTGTGAGAATGTCAGGCAGAGTGAAAATGTGACATGAGGAGCATTCTTTTCTGTGTCAGGACCTTGATAAGTAACTGTGTTTGTGTCTATGTGTGCGTGTGTGTGTGTGTGTGTGTGTGTGTGTGAGAGAGATAGAGAGAGAGAAGGAAGAAAAGAGAGAACAAAAAAGACAGAAGAAAAGAGTGCAATTTTGACTGCCTCTAACTGACTATCACTACAGTGACAAGTGTGTGTATGTGTGTGTGTGTGTGAGTGAGAGAGTCAGAGCACAGGGAGTCACACACCTCAACAGTGATGAGGGCGTTGAGTGGCGGGTCCTGATTTGAGTCGGGCATGCTGCAGGGCAGCAACAGCTCCTGGGTGACCACAGGCTTGAGCAGCAGGAGACAGAGGGAGGGAGATGGCTGCAGCACATAGTGCGAGGAGACAGACGCCGACGACGCCAGGGCCGAGCCCACTGCAGGCTCTGAACGCACCAGCAGGAACCACTCACGCACCTGCAAGCAGACGCAGACGCAGACACACGCACACACACACACACACACATTGCACACAAACACATGTGTACACACACTCATGCACATATACATGCACATGCACAGATCACATGCACACAAAGACAGACACACCGGCACACATACAAAAACACAATCACACACACACATGCATTCCACACATACATCCTGTTATCACCATCATCTGTACCTGTCTCTGACTCCCTCACATGTATGACCACATGCAAAAACCAGGCATCTTCATCACATCTTTCACATACACAAGAAATGAGGCCTACATCCTGTCACAGATTCAGGTTTGATTCTACTACCCAACCAAAACATATACACACACACACACACGCACGCATGCACACTCTTCAACATGTGGACTAACTCTAAGTGTGTGGCAGAGAGCATGGAACAGTTGCTGGTTGGTCTCAATCTCGTCCCAGTCCAGCTGCCAACAAATGGTGGGCCTGATGACCAGAGGAAGGCCGTATAGCACCGACTCACACACCCCGTCTGCGTGCAAGGTCCTACAACACACACACACACACACACACACACAAAGGGATGTTACGTTAAGGTTTCCAGGCATTTTTATGTTTTATGAGTCTGCCCCCTCAAGGTCACACACACACACACACACAGACACACACACTGCAAAAAATGAAAATCTTTACTAGTGTAACTCCTGACAATCTATCCATGTTATACCAATGTTAAGATTCATTTACTTATTGTGGCAGAGCTATTTGGCTTGTTTCAGTATATTTGATCTTGAATCGCTTACTTAGATGATAACACTAATTTTGAAGTAATTGTGAGGGAACATGAGAGAAATGCATTCTGACCAGTTGTCAGGCAGACATTGAGGGTAATTTTATTTGTTTCAAGTAATTTTATACATTAGTAATTTTATAAGTTAGCCTACATTTAAAATCAAACCTAACTCATTAAGATCATCACTATTGGTGATTCCAAACAAAATGATCTGTCACTGAAGCAAGACAGTGGCACTTGAAAATTACTTCAACATGTGTCTGCAAGCAGCAATATGGGGTCCAAGCATCATGGGATTTTTTGGGTCAATGCCAATGTTACAAATGCTCGTACTATGTTTTGTGGTAAACAAAACACGTGGCAGAGATTTTCCATATGACCTCACATGATGTTTTGTGACACTGAGTGCATTGCGTTAAAGATTCCATGCATGAAAATGGCAATAGGTTTTCATGAAGAATGGAAAAAATTTGTGGCCAGTAAGAACAAGCGTTTTTGAAAAAAAAAAACAGTATTGCGATTATTGCTAAGACAAAGACATCACAAATGTCCATGTATCATCCTTGGGGTTATCAACCGTAGCATTTGACTAGGAAGCGCACTTGCATTGCCTGTGTAAAACATTTAGCAGTTATTTGCAAAGGGCAAGACGATGCAAATTTTTCTAGGACCTCACAAACAGGTCTGAAGCCAAAGTAGGACAGTTGGTTTGGATCTGATCATCAATTTGTTGCTGAGATATAAGCTCATAGCGAACAATGTTTGTTGAGTTTTATGAAGAACAAACTAAATGTGAAAATGTGAAAAGTAGTGCTACTTTCAGTAAAATTCAGTATGTTGGAAAATCATTTTTGAAAATTGGCCAAATGGTTCAAAAGTTACAATATTTGACCTACTGGTGTTGCTAGATCACATCACTTACGGACATAAAACCTGACATTGAAACTTAGTTTGTGAAACTCTGACACATTGGAAAATTGTGCTAGACTTACTTTGAGGCTTAAAAACAGTTACCACAGAGACCACACACACACACGCACACACATATACACACACATTGAGCTGTTACATCATGGTAACCTTTTTACACAATTTTGTTTTATGCGTCTTACACACACTGGTATTCCCCGTGCTCTGACTCACATGACTCAAGATGTAAAATCCAAGAGACGGAGAGAGTGCAGTCCTGCAGGTCATAACACACTCTTTTGATTAGCCCCACAGTGAAAAAGAGACTATGACAGCATTCTTTGTGTGGCTCCAAGCAGGGTCTGTATTACAGAACCACTTCAGAAGGCCTCATATACATGCAAAGCACATGCAAAAGACACACACACACACACACACACACACACGCGCGCAGAGTAGAGGAAATGATGACTCTCCCTTTCACACCCCCCATATGTCTTCTGTCTCTCTCAGTGTTCCTGCTTTTAGTGAACTTAACAGGCCTCCCTCTCCGTCCCCCCTGTGGAAGTGCTCTAACAGGCCTCTCTCTCCGTTCCCCCTGTGGAAGTGCTCTAACAGGTTTCTCTCTCCGTCCCCCCTGTGGAAGTGCTCTAACAGGCCTCTCTCTCTGTCCCCCATGTGGAATCACTCTTACTGGCAACCTGAGATTTTGCATAAAGTGAGTCATTCATATTCTCCCATCATCTGTCTGTCTGTGCCTCTCTTTCTCTCTCGCTCTCGTCTATCTGTAACGCTTTCTCTCTCTCTCTCTCTGTGCTATCACTTCAGTCCTTCTTCCTCTTTCCTTAAGTTACCCCATCCAACTGCACCCCCACTGCAACATTTCTACTCCTATTACGAGGTCTCTCCAACATATATTGTTGGTTAGGTGCAATCGCTTCAATTTATATGTATTTTTTCTGTTTTTGTCCCTCCTCTCCTGACTTTCTGTTTGGAGTCATCTGAATACCTTCCCTGTCTTGTTTAATCTCTCTCTCTCTCTCTTTCTCTCTCTCCCTTTATTTCATTCTATTTTGTGGACGAGTTATGATAAAGAGAGGGATGGCACAAGGCTAGACAGCAGTTGTTATGAACAGAGTCTGTTGTCAAGGCACTTAATATCTCCGAAGCCCTTCATGTCGTCTTTTTTACATATGGACAAAAGGCCTTCTATGTCTCGCATGGCTATCACATGTACAGTGCAGTACAGTGCACAGTCCTACACACGCAAAACAGCGTGCACACACACACACACACATATACATACGCACACACACACAAGCACACCCATGAATTTAGACTCCTTTCTTGTTTTACAGCCATGCCATTGCATGAGGAACTTGAGAATATTCAGCTGCTATGTGGCATTTAGTTCTTCATTATCCCTGCACACATCATTTTCTTACACTCCATACTGGCCTCACTTAACCACATAGCGGGTTGGCGGCCCAGCAAGGACAGAGGAACACCACAACATTTATTGACAATAAAGCCATCTGGTCTGCTGGCCCCTTGCCTTTGATATGGTAGGAATGCCATGAATGAGGCTATTCATGCTACACTTTCATGTGCCACCGTGGCCTCGGGGCAGACTGAGAGCCACTAGCGGGGGCTGAGCTAATGCTAGTGTTTGTGCTAGCTGAAGGCAGAGTGCCTTAGTCTGGAGCTGTTTACATCATGGGCTTTTGTTCAGCGAAAAGAGTCCCACCCAGTTCATCAGCCAGTCATCTTAAACAAGTCCTTTGCTAATCCTAGCTGTGCTCAGGGCACAACCTAACCTACTTGATGACTCGGAGCCTCTGTGGAGGTGGGGGAGTGTGATTGGCCAGGCCTTTAGTGGAAGCCTGGAAGTCCCGGAGGTTCTCGGTCTTGGTCCCGAGGTTGGGAGCGGAGGAGCCGGGGAGGAGGCTGGGGCTCAGGAGTCTCTCCTGCATATCACACTTCAGGCAGACTGTGGGGAGGAGAACACACACACACACACACACACACAGAGAGAGAGACATTCAGACATCAAACAGACATACACTCAGACATCAAACACACACATGTGAACACATGTACACATGTATACACAGACATCAAACACCCACACACGTGTATTAAACAAAAAATGCAACATGCAGGTAATATGCAAAGACACATTTATGCTACACACATCTAAATCACATGACGAAGTCAACATACAGAGAACACAATGCAAAATCACAGACATATACAAAACAAACAGAAAAAAACTCACTATTACCCACATTATTACCCCAGTCTCACAACAAAAACACATGCATACCCACAGACAGATATAACTCTCTATCACAAGGCCCTGCAATCTCTGCTGCGGCACATACAGACTAACTTCTTCTAACTCCTTATCATTCACCCACTGGTCAGGCTGTCAAGGTTTATAACCATATGTCCACAGTTTACTGAAAGTGAATCAGTCAGTGGTAGAGCATCTGTCAGAAAGTGTGAATATGACACCCTCTAGTGGTTCATGACAGGAATTGACATCTTGAGGTTCTGACAAAATCAAACAATTAGGGGACTATAACTCATGGTGATTGCTAAAGTAGCTTGGTTAGCTCATAATTACACTTCTGAATTTTTTTACCCATTCATCAAGATGCAAGATTCATATGCAGTAATCCACACGTGCACATTACTACAAAGAGAGGTATATGAACTGGGTGAACAGATTAAGAAAACAGGACAGGTGAATGCCATGTCTTCATGAAAAAAACACTAGGGTTTAAGAAAAGTGGGGTTTGAGAACAAATTTCTTCGTAAAAACGGCTGGTGAATGAGGCGCAAAGAGGGCAGAACTTCTGATATAGTAAGTGCTCTCACAAAGCTATGACAGAAACAACAATATTTATTTATCCATGCGTCCTGGGTTTTGGATCAGGTCCAAAATTGAAGGGGTGCTTCAGACTGGCTCACAGTGCACCCTTTCATCAAATTTCACAAACATCACCTGATAACGTTTTCATAATTCTGCTGATAAATAGTAGTATCTCAACTCATTTTCATTTCACTGAGACATTGGCCTGGAACTGAACAACGTACTAGCGGTTTCAGGGACGGGTGGCCCAATCAGTGCCCAGCGGGAATGACGTTAGTATTTTTTTTTTTTTTCAAACTAGTAGAAGGTCACAGAGACAAAATGCAACAAAACAACACATGTGCATGACAGAACAAAACAAAACAAGAGACACAACAAAACAAAACATTAACAACAGTTACAGAGGCTAAACAGTACTGCATACATTTTCACTGAATTAAGTAATAAACACCTATTTGGATAAACAGAAGGGCCATATGCGTGTGTTGGGGAGGCAAATGTGTGTGTGTGTGAGTTGAGTTTGGGGTGGTGGGACAGGGCATGGGGGTGGGGGGGACTGGGTTAATCTAAGTGTGTGTTTGTGGGGATGACGTTAGTCTGACGAAAGTGGCTTTGGTAAGTGGTAAATGGAATCAACTCCAGCAAATGTCAAATACAGTGGTCGGAAGAACTTGTAAATGAACACAGCAGCGGCAGACACATAGTTTCCTAAGAGCCAATGCTGTTTATCATTTTGTAAGGTTTAGGTCAAGTAGGACGATCAATGTGTGTTAGGCTGGACCAATGATTTCAGAGTTAAAGTAAAAATCAGCCCATATCCCTCTTTGAGTTTGTTGAGTGCTGTAGGTAGGTATGAGAACATCAACATTTGGTACAATGTAGGCTGAATTCGCGAAACTGAAACAAAGTTTTCTTGCCTAACCAGTTAACGTTGGTTGCTGTCTGCAGTCTATGTCGTATCAAATTCTGTTGTTGTCACACCTCCCAACACCACTCGGCAATGTCAACCAACAGGGCTATGGGTTGATTCACTCGGATAATCCCTTCAACGCAAAGCTGCTCCCATTACAACACTAGCGTCGGAATGAGAATGAAGATGGAATGAGAATGGCCAGACTGAACGTGAGACTGTTTGTGAAGAGAGACAAGCTGGCAAAACCAGGCTAGACAAACAAACACAATATGTTAGAGATAACTGGCCTTCGAGGTGTCTCGATATAGGGGAATAATGGACAAGGCGTGGGCGAAGAACAGCACGATGCCAAGTCCATTATTCCCCTATATCGGGAGATTTTGAAGGCCAGTTATCTCGCTTATCACCTGGATGCAACTCATGCGTACAGACAATAAGCAAGAGTTTAAAACATAAAAGAAATATGCGGTTTCGTTTTAAAAGCTGTACTTAATGTACTACTTTCTTTGGTTACCATGCCATGACCTGACCATGCTGAGGTTGATAACAGCTGATTCCATTGTTGATTGCAAGTTCAACTATCATTTATTTTGGTTGTTATAGTAACCATTCAAAAGAACACTGATATGGAATGGCAATTAAACATTTTCTACCAGATCTGTGTCATAGGTGTCCCGTTATCAGGGAATAACAGGCACCCTATCTGCGAATCAGAAAACAGTATTTCATTTCTGCAGGTGATAAACTGAAAGCAAAACCCTCCTGTAGGTAAGTTAAAACGGGCCAGCAGAAAGATGCGGCTAGATGACAGAAACAGACCGACAGATGGACAGAGAGTGAGACAAAACAACCAGAGTGTGTATGCATTGGATGAAATCATACAAAAAAGACAAACAAGAAAATGACACAGCAAATAAACTTGAGGGTCAGGATGTTGACATGAGGTCTATGTTTAAATCTTTGAGGGAAACAGGAATAGGGGTAGAGCTCATTTTCTACAAACGAATGAAAAACTGTGACTCAGTTAAGTGTAAGTTAAGTGCCGTGTGGTGTGTGGGGTTTATTTTCCCGAAATGACGGACAAAGGTTAGTTTTCAACTGCTAAAACAGATCGATTTCTCCACCAGTGTGTCATTTCCGTGGCTCTGAAAATGAACTTTTAAATGCCGGGTTTCAAAAATAAAAAGAAAGAAAGATGAAGTGTGTGCATAAGCGTATAAAACCACCACACAGACTAAACAAATCAATGAGGCTGCACTGAGGTTGAGTGTGTAAGGCTTCGACGTCTGAAACGCTGAGAGATGAAAGTAGAAAATAAAGCATAAGTAGCCCTACTGGCGCTGGGCTTGCTAAGGCCGGCGGCATGGGCTGGGACGAAGCCCTGCTGGAGGATGGGAGGCAGCAGCAGGTGCAGATGTTCTCGCTCTCCCGCTTGCTCGTGCAGCCACGCCTTCAGAACGCTCTCCACGGCAACCACGCTGCACTCTACCACCTGCAGGTCCACCTCCATGCCCAGCATCATCCCCTCTGAAGGAAGGAGAGAGAGAGAGAGAGGGAGGGAGGGAGAAAGGGAAGGAGAGAGAGGCAGGAAGAGTGGAAGAGATGGAAGAGGAAGGGAGGTAGAGAGAGACAGATTAGTAGGAAATAAGGTGATGTAATTAGTAGGGAATTAGGCTGAGGTTGTCTGCATGGTTTATATTTGTATAATGTAAATAGTTTGACAACAATTTTTTGACATTTATGGGATTAATTAGGCAGACTGAGAGAGAGAGGGAGTGAGAGAGGATGATTATGGGGAAATTGGGAAGTCTGATAGCTAGTTTGCATATACAATGATGGTTTTATGGGGATAAGCGTCAAATTTTGTAAGCAAATTAATTGCATAATCAGTCATAGTTGATTGGTGAATGTTAAATGTATTTGCTCATTTCACTGAAACGTAGTGGGTGGTTTTGCTTTCTGCCACTAGAGGGGGCCCCTGCACTGCTTCATCCCAGAGTTTACTGGCACAAACTGGCCTCCCAGCTCAAAGAGCCACTAGTTTGTGTAGAGATAGTGCTCTGCTAATGGGGCACACAGAGGTTAATGGTATACCCTGAATGAGCAATAAAGGTTAATTTTATCAATAAAAAAAAACCTCTGACGCTTATTTCTAAATCACAGCCAACTTTAGTATCATTATTCAGAACCAGGCCCAAGGCACATTGCCAGATGGTGTTATAAAATAGTTCTGCATAAAAAAGGCAAAAAGGTGAATCTAGGAATGTAGTTTCAAACGATACTGTAAAATATTCTCAGTGCTTTTTAGGCCTCTTCTCCATAGCCAAGCTCCCCCCCCCAAAAATCTGAGTCATTTTCTGAAGCCTACGGGATTAAATAACACAGGTGAACCACCACAACAAGGTTAGGTCAACACTCTATACAGGAACATTTAGAGTCCTTCCCACTGTCATATTGTGTGTGTTACCGACACAAAGAGCCTGGGTGAGCAGCAAGAGCTGGAGCAGCTTAGAGTTGCCCTGAGCGAGAGTATAAGTGCTGTCGAGGGACAGAGAGAAAGAGAGAGAGAGAAAGCAGCCTCCACATTAACCTTTCCCTGTGAATTATTTATCCACCTCTAAGAGGGCCTGCTGCAGTCAAGAGGGAGTGAGTGGGACAGGCTCAATCGCTCAGCCTCCTCTCACACAGAGGGAGAGAGAGAGAGAGAGAGAGAGAGGAGAGGCAGAGAGCAGAGAAGAGAGAAAGAGACAGGCAACAGGGACAGGGAGATAAAATAAAAAGAGAGAATGAGATTTGGAAGAGTGGAGAAAAGAGAGAGGAGAGAGAGAGAGAGAGAGAGAGAGAGAGAGAAAGGTGCACATGCAAGGAAAAACAAGAAAAAAAGAAAGCCAGGAGATCGATCTCACTCCTGCCAATAAGTGTCAAGGGAGGACTAGCAGATGAGACGGTAGACGTGGCTCGGACATGACGTGATCTCCAGCCTGGGCTTCTTCCAGATAATTGCTTTTCCTGGTCATTAGTGGCCAGTGTCATGCTATCCTCCTCACAGCAGATCTGAAAGTCAAACGTGCCTTACTGCTTGGGATTTCGTGTGCACTTAGATTGATATTGATGAGCAGGAGCAGTTTGTGGCTTGTCCGCTACTATTGAATAGCTCATCGCTAAGTAAGTGAGGTTGGCTTTTTCAACGTCTGCTTTTTCTGCAACTCTGTGAACAAGGCAAATAATTTGGAAATGGAGCGTTTAATTCACTCAGGCTCAGGTAGTGACAAGAATGAGTTCACCTGCAGCAGCCCAGAATGTCAGACCAGCCCCACTCTTGTGGCAGTTTAGTTCACTCAGTGTATCTTATGAGAGAGATTTTTTTTTGTAGAAAGTGGGTTATGTGTGGTGTTTATTTAGCTTGTGATGTTATGCTTCTATGAAACATTAGTCTTTCTAAATCATTGTGAGTGATTTAACCTATAGCCCTTTTGTTTGAGGTTACCGAGTGCTGTCTGTAGGAAAAAGAATGAGAAAATTTCATACGTAGACTAAATAGCAAACAACAAGTGAAACTGAAAGTGAGTTTCTATGCCCCACTCAGCTAGTGTTAGCAGCAAGAACTTTTTGTATAGTGTTTTTGTATTGTATGTATGCTTTGGATAAAATTGTCTGCCCAGTGCCTATAAACAGAAACATAAACAATAGTGTTTCTACCTGCAATTTGGAGTGTAGTGGTATGTGTGAAAAAAAGATTATCCCTATGGGACATAAAAGAGTCTAGAGACTATCAGTATTTGGAGCAGACTGCTCACTAGTTCGCATCAGCAGATACTGCATTGCTTTGCAAATCGCAAAACAAACAAGGGAGCAGAAAGGGGAAGTTTAGCAAACGCGATGCTAAATTGGCAGCACTGCACTACAAGCGGTTCAGGTAGTCAGGTTTGTTTAAAAAAGGGTGAAATCAATGAGTCAGGGTCCACCGATCAATTACAGAAAGGAAAGGAAAGCATTAATTGACTAATGGATCTTCTATTTGTGAAAAGGGCACATGTAATAGAAAATCAATACGAAAGTAGATTTAAATGAATTCCTTGAAGTGAATCTGATGTTTATGGCCCTTAAAATCATGAGAAGAATTACTGTAGCGTTTTGTAATTCTATGACATGCGGTATCTGACAGATGGTCTACGATGCAATTTGCATTCATGGTAAACCATTAGCATCTGTATGCTGCATCAGTGAGCCTGAGCCTCTTTAACAACGAGTATGTATAAAAGTGAAAAATAAATAAATAAAAAAAAGAGATTGACACATACATACTCCTGCGGAAGTCAATGATATAACAGGCTCAAGGGCTCTGAAAGGCACTTAATTAAAGCATTTTGTCCCACCTTCAAATCTTCTGTGCTTTGCCTTATCACACTGAGGCTTCCCAGCAGAAAGAAAGAGAGAAAGGAGAAAGGGAAAAAAAAAAAAGCGTGAGCGATTACTGTAAATGTCGCACAGATGGCGAGAGCGAGGGAGAGGAGAGGTGAGGCGAGAGCTGCGGAGGCTCAGCAGCCCCTCGCACTGACAGACAGGCTTGCATCCCACGTATCGAGATTAAATCCAATTATCATCCGCCCTACATCCTGACCCCCCAACCCTACCCAATCTCTCCATTCCTCACACCCTCCAACATCATCACCATCAACCTCTTTCTGCTTCGTCCTGTGAAAGTGAGTCATTACAGCCAAATGTAAGACAAGGTTAAAAAACAACATCACTTATTCCCGTACATTCGCCAAAATCAACTAAGTACTCAGACTGAGATGGGCCTGACCTCCTGGCACAAACTCAGTAAACTTGTCTCACACACAGTGCTCCTCAGATTCTCCTTTGTTTCTTTTTCCATAATAAATCCAAGCACAGGAGTTGTCATACAGTAGTAAGGCCTGGCTTCCTATACTTGATTACTTTGACAAGTCTGGGAAGTTTAACTTTGTGCTAATTGATGATGTGAATTTGGGTTCATTCATCATTTGATAGCTTCCTGTTAGTCAAAGAATGTCTGTTCTTGCGTAAAATTAAAAACATTATCAGAATCACATAACTGGAGTATTTTTCACTCCCAAAATGAACTGAAAAGTTAAGTTATGTGGATAGCTTGACTCTTTCTACCAAAGGGCATTAGCTGACTTTCATGGTCCACAATCATGTATAGTAGTCTTTGGAATATTTGAATGTATACGAATCCTTGACATCAGCGTCATCTGTCAGCTGTCATACATTAACATATTTGCTGTGATAAACCATGGCAGATGGCACTGGCACAAGATTCATTTTTATGAAGAGATCGAGTCAGTCACAATCAAACACTCCATCTTTGGATGACATTCAGGGTTACAGGAAGGAGATCATGATTAGCAATCAACAGTTCCTGGGCAACTTCTGTCATTTGTGATATATGAACCAATTCTCTCACTGCAAGACCAGAGAAGATTGCAATCAGCAGGGATGGGGCACTCTGCTGGTCTGAAACATCCTGTCATGTGATCAATGTGTGGTCTAAGGGGGCAGCGAGACGAATGTGATTGGCTCCTCCAGTCTCCTGACCACCCGACCACAGGTTCATTTAAAAAAAAAAAAAAAAAAAAAAAAACAAAGCTTCCGGAAGAACATGTACCTCATGAGAGATGCCAGTGAATGAATTATGTGTGATTGGCTAAAGCGATTGCCAAAGATGATGGACCTTCTTTCAACAGGCCATAATGGTCCCTGATGAGCTTCATGCACTCATAGAACAGGAAGGAGCGAGGCACAACCGATTCCATTACCAGCAATATACTGTGCAAGCCAGGCCTGCACAAAGCAGCTTTCAGGTTGGGAGGATTTGTTTCCATCACTTAGACGAATAGAGAGAATTTTGCCCCAGTGGAAAGCCGGAAACTTGTGAACATTTTCAAGACAAAAAAAAAAAAACAGCACCTGCAGCTTTGCACCAAAGAAAGCTGCCATTTAGAATTCTAAATGCCTTAGTTCAACTTAAAGTGATAGTTTGGGTAAACATGAAGCCAGGTTATTTTCACTACGACGAGTTAAATATCCCTTTGAGAGTTTCATTACGTTGACCGAAGCTGTGTCTGACTGTCTTTTGTGTTCACAGTCTGGCACCATGCATGCAGCATAACCAAAACACAATTTTTATCCACTAATAAAGCTCAGAATGGTCCTACATTTTGATAGTAGTGTGAACAGTCTCTACACTTAAAAAACTTTAAAAAATTGTGACCAGTGTACTGAAAATTGTACTGAAAGTGATGCTAATGACACAAAATCCTCAGGCTGCAATGTGACGTGTCATGTGAGACGTTCTTGCCGGAACGTGCTCTTTTCATGTGAGGGGCTTTGAACAAGTGAGGGAAAGAACAGACTACAAGTGAAGAGAGAATGCTTAGGCTATATCAAAGCTTTTACAAATAATTATTAAGCTGTAAACAGCAAAGCCTACATGCGTTTCTGTACCTAACAGTTACATACTGAATGTAGTTTGCACTACATTCAGTAATGGTAATTCAGCACTGGAACAGCTAGTAGCCTGGAAAGTTGCGGGTTCGAATCCCAGCTTTCACCGTTGTGCCCTTGAGCAAGGCACTCAATCCTCTAGGGGTTGACTGCTCTAGGGAAGACTGACCATGAACTAAGTCAGTGGTTGTCAAACTGGGGTACGAGTACTTGGATCAATTCAAGGGGGTACACAAAAGAAGTCTGTGAATAGATTCTCAGGTCTCACCAACATGAAGTTCAGGTACAGACTATACGTGGACAAAGATCTTGCACTCAAATTGTCCCCAATAGAACGCAATTGCCACTACATGGTAGCCTGTATATCAATATGAGTTCACATTTTGTATATGCAGCAATAATAATTAGAAAAATATTAATTATAATAGCAAGCTGTCTATGGTGCAGGGGGTACGTGGTAGGACATAGAATGTCTCATGGGATACATGGCAGTTAAAAGTTTGGGAACCACTGAACTAAGTGATAGCTGACAAATGTAAGTCGCTTTGTATAAAAACATCTGATAAATGTAATGGACATGCAGACTTTGCCATAACATGGATTGGACAATGGTGGGTAAGTTTTGCAAAACTATCTTTTTAATAAACTTTCAGTACACTTACAAAATTCTCTGTACTTCGTTTTAAGTGTAGAGATTTTGTTCACACTACTACCTAAATGTAAAGTCAGGCAAGGCAAGTTCATTTATATAGCACATTTCATACACAGAGGCAGTTCAATGTGCCGTGATGGGGAAAAAAACAGTGAGTAACAGAACATAATTCTTAGAGAATCAAGTAGCTATACCCACTAAGTGGTGCCAGTGTAAAGCCATTCTGAGCTTTGTTAGTGGCTAAAAATGGCGTTTTGGTTATGTTGTGTGCATAGTGCCAGGCTGTGAACACAAAGACCATAAATGTAATCAACCTCTTGAGGGGGTATTCGACTTGTTACGGTGGCTTCAAATTTGCCCAAACTCTCAATTTAAGGCTGATCTTTCCAATGGTTATTGTGCCTTTATGGCAGAAAGCTAGTCTATTTCAGACTAACTGAAGCAACAGTATTCATTATCGTATGAAGACTTTGCCCACAGATGCCCGACGTTGTATGCATCAACATTTAGTGCCATATGATGCACAGCAACTTTGCTCGGAATTGGTAGGTGGCACGGAATGTGGACAGCAGCCAAAAAATGTGCACTTCTCAGTTTCCAGTTGTTTTTGAAAATAAATCTGATGTGACGGGTAAGCACTTCTGATGCCCAGTGTTTGTGCTTCAGGTCACATTCTGTTTTATCATTTGGTCATGCCTCCTGGTTCCACAAATGCAGCCCTCACGGACCAGGGAGCCAGTCTTTTAGCTCTCTTGTAGACAAGCAACGTGGGGTAATGATGGATCGTTTTTCCTGGAATATAACATGAATCCTCAATAAAAAGGCCATTAGATGACGCCATGATGACTGCTGGTGCTATCATTTCATTTTCTGAGACTGCAAATGAAAGACAGAGAGAGAAAGAGAAAGAGAGAGAGAGAGAGAGAGAGAGAAACAGGACATAGTGCAGACAGCAGGAAAAAGACTTTTGAAGGGCTCAGCGATATTAGGCCGTGGCGAGTGATGTTCACCTGGGCACACACCTGCCTCTACTTTGCTCACGTAAGAGAAGCTGACCTCTCTCTGTCCCCTGCTGCAGTGAGGGAGGGGCTGTTTCCTGAACTATGAACCTGATGGGGCCCGTTCCCCGTGTCCAGTCCTGGCTGGAAAAATAACATGGGGGGGCTGGGGGTGGGGGGATCTGGAACCTCTCAAGTTTAATCAACCTTTATCACAGCCTGCCTAAACAATGGAAACATTCTAGAATTTCCCAATAACACCAATTATAACGTTCACATTCTGGCATGGGTGGAGGGAAAAGAGGACTCACGGTGCTTCGCTGCTGGATTTGGAAAGACCACTACTTGATTGCATGTTCAAAGCATGTGTTAGATTCCAGATCAAGCAACATTGCATTCCAAAAATTCCAGCTATTTCCAGCACAAATCCTCTATCTTGTGCCCAAAAAATTAAATAAAGAGAAGAGATGAGCTAAGGGCTTTATTGGCTCTTTTGCACAGACATTCACATTGGAAACGCAGAGAGAGAGAGAGACAGAGATAGATAGAGAGAGAGAGAGAGAGAGAGGAAGTGATAGAGAGAGACAGAGAGAGGCCAGAGAAACTGAGGGAGGGGAAGGGAAAGAAGAGATCCTCTTAAATCCCTCAAACAGCATAATCGGGTCCAAATCCTCCTGAGAAAATGCACACTGAGTGATGTGCAGTTTGCAAGGACCACCATGTCAGTCTCTTCTTTCAATCCCTCCCTCTCTCTCTCTTTCTCTCCACGTAACACAGCCATCCATCATCTCCTGATTTCAAAGCGGTGCTTTATCTCCACTGAGTAGGCCGATGTGCCTCTGCCGCTGTGAAACAGCTAGAGCAATATCTCCATTTAGAGAAAAGGGTCCCGCTGCCCGACATACTTAAAATGGAGGATCTGTTTACCTTAGCCTTAAGCCAAGAGATAATGGGAAACTAGACTGCAACAAAGCAACGGTTTCCCTAAGCTTAAGCCTGCAGTGTGTCAGATGAATTCAGCTGAGGCTGTACACACAAACAGAGGCACTGCCTGCAATGAGTACTGCAGGGGGAACTGTTACAAGGCTATTAATTACGAGTAAAGACTAGCTGCTTTTGTTCACCTTAGGGAGGGCTGCAAAAAGCCAGGACAGGACACTCACAGGACATAACAGGACAGTACTTCACCTTGCACATAAACAGAGCACAGTGTACTGAGACAAGACAAGAGACAGACTTAGCATAGCATTCGTGGCTCTGTGGGAGTGGAAAAAATACAGACTTTGTTTTGCAAGCTAAACATGCCCATAATTGGCATGACAATGTTCAGAACGTATCAGCGGATATTCCTTTCATCTTCTGCTCCAGATTCAAAGCGTTTCATGGGATGCTAAAAGTGGAGACATTGTGTCCCCCTCTCAAGATTGCTTTATCGCGATGACTCATGTTTGGGTGATCATTCATGCTCGCCTGGGATGAAAGGCTTTTTTATGGTGTCACTTCTGGTCGCTCATTTTTCCTCCAGGCAACTGATGTTTTATGCTATATTGTCCTCCCCTCTCAAGCCTCTGTGAAGCAGTGGTGCTGCTCTCATAGAGCTGACAGCTGCAGCCTGATGCGGCCCTTTTCCTCCCTGGCTTCTCTCTCATCCCCTAATGCTCACTTTGTCTCTGGACTTTTTTTGTCATTTTCTGTCAAGTTCCTTCCCGCTCTCACCATCAACCCTTCAGTGGTCTTTTCTGAGCCGTTCTTTGTTCCTGTCAGTCCCTGTGCCGCTTTTCCTCTTAGCTCTCTCTCTAATTCTCAGCCCTCAAACTCGACTCACTCCCTTCCCCAATCCCCCCTTGCATGTTTGTAAACGCAACCCAAAGCCGCCACTGGCCCCTTAGTCCTTCCTCCAAAAGCCGATTTTAATCGTCTCTTGATTCCACCCCAGGAGAGCAATTTGGGTAATTAATTTGGAGGGGGTGTGTAATTAGTGTAAGCCGTTGATATGTGTGTGCGATATAACAGAAGCTTGTCGATGGAAGAGAAGCCAATCGTCCTGCCTTGATTAATGCCCACCAAGCTGAACTGCCCTCTCACAAGAAGACATTACATCACCTCCAGTTAACCCGCTCTAATCAGGAATCAGGGCCCAAACAGTGAAAACATAGTCTAATCTAGTCCCAGTCTAATCTATAATGACCTATTTCCAATGGGGAGAGCTACACGATGATGAAGATGATGATGATGATGATGATGATGATGATGATGATTCCTAGCACCCTAATCTCTAAAATGATGAGGGGGGGAGGGGGGGAGATAAAACAACACTCCCCATTTAATCCCAAAACCAGTTTTGGTTATTCCAGAGATAATCTTGACGACCAGCACAATAAACCCCTACAAAGTCAAGCAACATACACCCCCTCTCCTACAAGAAAAAAATCCAATGCATTTTCTCCAATGAGAAAAACTCACTATCGCTGCATAGGAAACAAAAATGGGTTTGATAAGCCTCAGTTCTTTAAAACAACAACACCAAGCCCATATCAAATATATTTGCCCATACTGATATTGAGAGGAATTCTTGCTAAAGCTATGGCCTTGAGGGAATAATGGGAGGGGCTGAGCTATCCTGAAATGACCTCTACTGGAGTTGGACACATTAGACAGGCAAACAGACAGACAGACTGATGGAGAGACAGACGGGTCTGCAGCGGAGCAGCCTTCCGTGCCTGTGTCTTGAGAACTCGAGTGATGGATGCTCCCCCGCCACGGTAGTCTCATAAGCGGCGAAGGCCTGGTGTTACCAGAACATCGCCAAGAGGGGGGAAAAAAAAGCAGACAGGTGCCGTCTATCACTATCTCTGGCATGCTCTCTTTCTCTCGCTCGATCCCCATGTGTTTCATATGACGACGAAACCCGGCGAGAGGAGAGGAGTTAAACATCTGCTGAGCGGATGTGGAGGTGGGAAAAGTACACATCGACACTTGGGACTTTAACATAACATAAACTATCTTTCTCTATGGCATGTTTAGTCTGTAAGGCTGCTCTTGGGTGAGTATGTTTGTTGAAGTTTGAATGTTTTGCCGAGAAGATATTTTGCTTAGGTCAATGGGCTGAGGACACGAGCGTATGTGAAACAGGTGCATACTTAAAGAAGAGCACATAAAATCACACAGACACACACACCCCCACACCCACACCCACACACATGCACACGCACACAGAGGCTGCAACAGGGGCTTGTAGATTTTCACATGGTTACTAATGCACCAATTATCACTGTGTTTATGCTGCCGTTGCTGACACAGGCACACTCAGCCACTAAATACTGACACTGCTGCCAACTTTCACCACATTTCCTTTCCTCTCTTCTCTTCTGTCCTCCCCCTCACACGTTCACACGTAATTCTTCACTTCTTCCCTCCTCCTGTGTTTGGGTTCCTAATCTCCCTCTCTCTCCCTCTCCTCCTATGGCTTCTTCTATCTATTTTGTTTTTCTTTCACTCTTTCATCACCCCCGTCTGTCTCACTCTCATGTTAGCTTCCACGACTACCTTTCCCTCTCACTCTGTACTGACGGCTGGTGATATGTGGCCCACTGCAGCGCCACATGGTCTCTTATTTGGCAGCCACTCCTCTAAGGCAGACAGAAATTATCGCAGCTCCCGCCTTACACATCAGAGTGCTAGCCTGGCCCGTCCGAAACACCATCACCATGGTGATGCCGACAGTGGGGGGTGGCAGAGAGGCAAGGGGGGGTAGGGGGTGGTGGGTGTGCAGGCGGCGACTCACCACCCCTCCCTAACCACCATCCTAAATCTGCCACCTCAAAGGACAGACGGGCGCTTGCAGTGAGGCGCTGGAGGCAGGGTGTGAGATGAGGAGATTAATATGTGGAAGATAGGAGCGAGACGGAGGGCTAGTCTAGACCGACAGAACCAAACACATTTTGCCACATCACAAGGGGTGAAAATCACAAGATACCACACATGAACTTTTTATAGCCAGGGAAACCTACGTCAACAACCAAATGCAACAGGACCCCTGTTCCCATGGGCATGGACAAATGTACTGCATGGGGTTACCCAGCCAAGATACACAAATTTATCTTGTGAACCATACATGCATGCACATAAATATACTGTACTGCACCATATATATACTCTGCTTGAAAAGCACCTATCTCAATTTTTTTCAAAAACCTGTACTGAATTCAAACTTCTATATTTCCAGGATACAAACATAGATACATACATGCACGCATACATACATACATACATACATACTGTACATACAGTATATACATACATATACCTACACAATAACTGTGAATAATGCTAAGGCAATCAAATCTATGGTGCATCGCCCCCATTCCTTGCATTCATAATGATTTATCTGATTAAAATTGCAGTGTAAGTAAGCGGGAGTGTGAAAGGTCATCTACTCTAATTAATCAGGAATCCTTTACATTTAGGCCAAGCATAGGGACACACTATGCATCCAGCTAATGTAATGCTAATGTGAGCATTCGGGGTGGGCCAACCATGCAACCTAAACTCCAACTGCTCCAGGCTGTAACAATGCAGCAAGATTCTAGAATCCATCGTACAGATTGCGCTAATCTCAGGTAGGAAGGAACATGCGTGGCTGTATCATAATGACCAGAATGCCCCCAAGGGGCTTTGGGGTGGGTGGGAGTGTGTGTGGGGGGTGGGAGTTATATAATCCACTGTTATTTGCTGCTGGAGATGGAAGGATTGGGTGGGGGGACATAGTGCTGATGTCAGGCTGAGATGCAGGCAGGACAGGGCTTAAGTGTAATTAGCTCCATGTTAAACCCCTGGTGGTTTAACTGCCCACGTGTCTCAGCAGACGGCAAGAGTGCAATCAGGATGTTGTCATCAGCTGCTCTTTCTGGTGATCCTCTCTTCCTGTGTGCAGTGCACTTCAAACTTGGAAATGCATGATACTTGTATCATAGGTACAGATATACAGGCATAAAAACTTAAGTGCACACAAGCACAAAGATACTTACAAACAAACACACACATATTCTCACATCCACACAAAGACATGTATATTCAAGCACAGAGACAACTATGGGACAAATGAACACACACACCCACACACACACACACACTTTTATTCAAGCACAGACAAATAGACAAATGAACGCACGCATGCACGCGCACAGGTGCACAGACACACACACAGATATGTACATTCAAGCACAGACAAATACGGGACAAATGAACACACACACGCACACATACGCGCAAGCGCGCACGCACGCGCGCGCGCGCACACACACACACACACACACACACACGTACATTCAAGCACAGACAAATATAGGACAAATGAACACATACGCACACGCCCTCTTGGAACTTGGAACACACTTCTCAGTACAAGAGGCTTTCTAGTAAAAACAGGATGTAGGTCAGGGTGTTACCTTGGCAGCCAGACCAGAAGTGGCTAACAGGCTACAAGAGCACCTGCAAATATACTCTGAATGTGTGTGTGTGAGTGTGTGTGTGTGTGTATGCATAAAAGTATGTCAGTTCATAGGTGTATATGTGACTCTGTGTGTGTGTATGTGAGAGAGTGAATTTCTCCAAGGGTGTTAAATGAGTCAGCATGTGTGTAAATCGTATGATTGCATGTACAAGTGTATCATTTTGACTGGTTGTGGTGATGTGTGAATCTGAAAGTTCAAGAGTTTGATGTATGTGTGTGTGCTAATGCATGAACGCGTGTGTATGTGTGTATTTGTCTGACTGTGTTGAGGTGTGAATCTGAAAGTGTGAGAGTTTGTGTGTGTGTATGTGTGTGTGCGCGTGCTTGTGCATGAACTAGTGTGTAAGTGTGTGTGTGTGTGTGTACATTTATCCGACTGATCCGTGTGAAGGTATCCCATCAGACCTCTGGGACACCCGGCTCTGGGCTTGTCTCCAGGGGTGGACCTGGCCTGTACTTAAGAGCCACTCAGCCTTGGCCCCGGTCAAGCGCACACACCCAGAGCATACAGCCCAGTAAGACACCAGACAGGGAGACAAACGAGCTGTCTGGGCCAGTCCAGCACTCCAGCCCAGGCTCCTGCACTGAGAGACCTTTTCATTTCAAAAATCACTGGGCTTATATAACTGCCCCTTTCTTCTTCCTCCTTTATATCAAGACAAGGATACATGTGTTTATATAAAATGTTTCAAGGCAACTGATCCATTCATTTTAACTGTTCTCATCAGACAGACGCTTCAGAGTTTTTCTGGCCTGAAAGAGAACCCACAAGAGATCCTTCATACCCACTGCAATACACGTCTTAAACATGAACAAATCAACCTACGTATGCCATTATTTATTTCCATAGACAGCCTCAAACCTGTAACCATTTTCTGTCACTATTGTGATAGAGAGGAAATCTTTTTGAATTGCATTAAATTAAATTAAAGCTAAGTTCGATTAGCTTGATCCTACTGGACTTACATTTCAATATTCCATATGGCTGTCTGATGTGATGTAAACATAGCGTAACTTAGTTTGGGAACGAAAAAGTATGTTCAGGCATCATTTTTTTTCTATGTTGTATATAACTTTTCATATGAAGGGCATCACAATGTGGATCATACTCCTCCAATGGTGTTCTAAGTGCTGGGAGTGTACGAGTGAAAGGACAGGCCATAAGGATTTACTTTTAAACTACTTTGGCTGTAGCACAACAGCAGTTTTGGAGCCATGGCAGTTATGAGCTTGTTTAAAAGGTTAGTGAGAAAACAGATGAAGACACAAAGGACCTAGAAGATATATATATATATATATATATATATATATATATATATATATATAGAGAGAGAGAGAGAGAGAGAGAGAGAGAGAGAGAGAGAGAGAGAGAGAGAGAGAGAGAGAGAGAGAGAGAGAGAGAGAGAGAGAGAGAGAGAGAGAGAGATTTTGTTGGCCAACCAAAGCTGGCCTTTGGAGAAGGAAGTCCTACTCCAGTTAACCTAATACACTCCCAGAGCTAAAGTAAATAAATTATGAGAAAGAGAGGAAAAAATATCCCAAGAATTCTTAAGTGTCGAGAGAGGTATCAGGAGAAAATGCACATATTTCCTGGCCCAACCCCTCTCGCCTATCCAGCGTCATTAACATTCCTCTTACTCCTCAATGAGCGCTGACCTTATTTATACAGTCTGTGACGCTGACGCAGGAAAAAGCCTGTCAAGATCTTGTGAGAGCTACACTACCGAACCGGCCTCGAAAACACCGAGATCTCCAGTGTTTATGTTGTGGCACCTTCTTCATACCACCCATGTTTATGTATGTGTATGTATGTGTGTGTGTGTGTGTGTGTGTCTGTGTCTGTGATCACACATTGCATCTGTTGACAGCAGACGGTTCCAGTTTGGTACTGACTACTGAGAACCTTTTTTCACATGCTCAATCTGATGACTCAAAATGGGTACGGCGTGAGATCAGTGTGGTGCGATGCTAAATTACTATGCAGGGAGACAACTTGGGGCTGAAGACTTTATTTTTGTTTACATTTTCTAAGACATGAAGGCATGTCCAACTTTCTAGAAAGATGAACACCTAAAGTGTTTTTTTCCCCATTCTTTTTTTTGGGGGGGGGTGGGGGGTGGGTGGCCCGGGAGTCGCAGATACGACATGCCGCACTTTAACTTTAATTAACGTAATTATGTAAGTGCTTTAATTTGACTTTAATTACATCTTTAAAACGGCAGCAGGGCTGAGAGAGGGCTGTTGTCACCTCCCTTCTCGACAACACGCTCTTTCAGTGTGTGATTCTCAGGCTGCTGTCCCCCCTGAGGCTGTTGCTCAGGGGTTTTCGGGTGGTGTTTATAGGACTGTGTAACCACAGCCGGGACACCAGGGAGGTGTTGAGGAGCCAAGTAAGGCAGCGCCCATGTGAAACTTGGCTGGGTCTACGAACCAAGTAGCACATCTCTAAAGTCCAGAAAGGCTCCGTGTGTATGTCAGTCAGTGTCTACCTTAAAGATAGTAATGAAGAAGTAGTGGTAGAGAAGAGTGCTTTTAAACCAGTTTGACAGTTTGGAGAGCTTTGTCTGGATTGGCTGCTATTTTTATCAGTCCTTCCTTATTTATGGAGTCATTGATGTTCAATAGGTCAGACTGACAAGACCTATCTCAGCACAAGAAGGGCTGGAGGGCATGTGTATGTGTATGTGTATGTGTGTGTGTGTGTGTGTGTTCATATGTGTCTGCATGTGGCAAATAGGCCAATGACTTCAACAGAAATACTTCAACACAAGTAATTCTGCTTTATGGTCTCTCAAGATTGAGCCAATATTGAATGAAACACAGGCATCCACTACAAATAACTTCATCACAGACAGACACACACACACACACACACACACACACACACACACACACACACACCACAACACACACACACAGACACACACACTATTGTAATAGGGATGGTGCAATAAAAAAGAAGAGTTTTAAAAGGTCATTAAAGGCAGCAGAAACAAAGGACAGAGAGTCTTAGAGAAGTGCCAGCCCTTGCTAGTACCTACCCTCTGGGTCTTCTGGAGAGGGGGTGCCTGAGCTCCAGTCGTGGTCCCCACCCATCAGCTGCTGCTGGGGGGAGATCTGCACCACCATCAGGCGCCGCAGATTCCCCAGATCTGAGTCCTTCAGCCCAGCCTCCAGCTCACGCACCAACACCCGGCCCGGCTGACTGGTCATTACTGTCACCTGAGGGAGGCAAGCGTGAAAGTGAAGAGATTTACATCATCACTAGTCTGTTAGTTTATAGTTAATGTTACTTTATAATCTGATACAGTGAAGTTTCTTTGGTTAGCTTTTTTGGCTACTAGATGCCCAAATTTCCTCTGGAAGTATTGATCTGTCTAATGGATCACAATAATCTATCCATCTAGATCATATTATCAAAATGTATTATTAAAAAAAAGGGCAGTCATGGCCTACTGGTTGGGCAGTCATGGCTGAAGTCCCCTTAAGCAAGGCATCTAACCCCCCCGGACGCTGCTATAGCAGGCAGTCAACTGCTCCAGGTAAGTGTGTTCTTAACTTCACTGTGTGCTGTATGTGTTTCATTAATTCATGTTTCGGTTAAATGCAGAGACCAAATTTCCCTCACAGGATCAAAAGAGTATCGATTATTACTACCATTATTAACTTCACAAGCATTCATTTAGCAAAAGCATCCCTCAGAGGAGGAAGATAATGCTGACATATTTGTAAAGTATCTAGGCCTCGATGAAGGCCATGATGGCTTTCCTTATTAAATATTGAATGGGGGATATTTAGGCAAGTTAAAGTCTACTGCCCTCTTGAGTGCCTTCAATGACATTTTAAAAAAGCTAATCCTCTTGCTAATTATATAGCCTAACAACAGTGTCAGACATTTTGAGGTCTTCTTTTCTCAGACATTTTGAAGTCATTTAGACCAGTATTGGGATCAGATGATCCAGTCTCAGACTTTAATCCCCCTAAAATAGTGATGTGTGTGTGTGTGTGTGTTTCTATTACCAATCCATTACATTGTGCCAAAATATGAATCCAAGGTGGCAGAAACAACCATTTTAATGGCTATGCGATATAAGTTAACACATAATTGTGAACAGCACATTTTATTCTAAATGTGCCGAAATCCCCTTGGGCACGACCTTAGTTGCATGACAAGGTTTTCCTGTACACATCATTCACACACAATCCAACCACTGCAGGTAAAACTAGAAACCTTCAGGCAGACATAGCACTTTTGTCAGTGTGCCAGCAATCACGCCCTATTTTACCAGCTACTCAGCTGGTAAAGCCTGACATCACCATTGCCAGTCATGCTTTCAGTCCCTTGAGGGCATATGAACTAATGGCATGTCATAGCAAATCATAAATTTTAAACGCATACCCGTAATGCTTTGTAACGGTTCCCCAGGATAACAGAATATAAAACAAGATAAGACAAAGATGACACCTGGTGAAGAGGTGAGTAAATCAACAGGTGGCAGCATGTTACGGGACCGTCAAGCACCTCTCACCCCTGACAATGAGACACAACTGCCGAGCATCACACTGTTCCGCCTCTATTACGACACCCCAGAGGCCGCAGAAACTCCAGGCCTTATGCCATCTCCTCTATACTGCTTTCGTCAGCGAGCCCCCAGCTTCACACCCGACCTCCCGGGGCATCAGCAGGTCGGTCATGCTTAAACAGCCACATGCTGCCTATTAATCCCCGTCTTATGACTGACCGTGATTAAAGCAGAAGGGGGGGATTGCCACATAAATCACACTTTTCATGTACAAACGCGTCACAGCATAGAGAGCTTTCAGCTGGCTGGTATACAGAGACAAAAGGGGAGAAAGAGAGAGAGAGAGAGGGAAAGAGAAGAAAAAAAAATCCCCCTCTCTATAACCATTACAGGAGATCACAGTCCCCACCAGCTCTGCTGTAAATGAGCAGTGACAGTGGCTTCAAATGCACATATAATCCCATTAAGGCCCAAGCAAAAAGGGTCTGAGCAATGAGCAATGTGATTACATCTGATTATGAAGTCTTCTGCTGAGAGGTAAAAAAAAAAGAAAGAAAAAGAATAGCATATTTCTTTTTTCTTCTTCCTTTAATGGGGCCTGCTGTGAAGCAAACTGTCCCAGTGGGCCCTGTGGTTACTGTCCCCTGTGTGGCTCTCAGCACATAACTCACATGACTAGGGACAGTGGTGGCGTAGTGGTTAAGGAACCTGGCTAGCATGCTGTGTATCTGCTTCCTCATAACCCAGTGAATACAATGCTAGCCTGAATGATCTAGGCAACACAACATGGCATTATAGTATATAGTATATACTAGGCATTATAGTATACTAGACAAACAAATCAGAATCTAACAAAAATTAGAACATTTATTTGCATGAATGAGATATTGTGGAGAGCATGACATCAGCTGCAAAAAGAAGGTCAATGGCTAGTCGGTGTGATAATTTCATGCATGTTGTGCCCTTGAACCTGGCTAGCATGCTAGTAGCCTGGAAATTGTGGGTTCGTATCCCAGCTGCCACTGTTGTGCACTTAACCCTAAGTTGTTCTAGGGGAGACTGGCCCTGATGTAGTTGATAGCTGACAAATGTAAGTTGCTTTGGATAAAAGTGTTTGCTAAATGCATAAATGTAAATGTAATGTAAACATGACCCAAACTATGGAGCTACATACTGGGGCATCTACTCTGCTCTGGAAAGAATGTGAATCACGTTCACGGATAAGGCAAACTCTCAATTTCATCTGTTAGCGTTATATATGTGAATGTGCATTTGTGTGTGTGTGTGGTTGTGTCTATTTGTGTGTGTTTGTGTGTCTACAGGTTTCATTTCTCAAGGTAGACCACATGCTGATTGCTGTTAGCTTTGTGGGAGGGTGATGAAAATAGAAATGAACATGTGTGTGATGTGGACATGTGTGTGATGTAACTGAAGTCCTCAAAAAAAAGTTTCTGCTATAATTAGTCCTGGTATCCTAGGAACCTGTGCATGGAGTTTGTTGTTCAGCAATGAAGAAAGCATTCATTAAGGTTATGAATATTACCCCACAGGCTATAATTTAGACAATTGAGGCAATTTGGATAAATGAAAGGACAATAGGTGTGTATGGTGCTGATAGAGTAGGAGTAGGAGTCCTTCCTGTGAGTCGTTAGCATCAGCGTGAAATTAAATCTGACGATGATAAAATGATGATGTATCTTAGATGAGGAACAATTTACTCTGCAGGAGTATGAGCTTATCTGTTCACAGCAGATGAAGTATGACAAACTGTGTATGTACTTCCTCATAACCCAGTGAATACAACGCTAGCCTGAATGATCTAGGCAATACAACATGGCGTTATAGTATATAGTATATAGTATATACTAGGCATTATAGTATACAAGACAAACAAATCAGAATCTAACAAAAATTAGAACATTTATTTGCACGAATGAGATATTGTGGAGAGCATGATATCAGCTGCAAAAAGAAGGTCCATAGCTAGTCGGTGTGATAATTTCATGCATGTAATTTAATGAACAGATGGTCCAGAGCCACAAAGCTCTGCAGCTCGGCAGTCTACGAGAGTGGCACAGTGACACTGTGAGGGGAGCCCAGCTGCCATCAGTGAGTGGGGTGAGGCCTGAAGATCTCACCTCCATTGCTGTGCTGCTCGTGCCGCTGGCTCCACTGCTCCCTGTGTGGCTGTGGTGACTGCTGTACTGCCTGTACTGCTGCAGGCTGTCCAGGACGGCCCGTCTGAGAAGGGTTCCCCGGGGCTGCATGTGCCCTTCCCCGGGCAACGAGCGCAGCTCATCCACACACAGGTGGAGGCGCACCAGGTTCCCCTTCACCTGCTTCAGAAGAGGTGTGAGGAGGAAGGAGAGATAGAGGGAGATGAGAGAGGAAGCGAGGGATGGAGAGAGGTGGGGGGAATCTATTACATGGGCTATTTCCTCTTAATGTAATCTTTATAATAGAAATAACCATTCCATTAGTCTGACTTGATATAGAGATATCGGGCTCATAAGGCTCTTCAACAATCTGCACAACAACAAACTTCCAGTGAACCAACCAGACAACATTGTATGACAGGCCAGTGTCTGGGACTGACCCCTTTTTATGGTCCTGTTTTTGTGGATTCTCACTTATCTCAGAAGATGACCATTAACAACAGAAGTTTCCGTCCCACTGAATTCCTGTGCAGTGATGCAATACTGTAGGCCTAATGCTGTAGAGACCAATTGCTTTATTTGGGAATGCTATTTCCAGCATGCATTACTCATCACACAAATACTGATGGATCAACATGATATTAGTGATATCAAAACATATACAAACACACTCACACACAAGACACTTACAAACACATACACACACACACACAACACAATACACACACACACCAAAGTGTTTAATGTTAATGTGTTTAATCAAACATACCACAAAAGGCAGAAGACATTCCTGCTGGAGGTTGACAGCATAGATGCTGAGCAGCGGCAGGCGGCTGGGACCCTCCAAACTGCTGGCCAGAGTCAGGAAGTTATCCAGCGCCTCACACAAAATGGAGCATGTCTCTGACCACCAGGGTGGCGAAGCATCTACAATCAGCACGCGGGGCAGCTGTCGGGTGAACGCACTGGGCTGGCAAGCGAGCATGGGAGATGCGCCAGGCCTGTTCCTTCCACTCATTGTTCTGTGAAGATTTACAGGACAAATTAAATCAAAGAGGTGTTGTGCTGTTACTGACAATGTATAATTACAAATGAATGGAACACACTAAAAAGAAGGACACAAACATGCATCATTAAAAAAAAAACATCAGTTGCTCCCTCGTGACATAGGTTAAACCCATGTTCCTAAAGATAGCTTAGACATCTCCAGAGATGGAGATGGAGCCTCATTAATGTAATTAGTGCCATGAGTTGGGGGAAAGTCCATGACACAGGCTCAATTTCACACACGCAAGAGGAAAAATCCCCTTTCACAACACAAAGCCGAGCACTGAACGTCACATCATACTCAACTCTGAAAGGAACAAAGTTAGCTGTGAGATATAGTGCATCACAGACACTCTTTGAAATCAACACCTGCCTCTGCACCCTGACTAAACAATGAACACAATGCCAAGGTGGAAATGTCTTATGTTGCAATCTAGGCAAAGATAATGGTGGTCAAACAGGAAGTGTGTCTGACTAGACTGATGAAGCACTACTCATTGTAGTATTAGTCAGTCGAGCCCACACTGTCTGACACAAATACAGCCATGAGGAAGGTGTCTAAGGTAAAATGGGAATACATTAGGTCCTTTTTCAGGGAACATTATAATAAGGAAGATGTTTTTCAGGGGAAGAACTGAAATCGGCCTTTGAGTTCACACACGGCAATCAGAGAGACCAACAATGAGTGAGATTGTTCAGTCACATCAAGGCATATTGCACAGATTGGCAGGGGGAGCTGTTTAAATGGGGCTCAGGCTCCCAGCAATCTAATTCGCTCATCAATAGTATCCCACTTCACAACAGGCTTCTTTCAGTGCGCTGATGTCCTGAAGCCTTCTGTGCTTCCAGCCTTTCCTCTGTTTTCAACACGGCACCAGCGACAAAAGGGGACATTGTGTCTTTGAAAAACAGCCTGCTGCCTCTCTGAGAGGGTCATTAGATGAGCAAGGCACTGATTTAAAAAGCCAAAGGCTTTGGATGATGGAGCAGACTTAATAGAAAAGCTATCCTCTAATTTATTTTCCTTTTTTGGTGTTTTAATTTTCTGTCTTTGATAATCGAAAGTTTCAGATCTTATTGTAATACTAGGCTGCAACTGGAATGGGATTTTCATGACAGTTTTGAATGACGACATCAAGGTGAAACCAGTGTACCACTCACTGTTGGAAAACACAGTTAACTTAACAAATCTAGGGTAAGGTGGTAACGTGGCGAACCTGGGTAAATTAAGCCGGAGGTAGTGGTATAAAACTGATGATAACAGAGTCAAGAGCCTCCTCTCTCACTACTCTTTTAATAGGTTTACCACTCTCTCTAGGTTAAGTCAACTTAGCCAGGTTTAGCACTTAACAACCCTCTTGAAATACCCCTCTAGTAATCAACCCAAAAGGTAGGCATCCAAGTCATCCAGTCATCTGAAATTTAAGAAGCTTCTTTTGAGTTAAATCTCGCATAATGTTACAATAAAATTGAGATGGTCTATAAAGTAGGCCTATTATTTGCTGTAACGTTTTTTTAACTCCTCCAGCAAAGACAGACGCTAGTTAACAATATTAGCCTAGCTTATACGATAATAACTTTAGCTGTGAAGTTGGTGTTATTGAATTTTCCTCTGCACATGAATCAGTAAGTTAGCCTATTTACCTGCCTGACAGATACAAGTAGCTTTGCGTACTAACATTATTGTTGTTTACTTAATTAACAAAACATGCTTTCACGCCAACTGCCATTAATCTGCTCAGTAATTTACACATACTTACAAGTTAGCGGTCACACTTTGAGCGCGTTTTGCACTTTACAGCGCGTGCAAACAGATGGTTTACTAGCTACCTAAGTAAACTAGTAAAGTTAGCCTGTCAGTTACAAAGGTAGTAGTGGACCTACTTTTGTCCCAATCTGATACAGTTTTCTGTACGTTTCTTTTTTTCCACTGTTGCTAAAATCTGTTGTGGGGTTGGAGGCTTTCATGATGCGTACTATATCTTGCCACAGCTTCAACGTATTGCTGCCCACTCTAGGTTAGAGGGCTCATCAGCCATACCAAGTCTTTTTTGTAATGAGAAATCCTAATTAAATGTAAATCTCTCATTGTTACTATGCAAAAGGGCTCGATGTGATTGAAATCTGCCGCCTCTGTGGGTTCAAGGACAAGTTCACAACTTGCCTGGTTCATACTTTCCTCACTTTCACACTAGTTATAACTTGGGCCGAATTTTACTGTTCTTTTTAGCACTGTTCTCTTGTGTAAAACGCCTGCATGTCTACATGTTATTCCTTTGGAATGTTTCTCCTATGGCAAACTACCAGCTTGCATAATCAGCTGTCTGCCCAAGCTCTAACCCAGTAGCCTACAGCTGAACAAGTTGGCAAAATTGTGTTGGACTGGCAGTCTTTATAAGTAGCTGCGCAGAAGTGATCTGCATTTGAAAATGTGTTTAGCATGTTTTATTTTTGTACGTCCTTGTGTCAGCTAAAGATAGAGAATAAAAACTTCTATTCATAGATGCATTAAGAATCTGTATCGGCTACTTCATACTAGACTCAGTACCTAATTAATTGCTTTTGTAGTATCTGAAGAAGAGATGCCAAAATACTTTTTGTTTGTGAATATCAAACTGATTACTAAACAATTTGGTTTTCTCCTGAGAAACACATTTTCTGTGTTTCTATTCTGAGCTTTGCTTACCTTGCAAATCAAGACAAAAAAGACAGGAGTGGGTAATTTTTCTGTAATGAGGTGGTTCGGATGAAATATCCAAACGGTTCGAAATCCAAATGTAAAATCTGACTAGTTGAATAAATTTACATCGGAAAGATATGGTAGCAGTCACGTCTTAGTATTGGTGGAGATTGATACAGTGGAATGTGATGGGAATAAAATGGAGCGCAGAGGAGACTAATATTTAGTTTCCTTTTGCGCTGTATATGGGGTAGGCGATTGAAAACATCAAGTGTCTGAGGCGTGTGGTGTGCTAAACTCTAAGAGGCTTTGGCTGACTGAAGTGATGTGAAATTGTGGCCGACACACGTCGACACATCACTTTGCCCGCGTACAGGGGGATCAGCACGAGACGCACACATCTGTTTTGAGCAGATAACTGGCAGAGCGGCAGCCGCTTGCAAGCAGGCTCCTACCCCAGCTAGCCCATCCGGCTAAATTAAAAAAAGAAAAACTCACTTCTCCGAGCTCAGGAGAGTGAGAGTTCGAGGGCTCGAAAAGATTTTTCTTTCGGGGAGAAGGGTGGGGGGCATTTAACCAACCAAGCACCAGTTTTAATGAAGTCTCCTGATACCTTATCTAGTTTCTGCATAGCGTGTTCCACTAATTTCAAAATATCCAAACAAGCTCACCAGTGTACAGATGTTATTGGTGAAGAACGATCACCTTGGGTGGTTTCATATTGCCCATTCATTATTTTAGTTCACTGCACTTAATGCTGTCCCCAAGTTAGAAATATTTGTCCCATTTTAAGTCAGTCAGTCTGCTCAGTCATAAGGCTCAGTTCAGACATGCTACAGTGGTAGGCGTCGTAAACCTCCTCTGGTGGAGTGTTTCCCAAGGAATCTACATTGCAACAGCGCCCTGATTATTGATGAAATGCAGTGTAGGAAACCCTCCAGAGTGTTCTTATGCGTCTCAAGGGAACTGATCCCCCCAAATCCCATTGTTTGGTTTGGCCTAAAAATGAATTGTAAATTGTGAGGTAGAGTAATGTGTTCTGTGGGAATGAGTGCAAGCTTAGAGAATAGATATCTCCCAGAACCTTTCTCCTGTAAGGCGGTGGGCTAGTTCTAACAGCATATTGGGATTTAGTGTCTTATGCAACTGTCAGTAAAAAAGAATGGATCTGTATTAGTCATCTGCCTACTCTCAGAGTTGGCATCTGCCTGCTCTACCCTCTGCAGCTGGTACTGTGAACAACACACCCAGAGTTAGTCATTGTAGCACTTGAAAGCAATGCAGGTGTGTCTTGACTTTGCATTGGCTCACTGTGTTTTTTCCTCAGTTACTTCATATCTGCACTAGTGCCAGTCTAATTATTATTTGAAAACATCTAAAATGTAACCAAATGTAATGCAGTTTCCAGTTAGAAACCTAAAAGAAGGGAATCTCTGAAAGAGATCTTGTAAAGTTGTGTGGCCCATGTAAAGCTACTGCATCTGAAGCCTTGAGACATCATGGGTGAAATGAGATTTACGGTGAACAACAACCCTCAGGCTGATGACCGGGGAGTCACTGCCGTGAGCGGAGTGGACCATCCTGGTTGAGATGATTTTTTTTTTCGTGTCTCTATGGTGTCGTTGGATGACTATAACTCTTGAGTTCCAGTTGACGTAATCTCCAGACAGACACAAGCGCCATCCCTAAAGTTCATAAATCTACATCCTGTCTCTGGACTGACTCACTGAATCTCTCACAGACTGCGAACGGGAATACCATGAGATTGCTTTTTGTTTGCTGTGAGATTTACGCCACTTTGGCCAAAGCATGTCAAGCCAGCTGCGTGGTCTGCTGGGTCATTACATCATCAACCGGCGCCATAGTGAGGGTCCAGCTGGAGTTGCTCTTAGCAAAGGTTACGGGCCCTTCCCAGGAATCTTTAATTCAATGCCTTGGGTGTATTCTTGCCTTCTCTTGAAGGTGTACAGCATTTAAGAGGCAGTCTTTATGAGCACTAATTAATATTTTTTCTTTCTTGTAGGTCAAAGTCAAGTCAAAATGGTAGTAGTAGCATTCATTGTTGGGGACAGCAGGGCAGCCCATGGACATCATATTAATTCTTTGTCTTAAATCCTCTTTGTGGAGTCATTACAAGCCCCTAAAGAAGATCTCCTTTGTTTCGTTCTCACAGACCCACAGTATTTTACAGTGCTGCAACAGATCTGGGTTTGTGTTGTTTGCTGGTCTTGTGGATCCGGTGTTGTCTGTCTGTGCATTGTTCTTAGATCACAGAGGGCATAGCAGACTCACTGAGTAGGATGGTGGGATGTTTGGTTTGACGTTGTGTTCGCTGAGTTGTGGTGGCGAATGGTGTGTGTGTATGGGAGGTGGTGGAAGGAGGGGAACATTTGGGGGGGGGAGGGTTGTGGTGGTGTAGGGTGGATGTGGGGTGATGTCGGGGACATCACGGCATAGTGCCCACAGGCTTTTCTCGAGGTGCTAACAAGAGCGCCAGCCAGCCCCATGTGTGTGTGTATGTGTGTGTGTGTGTCTGTGTGTGTGTGTATGTGTATTCTGCTCGTTACCGTATTCATGAAGCTCTGACTGGCAGGTCTCGTGCTGTGGAGAGGGAGGTGAGAAACTGGAACGTTGAAGCTGGAGCTGGATGAGAAAGAAGGGGGAAAAAAAAATAACCTAAATATTTGTGCCTTTAAGCCACAGTTTGGAATTGTAAAATGTACAAATTAGGATGAACAAATGAGGGATGGGTTTTTTTTTCACTCGGATGGGAAGTGTAGCTGAAATTCAAAGTGGAAATTGTTCAATTTTCAGAGTATGTGGATTTGTGTAATATCGTGAAATTACAAATGAATTTTTCAAAGCCCCCTTTGGTTGCTTTCTTCTTTTTAAGCAAGTCCATTTCTCACTAAAGCACTCATCCACTGTTTCCTCTCGCTAAAAGGTAATCTTAAGTGCCTTTCCAAATCAAGGGCCTTCACAATTGCTTTTGAATGAGCTTTTTCTCATTTTTTTTCCTTTTTTTTATAAATACCTAATCCTGGTCCTGTTGTCATGGAAATCATCCCCTTCAATAGAGCTATTGAAAAGTCTAGCATGAAAGATGAATTTGAGGGGGTTGGATTTTGGTAGTAATCTCTCCAGAGAAAAGGGGAATGGAAAAAATGGGGTGGGGGTTGAAAATCAGCCCCCGTTGCTGCTTTATTTTTAAATGCTGAATTAGCATTTGCCCGTGGAGCGCTAAGAATGCCACAAACCCATTTTGTGCGAAAAGGTGTTTATCTATTTCCGACATGGCACAGAACGTCACTTTCATATCCCCTCTTCAGAGATAAATCTCTAAATAAATGGCCACAGGTGACATTTCTCATTCATATTTTCTCTCATGGCCACACAGCTGTGTGGTTTTGTGAAAACTGTTTGGATATTATATTGGGATTAAAGAATTCAGATCAGATGCACTTCAATTTAGTGCTTTCACTGAATGTTCTCTCACATTTATCTCCCACGTTCTCCCACGCCTTCCTTCCGCATGCTCTAACACCCTAAAGACAATGGAGTTCTAACCCAAACCACCTGTTGGGCCGCATCTTGACCAGCATTCATCTGCAACATATTAGGCAGCTTTTCATCTGAAGACCCCACGGGTCAGCTGAGAGACCAACAGTAAACTCCATGAACCGGCAGCAAAGGAACCTGATCCATTCCCATGCTGTTGGTCCTGTGAGATCTTCTTGTTTATGTTCGTAGACGTCTACTCCCGTGTTTGCATTCGTAGTGAGGGGTCACATGGGCTCTCGGACTTCTCTGACCTCTACAACACATGATATTGTGTAAAAGGGCATTCATTATGTGTTGTCCTCTCTTTCACATTACCGTCTCTCCATGTGTGTATGCTTACATGAACCCTGTGGCTGGCTGTCGGCTGAAGCATGTGGCCATCAGAACCTCCCACAAAGCCAGCAAGTTGTTCGGCTCTGGTGCTAAACACAGGAAGAGTTTCTATTCAGACATACCAGTCTCGACCCTTTTGAACTTTGCATTTCTGCACTTGGCATGTCGACGGATGGAGATCCTAACTTTCAAGAGAACTTCCATGAATTGCTCTGGTAAACAACCTAACACATTCCTCCCGCTTACTATGTATCAAGCAAAGTAAATGTGCTTCATTTCATAATACTTTCATTTATTAGGCAGCAAAGCAGTGAGGAGTCAATTCAACAAGTCAAGTAAACGGCAGGGGTGGATTAAATATGCTTTGCAAAGTTTTGGCAAAGTGTATTGTAGTGTCTGACTGTCTTATCGTTGGCCTGGTGTTCCACTTGTGTACAAGCCCATTGTAAGCCTTCAAAAAGATAAGGGCAATATTAACTGGAGTTTTAGCCTTATTGTAACCTTCTTTTGTTCCAGCTGAGTTTCAGATTGAGGTGTGGAAAATGAACGCGGCAGGGCATGACTAATGGGTAATTATGGAGTCAAAGGAGGGAAACACAGCGTGTGTTGCCAGGACCACAATGGACACACGGTGAAGTTTCAAAGCACAGACCATGTTTGTAATTGACGCGTTCTTTGAGCAAACACGCAGCAGTCAATTTCCAAATCACCAGAATGGCTGTGCCCACTCATTTTTATCTCACGTCTTTCATTTGTGTGGTTCGTTTCCACAGCTACATCCCCCTACCCTCCACACACACACACACACACAGGCACATCCACTCCCATAACCCACCCCTTCTCTTCTGGAGGGAATAGGTTGCCAGATGACCTTTAGACTGCCCATGGATGCTCCCTGCCCTGCTGCTTCAGGGAACAGGAAGCAGGTAGGGGCCAGTGGATGGTGGACAGGAAGTCCATTGGCCCCGCAGGCCGACCTCTTGTTCCACAACAACAGGGAGAGGAGACGGATACCACCAGAACAGAGAGGGAGCTTGTTCAGAACGAAGAGCTCTGCCTGTCATTATGATGAGCAATGGACTGTTTCCATTCTGGTTTAAGGACTTCTAACCATTGCTGCGTTTAATATTTGCTTTCTGCCCCTACTGCCTTTCACACTACCCTTTGAATTCTCATAATCTAGAGATACTGTGCACTGGCTTATGAATATTCATTTCCTGTTCGAGTTAAGGCAAATGTAATTTCTTACCTAATGAATTAACTTTGACCTAAAACATGGCTGTATGCTTCAGGCAGCTGTTGCAGGATGAAGGGGTCTGTCTTATATCATTCAGTCCTTTGGCTGAGGTATCACGGACTGTAAATGAAGGAGGTCTGGAAATCTGTCTTTCTGTAAATTCTGCCCCCCCCCTCTTGTTTAGTAGTGACAGATGGTCCTGGTGGACTGGTGTCTAAAAAAGGTTGACTGCAGCAGACCCAGGGGGCTGTCACTGAAATTAACTTTGCCTCTTCAAGCAAGTAGAAGCAACTTCCAAACACACTGACTTCCTTTACCCTCCGCCCTCCTCCCCTTTCCCTCCACAACCACCACCTCACCTCACCCCCCTCTCTTGCTCAGGGACTGTGATGGAGTCTGAAAGGGTGGAGGATGCCAGCCGGTTTTCCGAGCACGTTTGCTTGCCGCATCACACCATCCCGCCCTCAAGCTGTGAGGCCTTATGGCGCGTTCTGAGGCAAAGGCGTGTGGGTAGCTACGCGTTGGCACCGTCGATGCGGGCACTCGCTCTGACTGGAGGCCCCGTCTCGCCAAGCCTGGCTGACCAGCTGAGGCGACATCCCACCACTCGGAGAGCTGACGAAAATGGCTGCCAACACCTGCAGCCCCCCCACACCCCCTCCAATTCAGTCGCAGTGCCGTCAGGCCAGCCATCTTAATCAGTCTGGGCACTTAGTGCTTTGGCATCCCCCTTGAAAATTAAAAGTGGTGCTTCTGGGACGCGAAGGTTCTTTTTCTGTAAGAAGTGTTAGATGGTGTGCAGAACAAAGACCGAGGACCGCTGGGCTGGGATCTCAAAAACACCCACACTTTGACCACTACACTTGTGTTGCAATTCACTTCAAGTGAATTCCATTTTACTTCCATGGAGCCAAGACAAAGAAGCTTTGGTGGCACTTAAAAGAATGACATTTGAATGGCATCTGCCACACACACTAACTTAAAACACCTAAGTATGTGGGTTGTTCAGAGCAGTATTGGCATAAACCCAAATGAAGTCCCAGAATCATCAGCACCAGTGCTCACAGCTGTGCAGCTGGAAAAAAAACAGCTAAGCTCTTTATCAGGATAAATCTCTTCACCTCAGCCAGTTCTAACTCTTGCTCTAAACAGCTGGTCTGGGATCAGCCGTGTCAAATTCCTGAGCATGACAGTTAAAGGGAGACGCATGGAAACTGGATCCAGACCTAGGAGATGGCCTCTGTTTCTGCACTCAGGTGTCTCATGCCTCCCCTGATCCCAGACAGAGGAAGGAAAGGGTGTTGGACAGTTTGCATGGCCCCAGTAAATGGGCCAGCGTTATACAACCATCTGTCTCCACTTGCGTGTTACGACCGGTGTGTTCAGGAGATCTGGAAGTGAGCACTTGAAGTTGAGCAAAACAAGTTCATTACCCTTTCTGTTCTATGGAAATCAGCTAGTCAGAGAGTGGTCATTTGGACCATCCAGAATCTTTCCATGTTTTAAAAGAGAATGACAAGTGTGGCGTGGAATTTAAGCAGTTCTATGAAGACCGAAGGCCTTGGTCAGTTTCTATCTTCGTCTGTCCATTTTCCACCAGGGGGAGCAGCTTGGAGATGGAGAATAAGGAGAGGGTGAATGCCAGTGGATTTCATTCAGGTTCATCCGAGCGTTAACGCTGACAAGTGTTGCAAGATCATCATTGGTTTTCCCTGGAGGTTGAAGAGAGTCTCTTACCTCCTCCTTCTCTCTCTTTTGCTCTCATACATCATATTCTGGTGTCCTGAAGTGAACCACATCTACATCACTGGAAAAAAAATACACATTTGGGTGCACTTGTGCTTGCCAGCCTTTAGTCACTGATTCCTTTTCATAACAGCTTAGCTACAGAACAGTCTGTTACTTAAACATAAAACCGTGTCCGTCAACATGGATCATAGCCAGTCACATTATACTGTATGGTGTTTTTGTGAATCTGGATATATAATCTCATCTGCTGTGGTAAAACAGAACAGGAGAGCGAGAGGAAGAGAGGCAGGGAGACTTTAATTAAACCGATGAAGGACCTGGCGGACAAGACCACAGCAGGTTTTCCTTCGAACAGCTCAGCCCGATTGGCTGAGGGCCAAAGGACTCCAACATGACATCATCCAGTAGATCACGACAGGGTTCTGCCCCAGGTATCCATGGCAACCGGGCGACTCTTTGGCATTATTGTCCCCGCAGATTACTTTGAGTTGCCTCAGGGGTACAGCTTTTTACCATGAGCATTTACATAGAAAAACCTGTTGCCCGCGTCCCCAAAGATTGTAGATGGATGCCACTGTGAGCCGTCCATTCATTATCTTGCTTTGGTCTGCTTTCTCATACCTCCTCCAGTGCTTTTGGTGTTTCTCCCATTTGCCTTCTAAACTTCTTTTCTTGCATCAACTATTTACCACCCCTTGGTTAGTATTCTCCAGCTGTCAATCATTCTCTACCACCATCTCCCTCTCCCTATACTCCATTCTCTGTAATGCTCATTTTTTTTTCTCACTCTCTTCTCTTTCCTACTCCTGTCTATTTTGTCTCTAACTCTTGCATAGCGCTGCAGGTTTGAATAAACCGTAGTTGAATAAAACAAACTACTCACAATTGCACAGTTTTGGTCCCCCCCCCCCTCCGACAACCACATTATGGTTTTGCTCCAATTAGTTGCTCAAGAGCCCAGTTCTTCTCCACCCTGTCTCCTGATTGACAGGCCTCTTGCCCAAGATGGAGTAATTGGATTGGTTGCCTGCCCACTTGGAGGAAATAAAAAAAAAATCTGAAATGAGGCCATTAATCCTATTGTGTAACGAGAGGAGTGGAAGGACTCAGCATGAGTGAGTGAACAGGAAAAGAAGAATGGAGCGAGAGTCAGAGAAAGATGGAGAGAGCAAGTGAGAGAGAGAGTGCCACTGAGTCTTTGTCCACATCAGAAATTGGGAACAGCTTTTCAGGAATACCATGTTGTAGTCTATTATGCTCTGAACAGAGTAAAGCAGTAATTTTTTTTTTAAAGGAAAGGTAGATGATTTGTGTCCTTTCATCTGAAGTCATGTGTGGTCCTGTTTGATCTTATTGCATTTTAATCTTGCTCTCTTCACCTTGTTTTGTGGCAACCTAGTTTTGAAACTCTTTTTCCCCTACCTCAGATGTAAAATGGTTGAGTGGAAGACTAAACTGTTCTATGTCCTTTGTTCCCTTGCCATTTTTTGTGGTGAATTGTTGCTTCAGTCAAAAAAAATACGCTCTAAATCAACCCATTGCCAATGCTGTTGCTAGGAGGAGGAAGAATAAATATTGATACAGTGTGGACCGAATAACAAAACGGCACCTAACACTAAATATCGAGGGCAAAGACACTGAGTTTCACTTTCAGTTTTCTGTGCCCATTTTAGTTAGTGTTAGCCGCTGATTTGCAAATTCGGTCTATGTTGTACCAAATTTTCTTGTTCCTCTTACTTACCAACCGCACTCAAGGAAGTGCAAGGAAGCAACAGGAATATGGGTTGATTTATACCAGACCTTTCCCTTTAACAGAATGGGATGAAGTGAGGAGGAAGGGGTGTGTCTATGCATCTTGTTCCAAGATTCTACCAGCCACAACATCTGCAACAGCTGCACACACACACAAAGCAACTCACCACTATAGCTATAATGGGATTTCAGTGTTTCATTTTCTAATGGAGAGCTAGTTCACTGCATTTCGCTGATTAATTTTTTTGTGTGTTCCATTATTATTATTGTTTACTCATTATTGCTATTTTTACATGGAACAGACCTGGGGCAGTGTTATCTCCCGCAAAGGAGGTTGGGTCTGGCGTGGTCAAACCCTGGATGCCTCGTCAACACATTAGAAAACATTAGTAGCACCTCCTGCAGAGAAAGAGAGACAAAGAGATCCCCCCCCCCTCTCCCTCCCACTCAGAAATAGTCACTTATCTTCATAGTGATTCTCTGTTGGGGGAAATCAATTATCATATCCTGCTATTGTTTTAATGCTTTTTGGTCACTTGCTAATCTGCTGCAATGCTATTAGAATGGACAATATGGCATCAAACAGAGCTGTTTATTTGGGTGGTGCAAGGTGTTATGGCATTATCTAGTGTGTCTGTTTTTGTGCTCATTAAAATTGTAGAGTGTTTATGTGTGTGTGTGTGTGTTTGTGGGTTGGGGGGGGGGGGGGGGGGAGTCATCAATATTTGTGTGTCTCTCTGCTCATTAAAATTGTAGGGGGCTGAGGGCACATTCATTTTAGAGGGGTGAATATATTTGTTGTGGGCTGAGGTTGTCTTTTTTTTTTTTTTAACTTGATTTAAAAATGTGTTTGAATTCCTCAATAATGGGCCCATACTGTTATATGCCCCATATACATGTTGTGTTAGAAAAATACTACTATTTTTGGAACCAGACCAAACTAGCACAGTGCTTACACAAACAGTTACCATCACACCACGTGGAACCACATCATGCCACCCTTTCAATATCTCTGTCCTCTTTCGCCACAAGGAAGCCCTGCAGGAAACATCTTTGTGGGTCACTCCAGTTTGCTTCCTGTGTCATCCTCTGTCCATTAGGGAGACAAACTACATTGCAATGGTGTTTTTCAACAACATATCTTCTGATGGACTGCTTTGTTAGTCTGAGTTGCAATTTCGATTTGTCAGCCGCCGTTTTGTTCAACTGAAGGTCACGCCGATATTTTCTGGAAATGTTTTCAACCCCCCCACAGCGGTTCTGTGCCAGGTGTCTTTCTGTGCACATTTTGGAAAACTAGTCTCTAAATGTCATGAGGCATTGATCATATAATTGTGGACAGGAGCCAGTGGTGCAATCAAGTTTGTTTATGTCAGTATTATAGTCTGGAAATAATGGAACAATCAAAAGGTCACAGACTGAAAATTTGAGCAGTCTTTTGCATAGCTATTAATATGCAGTTGCATTTGGGATATACAGTCTTCGCTAGATATGAGAATATGACAGTGAGTATTTGTCTCGATGACTATAGATTTAGTTATATAATTATTGTCGAATTTGAGCACCATACGCCAGCACATACACACATTGAAACAGACACCATAGATGCTCATAGAGGTGTTTATTTTTAATCCACAGATAAACACGGTTAATCCATCGTAGTATTTTGTCCTGCCACCAAAACCATAAATTACAGAGAAAGTGAGTTTAATCTCTGCCTGCTCTGTTTTGTGCCCTACCATCAGGTCCAATTGATAGGCCTACTTTTTTTTCTAATGTGAGACCATATGATGAGTTTCCTCACAAGTAACACCAGCGTCTCACCCATATAGATGAGACAACAGATTAAATCTGGCAGCATAATCTCTGGTGTCCACAAGACAACAAGCAGCTTTAAATATGTTGACTTTCGCTGCAATGAAGCAGGATACCCGTAGGGGATGTCTAATCCTCTCCTATTTTTTTGCCACGCTAGAAACCCAGGACACCCTGGGGTGGAAGATGGCACCGGTTGTTAAGACCCATCAGATCACTGGCGCGACAGCTCTAATGCGTTCCAGCATGGGAAAAAAAGTCAACAACAGAAGAAGGTAAACAAAGAAAGGGTAAAAAAAGAAGTAAACACAGGGCGTTTATGAGTTGTTTACAAGCAGGATACTTCAACTCTAAGGTCTGCAGACACAGAGGCTGCAGGGTGACATTTTAAGGGTTTTCGCCCTACAGTAATGTATTGACCTTTAAAAGAGGGTGTCTACCACTCACACTTGTTTTTGTTATTGGAGCAGAACACTAGAAAAGGGGTCAGGTAGGGTTTATGTAGATCCATTTCGGATTTTGATGTCACATATGGTATATGTAGCAAAACAAGTTCATATTGAAACATGCTTAGATCGTTTTAAGAGAGCTCAGTTATTAGCATCATAGCTGTTCCCACTAGAACTCTCGGGTGCTTTTTTTTTGCTTTTACCATTAAAATGCTCTATAAGGTTGTCTCTTTATTGTCTTTTTTAGACTTGACTTGATTGAAGATATTTATGACCCACAAACACAGCTTGGAGTTTCTCATTTACTTTCCTCAATGGAGGCTGAAGAACACTTTTAACATTAAGGTCTTTGCTGATGAGTGTTTTGCTACATGTTCTTGATGTGAAAATGCAACCATGCCTTCAGCGTGCTACTGTATCAGTCTGAACCTTGTACAGCCTGCCACAGACTCGCTCACAACATTTGCATTTGCTTTCGTAACCACTGGCAATGCAGACCCTTGGGGGGGGGGGCTTTTGAACCAATGGCATCTGATGTAAGTGGGTTACTCATATAATGTGTCAAATTGAAGTAGAGAGAGGGGCCTTTCCAGAGGACACTTGTGCAATTGTCTTCATACTTGAACACGTTCCTGGTTGAGTCACTTATCATTTGGAACATATCTGATGAAGAACACGGGGCAATCAATTTGTCAACCCTCCCGATTCCCCTTTCTGATGAAATATGAAATCATTTGCAGAAATTGTCATAAATACTGTATAGTAACGTTGGGTATGAAACAATAGTTTTATGCAAGAGACTGACAACCACAGTACTGCTTAACTGTTAATACTTGTAATGCACACAGCAATTGCTAATGCAAATACCCATGATAAACTAAACTTTAATAAGCAGCACATACCGTAGAGCGCTCTTCCTCTTACTTTTTTTGCACTGCATTGACGTGTCAGCAGTGTTTACCTGAGATTGATTGGAAGCACCGGCCGCCTCAGGGATCATCAGAGCTTCAACATCTGGGCTTCAGTCTCTGCTTTCCCCAGCCCAAGCCTCTGTGGGCCCGCGCTCCAGATCCGCTTCCATGTTTCTCCATCCGCACATCTACTCCTCAGAGCCTCTCGGCTGCTTCACCCTTCACCAGTGATTGACAACACTGAGGCCTTATTAAGGGAGAAAGGCAAGACAGAAGGCATTTCAGTAGGGATCTATTGATACTGAGAGTTGTTGTTTATTTATACCAGTGCTTTTAAAAGAGTTTTTTGGATATATTTTTTTGGATATATTTTTTTTTGGTATATTTTTAGATAGATAGATATAAAATGTGTGTGTGTTTGTACATGTATGTATTTGTCCACAGCCCAGATTTGGTAATTGAAGGGAAAATCCATAGTGCCATAAGGTGACTGAACCATAAACAATTTCAGCCCATCAACACGTTGTTTCTGGAGAAAGGAGGGGAGGCTGACATTTCATGGACTGTTGAGCACAAATATCTGTTACCTTTTCTCCAGACTGCTGGGCTGTATTACATTTATTTTGGTGCATGGTGCCCTCAAATTTAGACCCCATAAGGCCTTATATAGTTGTGGTTACTTCACCCTATTAAAGAGGACAACATCCCTGTTTTAAATCTGTTTGAATGTGTACACCGACATGACAGGACTGCACAGGCACATGCCCTGACACGCTTCTTAGGGGGTCATGATCTGATCTGATCTGATCTGATCTGACCTCCAACACTGGTCCCCAACCCAGCCGCAGTTTGTCTGCAGACACCCAGAGAGGCCCAAGAGGAGCAGCTTGTTTCACCTGTCCCCCACCCATATGCTATGTGTTGCTGGAGCAGCTGAATCCAATCCGCACCTGAACCCCCATACATCTGTGATTGGTGTGCTGAAGTGCATCTGTGGCACAGCCTGTGCCATATTGGATCCAAAGGGCTGGCTCGGAGCCAAAATGGCAGAGAGCTTTGTCTGTGAGTGGCACCAATGGTCCGTGGTCCTAGACCCCCTGTTTAATGAAAAAACAGTGATGCTACAGTGCTTCTGGTGGAGTGGCTCCCTCGGCCGTGGAATGTGGAATGTGTACACGCCGTTTCCGTGGCAACGCTAAGAGACTGGCTAGATTGAAGGGAGATGGAGGAGGAGGACACTCCAGAAACCAAAAATGGGAAAAAAAAAACCAGACACAGTGTTTTTGTAGTGGCGAGGGGGGGACGGGGGGTTGGTGTTTAACAATTGCTTTTTAAGTCACACTAGAGCCAATAATTTGCCTGCATACGTGTGTTAATGAACTCCAGGGCAAAATTAACATCGGCTCTGCAATCAGACATACTTTAGCTGGTGGCGATTTCTTTGTACTTACCACACAATTGAAAAAATATTAATTTGCACTTTCTAGTGTGGCAATCAATTGCCCTAGTTCCTTAGGGCAAGTTCTGTTGAATTACTTCAATTAGCTACTGAGTTAAACGTCAGGGAAATAGTGTGATCCAAGGTGCCTGGTTCTCTTAACCAAATATAATTATTGCAATTAAATCACAGATTCCTAGAGGGATGAGGGTAGCGGGAATAAAAAGATAGCAACCCCCTTCGCTCTCTCTCTCTCTCTCTCATTTTCTCTCTCTCTCCATCTTTTTCTTTCTCCCTTCCTCCTCCTCTCTTCCTTAGGTTCCCCTCCCCCTTTCGAAAGCCCTGGATCATCCTGTAGCTCATGGCTCTGACTGGGGGTTGGTCGCTGGGTGCTCTTCTCATTTTCTTCCCTCTTCCCTGTGATCTCGCTTGCTGTGGCAGAGGAGGCTTTGTGTGTGTGCTGGAGAGCTTCTGTCAGATCTTGGGGGGTTGAGGACAGAGGGCTCTACTGTACCAAGCGGGCGGGGGGATTTATGATAGAAGTGGTGAGAGATGATGGTGGTGGTGGTGCTGACGGTGTGAATGAATGAATGAATGAATGATGCTCTGCAGCTGTGATACTGGCCCGGCCGCCTCTTCTCATCGCCACAAAGAAGACAGCACTGCTTTGTGTTTAGGAGCCTTCATGTCTTTTATGCACATGTATTTATGTACTCTTTATGTGTGTTGGTGTTGGTGTGTGTGTGTGTGTGTGTGTGTGTGTGTGAGAGAGAGAGAGAGGGAGAGAAAGTGAGCACAACAGAGTGTCTGGGTGTGTGGTCTAATTTTGTTGGGTATAGAGAGTGAAGTCCTTGGCGGCGAGAACATTCTCCTATTAGCCAAGGTCAGGATGAAAACAAATACTATACGACCTAATCCTGAAAGAAGCCCCATGTAACACTGCATATTACATCATCTTAAGTACATCAGTGAACAGGTGCCTTGTTAATGAAAAAAAAAATCAGATTCTTGATTCCCTTTTAACCAGCTGAAGGCAGCCTGACCTCAAGTTTATTCTCGTCCAGCTCGACGTCATCCCTCCCTTCGTCCACCCAGCCATCAGCGTCCATCAGCGTGTAGCCTCTCGTCCTGTAAATGGCCACTCTGCATTGGGCACGCGAGGCCTTGACCTTCATAATCACAGAGGAGCCCTCTTCAAGCCGCTTTGGCCCGTAATGAAAAAAAAAAGAAGTTTTCCAGCTTCCTGGAGCACCGACGTTCATCTCGTTCAGAGTTTATTTTTGGGGAAACATGATCCTGAGCGACGCCATCTGCTTTAATCCCCAACTTGTGGGCAAGAAAGACTTTCTAAAAAACGATTTATTTCCATCTTGACACGTAATTATATATTTAAGACCCATATGGTTTATCCCTTGCTTGCTCTTTCTCCCTTTTGGTCTTTTCTTTTTTGCTTTGGGTCGCTTGTTTCTTCAGCCCTCATCTCTTTCTCTCCCTCTCTTTCTCTCTCTCCTTTTCTCCGTTCTGACAGTGCTAATTTCCATCTTCTCACAAAAAACAGGGAAACGTTTTTCTCAGGATGAAGTGCTTCACGGTCATCATCCCGGATCATGACCGCTTGTAAAGCGACACAACCCCGTAAACAGCTGTGAACCAGATTCACCCTACCCCCCCCCCCTCCCCCCTTCTTTTTCTCTTTCCCTCCCTTCTTAATTCCCCCCCTCTTTCATCTGTCTCTGCTTCTTTTTCTCCTCCTCGGCCATGCATATTCATCCACTCTCTGCTCAGGGCATGTTTACTAATTCCTGGAGGACCCTTCTGCCCCCACATGTTTGTTTGCTGCCTTGAGAATCACCCAGATTGTATTGGGGGCTTATGGGCCAAGGGGGTTGTGGAGTGGAGACACTACTGGACCTTTCTCTTTCTCTCTCTCTCTCTGTCTCTCTCTCTCTCTCTCTCCCCCTGTCTCTATCTCACTCTGCACAGTGTTCCATGTCCAAAATTGTGATTCCACTCCAGTGCAGTAAAATGAAAATGTATTTTAAAAAGATAATAAATGTCAGAGCAAAAACATGAGTCATGAAGTCTCAGAGCAGGCTTCCAACACACTGTGTCCTTGTAGAGAAGTGCTTTCATCTGTATATGTTTCTCTCCAACAATGTTTTTTTTAGTGTGTGTGCTTCTAAGGCTTTGATTGTGAGGGCCAGCATTTCAACAAACTGTACACAGGCCTTGATGCAGTAAACTTAAATGACTGTAGAAATAGTTTCTGCCCCAATTAAAAAAAAAAAAAAAAACGTAATACACATAAAAAGTTGTAAAAACTCTGTTGTGTTGTTTGGATAAAGAGAATACATCATAATAATAAATGTTAGAATCTACTGTGCGTATTGGGTCTGTCTGTTAATTTTTTATTATTTTAAGGACACTTCTTCTCTCTCGTGCACACAACATTTAACAAGTAAAATGGAACATAGTCAAAAGTACTCGTTTCAGTACAAAATCTGGCACAGTCTTCGGAAACATTCTCACTCTCTGTTTGTGGTGGTGGGAAGAAGGCATATTGAAGTTTCTCTCTCACTTTCTCTATTTTATTAATTAAAGTACTTAACACGATTAGTTAGAAATTCATATGGGAGTAAAACATTTGCATGTTTGTGTGACAGAGAGAGAGAGAGAGGTGGAAGGCGACAAAAAGAAGGAGAGAGAGAAATGGAAGGAGAAAGAAAGAGAAGGAGAGAGAGAGATGGAGAATAAACACTTATTGCTAACAAGGAAATGAAGGGGGCCAGTTTATTTAGGTCAGACTGCATACATTAGAGCTGAGGGGTTGAGAGGCTTCTAATGATATCAAAGGATTGAGAGGAAATGACTCTCTTCATCTCGATTCTACTGTGTATGTGAGTGTGTATGCCTGTGTGTGTGTGTGTGTGTGTGTGTGTTCCTGCCTGTGCCACAGTGTGCGTGTGTGTGTGTGTATGTGTGTGTGTGGGTAGCTATCTGAGTGTACACGCGAGCAGCTTTGCATGTACTTACCCGTCCACCTGTCTGACGATTCAGCTAAATCAATTTGAATGGGAGCTTCATCTGTGTAATCTGATGAGCAAGGTTTGCATATGGCGTTCATTAAATCCTCCAAAAGGATAACATCATTAATTCAACACTGGCTTCAATAGCAGACATAATCTCACTGTTGGCTAATAGAGTTAGGTAGACTAATGTGTGAGCATGTTTATGAACAAGCGATTAGAGTTGTGCCCCCATATGTTGAACAGAGTTTACACCTGCTGAACACATTTCCATGTGTTGGCATCAGCCGGAGCATTATTTGGTGATATATGAGGTAAACCACTGCCTACCTGTGGGTACTGCAGTTTTGAGTATTATTATTGTCACACATAACACAAAGGCTAACACATAGGCTAAATCAATTGCTGTGTAAACACATTGACTTATGTGCTTTTTGAAATTCCCTGTAAGGGAGTGAAGGAGATTAAGTTGCATATGTGTTGTGGGGGTTGTGCTCACGCATTGATATATGCAGCCCCTGCCCCCTCTTTCTCCTATACACACACTCACGCTCTCTCGCACAAACACACACACACATATCTACACACACATACGCACAGTCTTGACATTAAATCCCTCCTTCATCCACCCATAAAAATTCCTCTCCTTGCTGAAGATGGGGGTGTTGCAGGAAGGCGTTTCGCACAGGGTGTATTGTACTAGTCTACATGCTTGGTTTCTCTTGCCTCTCTCTCTTTCTCTTTCTCTCTCTCGGAGACGGGGGTAATTTCCCCCAGCGCTGGCCTGTCAATTTGTAGATGTGGACGAGAGATAGGCTCTGTGAGCTCCCAGGAGATGCTATCACCTGCCTAACCTGCATTTTCCCGGCGAGCTGTAGCCTCTGGACATTGACTCGGCTGTTATACACTGAGAGGCTGGAGGGGAGGGTGAGGAAACACAAGGAAAAAATAACTCACCTGCCTAGCCAGCTCCCCACCACCCGTCCTCCACCTCACCCCCACCCCCACCCCCACCCTCATACTAGCTTTCTCTCTCTCGCTCTCACACTCATCCTCTCTCTCTCACTCTCTCTCTATTGCTCTCCACCAGCACCCACAGTGTATTCTCATGTATGCTTTTTCATCTGGCTAATGAATCCTGTTAACATAATGAGGTGGGCCCTGTCGCTGGAGGGGCAGGGCTGAGAAGATGTGACTCCATTGTGGGTTAGGGAGGCAAACCTTCAATTCCCTTTTGAGCCCTAAGAAATGATCACATCCTTTCTCGATCTCTTTTATGCACACACACACACACACACACACTTACAAGAAACCTCAACACACACACACATACACACAGTGACGTGTGCTCAAGGAGCTACTGGAGCTACACAATGGCTAACACAGTGCACACATGGTACATGGCTGTCTAGTAAAGCACTTAGTGCCCAGGCAGAGAGAGAGGAAAGCTGGTTGGGACGGCAGCATTGATAAACATTTAATCCAATCAGAGACGCCTTACAGCTGGGACCACTGCTGCAAGGTGACCCTTAGTGTCTGAGACTGATGTGGATTGGCATGTAAAGCCTCTTTGACATATACACACACACACATGCTCTGTCTCTCTTTCTCTCACACACACACATTCTCTCTCTCTCTCCCATACACACATGCACACACAAAGAGACGCAAAAAATCTCACACTGACACAAACACACTCATGTGCCCTCAGTGCCACTTCACAATTAAGATATTAGATGTGGACATGACCCCCAGCATGGAGGTGCAATCACATCACTCCATGGGAGTTTCCCTCTGAGCCCGTCTGGCTTTGTCCAGATCAGATGAATGGTAGTGTTGTCGCTTCAAAGAGAGAGAGAAAAATGGAGGTCTGTTGTTGTGTTGCCCACCTCCCATCAGGGGTTGAATAATAATGTACTGCACATAAGTTGCGTGACAATCCCTTTAAGGCTACTTGAAGGCTCTGGCCTCTGATTGGTTGACACTCAAATGTATGCACATCCAGTGCAGGGGTGATGCTGATTTGAATTTGGAATGGTCCAAGCAAGGGCAATGGCATCAGTTACAACAGTCAGATCATTTGTCAGGCCTCAGGTCAGTGTAAGGGTTTGATCTCTCAGTGGATTTGATTAAGATGTGATTTACCCTGAGTTGATCCAATATCAGGTTCTCTACAGGACTCCTATGCCTGGGGCTGCCGATTGCATCAAGGGCAGCTTATCCCACCATGCTGGTTTGCCTCTCTTGCCCTTGAGCATTTGGATCCTGTCTGAGATGACAGCTTGAAGAATATTATTAAATCTGGACATCAGAACATTATCCAGTTGCATGTACATAAAACTGTATGAAATACAAAATGTATTTAAACATCTTTAGATTTGACAATTATTAAACCATCTAATTTGCCCTCACGACTCTGCGTTGACTTGATTTGATGACCAGAAGGACATGAGGTGTCCATACGCACCTGTCCGGTGGAGGGCGCTTTTTCCCCAATTCACGGTAAATGTAGATAAATAAATTACTACGCCTGGGTTTTCTGGATTGATCGCTTTGTTAAAGCATTCAGACTCATGGGAACCCATGTTTTCTAAAGAGTAATCTTGATATTCACTCACCGTGTAATCTCGCGGTCGTATTTTACTTTTATTTGTGCGCCAGTCATAACCTCTGACCTCCCCACGCCTTCGCACATCCAGTCACAGCCCCAGTCTTTTGTCCTACGTGCGGCCGTGAAATCCTGAAGGCATCGGCGCTTGTGATCGCGTTGTTCTCGCGCGGATTACAGAGAGACAGATGGACACCGGGCCCTGTCTTAACCAAATCCTCTCTCACCCTGCCGAAAAAAAACTCCAGACCCTCAAGTGAGGGCATGTGCATGTCTCTTAACCCATTGCTTTTGTTTTGGTCATCTCTTTGGTCACGCCATCTCAAAATTTAAGATCAGACGGCAAAACGAAATAAACAAAACTGAGGGACTTTGATCAGTATACTATATGGGCAAATATAAAATACAGAATAGCACTAGTCTGATTAGTCTAAGGATATGTGGAATTGATACAATAATAATAATAATAATAATAATAATAACAATAATATTAATACAGACATTAACTATTTCTGTTCCATGTTGTTACCTTAATGGTATAGGCCTATAGTTCTCTTCTACAGTTGTATTGGAATAACATTATAATTGGCTTCATATAATCTGGCTGAGCATGACGTGTATTACCTGTTGTTTGTAGGCGTCGTTCCAAGCGGGCGGGGCAATGCGAGATTTGACAGCGAAATCGGTTACGGACGCTCACTGTGTGTGGAGCATTAGACATAGCTTGCCTGGATATCCGAGACAAATACGCGTTAATTGTAGTATTCCCATCGCCAAAGAAAATATTACACTGTCGGTTTTAAACGGGTTCTTGACTTGTCAGGTGCTGACTGGATTGCATGGACTGTTTCCGGATATTTAAATGGAACCAAACAAAATAGCTGCCAAAAGGAATAAGCGCTGTTGTGCGATAGGAAAGGACTGAAGCGAAGGAGATTGCGCTGAGAAGCACGTGTATTTATTGCACTTATTTTAAAACATCCCGCAACTTTTACTTTGCTGTGATATTCCAAGGTTATTGTGGCTTCTGCCATTCATTTATTTCAGTAACAGCACTTTTACGCGTTCTGTAGGCGAGGCTATCCATTCCCACCAACTGACCAGAGAACGACTCAGCTTTTTAGCTTACATTTGATCTCATTCATCTGTATTATCACAATTTCCTTTTATTGTTATTTATTGGAGTGTACAATAATAACTGATACATACTGCCGAGTGAAGTGTGCGCCGGGACATTTTCTAAAATAAGCTTTGTTGTAGCACATTTGAATTCAACTTACCGACTGGGAGAAGAATGGTTCGCAGCTGAGACCGATCACTGGACGGTAACCCCGGACAAATACTTCGTGTTGTTTGGATCTTCGGAACATGAATGCTGCTGCCTGTCTTAACGCTGGGGCTTTGCTGCTGTGCTTGTTCCTGTGTTCCTGGGCAGCCACGCTGAACGGCTATGGAGGTGAGTCCCACACGACATTCATGCGCTTAAAGAAGAGCCGTTGGAGTATTTGATATACCAACGTCTTTCGAAATAGAAGGAAAGCAGGTGTTAAACCTGTGTGAGTGCCGGACTGAACAGGTTACTTAAAATATTAAAGGAACCTTTTCTAGCACCGCACCAAAACTCTTTTATTTTGTTATTACATCCAGGCTATCTGCTTCAGTAACCATGCATGAAGAATACCAGGTGCTTTGTGTTCAGTGACAGGTGCAACGCTGTGCAATTTTTGTCATGTGATATTTATACACTGTCCTTCAAAATCAAGCTTAAGTTTATAGATGTAATACTTTGTTTTTAGCAGCTCCCAAATCGTGGTAATTATTATAGAAACAGACCTTTTCTATCATCTTCTTCTGCTTTTAATTATTTAGCCTTGCCAATACAGAACTTGGCTGTTTCCCATGTAAATCGTTAACCATAAATTGCATGGACGATGGGAAGTTCTGACAATCGGTTCTTTGTACCACTCGTCTCCTAGGGTCACAGTTGGTTCTCATGTCCAGCTCCGCTCCGTATTCTCTCTTATTCCATGGGGAAAAAATAGAATTTTCATGAATTAAGAGACGAGCCATATGGCGCTGGTCTGAGGACTCAGGCACAAGTCTTTTTTCCTGACAATCCTGGAGCTTTGATGAGACAGATGCCAACACTGCCCTATGACCGTCCACTGTTTTTGTTGTCTCGAGGGCAAATCTTTGCCATGTGACCGTGTTTACATGTGCACAGGGTCCGGCATGGACCCGCACATATACTCTGTAAACGTAGTGTAAGTGCGTCATGAATGATGCCAAAGTGCGTGTACCTTGCTGAGATATTTTCTTAAAAAAAACGGTTAAAGAATAACGTCCGGTAACTGATATAGTCGTTCCCCTGCTCACTGTTGCATAACAGGAAAGACTTTCTCAGTCTGCACGAAGACTGAGTGGAGGAGTACATCCCCGCTTATGTGGACAATGCGAATCATTTCAAGCGCGCTCTTAAGCCCCCCAGTCCGTGCAGATGTCGCCTGCGAAACAGATGCCTGTTGTGACTTTTCATGCTTCCTTGTGAAGCATGAAAAGTCTGGGCTTAAAGACCCCTCAAAATGTATACTGCTAGTTTGTGCAGCTTTTTCTTTTCGTTTGCCATGATCCGAAGAGGCTGGTGTCAGCTATATGCTTACAAATGGATGAATGTCAAATTCTATTTGTTCACCTCCTGTTAGATAGGTTAGGTTTTTGAAGCATGCATGGGATACAAGGAGGAGGAGTGGTAATGCAGTCTTAATTATGTAAACCTCTCAATCAGACTTCCTTTGAATATTGCCATGGTTTCATGATTGCAGCTGCTTTTTGTCCTGTTGAACACATGCAGTGCAATCAGGCATCACTGGAAACTTCCATGGCTCCACAAACAAGTCTGAGCACTGTGTGTGTATGTGTGTGTGTGTGTGTGTGGCGTGTGTGTGTGCGTGCGTGTGCAGTCTACTCGCTCTTAAGAAAGAGCTCTAGCCCTGACCCCTAGTTCTTTACCCACTCGGTTTCACTCGGCTTGTGGTGACTCTTAATGCCTCTCACATGAACCTGATTAGTGTCCGAAAACACAATGGCTCCAAGAATCAGGCTCCCAGAGAGCTGTGACATTACAGGGATCAACTGTGCAGATGCAGAGAGCTCTCACAACCAAGGGCTCTTAAAGCAACACACACACACACACACACACATATGAGACTAGAAATGGTTTTGAGGCATTGACAGTGGTGCATTTCTGGTAAAGGTTTTCCTCAAGATAGCCTGGGCAGGTTGTTGGAGTTGATAGTTTGATTTTGGCAGTGATCATTCTGGTGAGGTGAGATTGTGAGTTTTGGCAGTCCATGGAAAGGATTTTGATCTGATATTGGCCCATGGCCTTTCACACATATACTATAATTTTGGTATTAGTTTTCAGAGTTGATTGTGTGCCATGGTTTCTCTCTCTCTCTCTCTCTCTCTCTCCCTCTCTCTCTCTCTCTCTCTCTCTCTCTCTCTCTCTAGCACTCACTCCCTTTGCTGCCATCAGTTACCCCATCTTCAGGCAAAATGCATTTATGTGCTACCGTCCATATCAGCCGCATTATTTTTCAATTCAATAAGAGCTAGATGCGAGACAAATAGCTGTCCCAAGAGTGCATGATGCTCAGAGAAGGGATTTCAGTCTTCAAGGGCAAGGATGAAAGGGAACATGTATGTGTTGATGAGTGTGTGTGTGCACATGTACTGTGTATGTGTGTGTGTGTGTATATGTGTGTGTGTGTGTTTGCATGTGTGTGTGCGTCTCCTGAGGAGGCAAAGCTTCTGATGTAGTCAATAAGATGGGGAGGAGACCACCTCAACACTCTCCTAGAGGGTCAAGACCTGGCATTCCTTAAGGGTCATTCCCTCCTACTACATAGCAAGCTGACCATTGCCGGTCAGCAGAAAACCTTACGAAAATATTTTGCAAATGTCTTAGCCCTTCTTTCTATGAAACCCTGTATTGTCAGAAGCAAAAGGTCACCGGTAATGTAAGCAGTTCAGATTTAGTGCATTGAATTGAGCTACTGCGTGAATTAGTTTTCTGTAGGAAGTTTTTCATCAGTGGCTAAGGTTTATGCTTACAGTGTTCACGAGTAAGCAGTTCCCCACACCCCCTCACCACGTCTTCTAGAAATTTCTCATTGCTTAAAAGGAATTAATGAGCTTTCTAAGCCTGTAGTTCAGCTCAGCTATTGTTAAAGAACTACGTTCATCTTTTAAAAAGGAGCAGCAACCCCGAGAGACTACAATAAATTGCATTTTTAATTCAACATGTGCGTTATGAAATGAGTTTTTGAATCATACTTTCAAAGCACTGCTCTGATTTCATTAACTTTTCTCAAGGACAGCTTCATTTTAACCAGCCGGTATTAAAAAACAGCGAGGTCAGCTAACTGTCGGGGGCTTGCCTGAGACAAAGTGCGGCTGCTGGACTTGACCTCCAGACAGTGACATGAAAGAGACAGACAAATAGGTTTGGGAGTCAAAGGTCACTCTGCACCAATAAGAAAGGTGCACAACAAGATTGATTGGGATTGTCAGCATCCACAGATTCATATTAATACAGACACCCCAATTCTAACCTTCTGACCTGATTTGATATTGACCACGTCAGCCATTAGTTTTAGCCTTACAAAGCATAGGTTAATGTGTGTTCTCTCTTTTCATGGCCATATATTCATACAGCTATTCACCTGCTTGCTTCTCAATAGACCTCAAAGTCTTTTCAAAAAGATATGGGAAAAAAGGGTACAACTACCGTAATTTCCTGATTATTAACCATGGGTAATACATGGATTTTGCAAAATTTCTTCATCTATGAAGTTAATACATGGGCGAGGGCATACACAGGATTGCATTTCTTTTCATCATTCTACTTGATCCGATCTTATGTGCCGTGGGTACAGAAAATTCTCGGAACAGAGGCATTCCTCAAAATTGTAATCTTGAACCATTGTGTTTCATCATAAACGATCAGAAAACGAGGCTTTATAAGCGTAAAAAAACAAACTTGTCCTTTGTTATCAGCAGAATTTACTAGCGATATTGTCTCCCTTTGCCATGTGCTATATGTCCACTCTTTAGCATCGCCACACTGTCCTGAGTGCTGATTCATTTTGCAGAGCCATCTGTTCAGACTTTGCGTAAAATGGGAGAATGGCTGGAGCAATAGAGAAAGAGAGAGAGAGAGAGAGAGAGAGAGAGAGAGACCGTAGTGTCCGAGGCAGGAGTGATATTTACTCTCCGTCTGCCTCTTGGGCGTCACACGGTCTGGGTGATCTATAATGACGGTGAGACCGTGTGCAGGCACGCTCAGACTGTTTGTCCGCACTGTGAGTGTCCTAGTGGGGAGGTAGTGTTTGGATGGGGGTGGTGGTGGTGGTGGTGATGGTGGGGGTAAGGGGTTAGAGTTGAAGGATGTGTAGCCTCCTTTGCATCTCTAATGTCTGTAATGTAATGGAGACTTGGGTGGATGTTTGAGGGGTCATCGTGTCAGTCGTCTTCTCATAAATACATATGTTCTCTCTCGCTCTCATTCTCCCTCTCTATCTCTCCCTCTCTTTCTGTCACTGTGTCTGACACACACACACACACATATGTCTAGTGTGATGCCCAGTAGCCCATTCATGGACTTCTTTTTATTATTCTCATGTCATGATACCTTTCATCTCTTTATCTCGCTATCCCTTTCTCTTTAACTCTGTTCACTTTGTGTGTGTGCGTCTGCATGAGTGAGTGTGTAGGCCTCCGTATCAAAAGAACATTCCAGATTGTGTCAAAGTCACATTCCAAGGTCCTGTGAATGCGTGCGATAGCCTTTACAAAACAAAAAAAAAATCACTGTTGTTCATCATTTCCTCCAAAGACACTCTTAGACATTAAGTCTACCACTCACGCACCTGTACAGAGAGTATGAATCTAGTGTTGTACTGAGAAAAACATTAAAGCGTGTGGCTACCTGACGTTGGCACAGACAGCCCTTGTCATGGCAA
>PYXC01000177.1:57500-92500 GCA_015244755.2 Tenualosa ilisha | reverse complement strand
GAGCTCTGGGCTAGCAAGGGTTAATGAACAGTGGCTACAACAGAGGGGTGCACAAGCTGAATAAAGGCCCTCTGACTGTCCTCTTTCACTGGACCTCATTAGCTAGGAACACCCATCTCCCCCCTCCATTGGCTTACATAATGGCGTGGTCCGGCCTGGCATTGGAATGGCCAGGGGGAAAGTCAACCAGAGTGGAACTGTGCCCAAGAGGGGAGTGTGTGTGTATGTGTGTGTGTGTGTGTGTGTGTGTGTGTGTGTGTGTATGTGTGTGTGTGAGGGGTGGCTGGCTGCAATGCGCAGGCCAGTCGCAGTACCAGTACCATATCTCACTGTCCACAAACACCAGAGAGATATGGTTCAGTGCCTTTTACTGTTTATATAGGAAACATGGTTTTAGGTCATAGTCAATTTGACCTGGACAAAAACAAACTGAAGCATGAAGAAAGAGAGATGGAGAGAGAGAGCGAGAGAGAGAGAGAGAGAGAGATGTAGAGAGTGAGAGTGTGTGCATGTGCAAGAGAGGTTTATTGAGTTTATTGAGTCATTCAGTAGATTTATTATCAGACTAAAGACCGTTCCTGCTTTAGAGTTTTGCTGATGCCCTCCTGTCTTTGAAAACACACTCGACAGCTTTTAAATATCAGCTTTGTTTGTGTATGTGTGTGTGGGTGTGTTTGTGTGCATGGTGTGTGTTTTGGGTTGAAAATTAGGTCACCTGGCTGGTTATAAACATTCTCTTGAAATGCCTTCCCTATTTCTCACTAACTTCCTGTTTGTTTGGAGTCGTTTACACCCTATCAGTGCTTAGCAGTCTAGCAACTCCTACATGCCCATTCACTGCTCTGCAGCATATTTCTGTGGAACTGTCACACACACACTCTTCCTCCCTCCATCTCTATTTTTCTCTCTCTCGCACTCTCTCTCTCTCTCACTCGATCTGTCTCTCTGTTATGTAACTCATGGATGAATGGATGATGCACCTGCCTCTGGTCAAGGGGACACACACACACATACACACACATATGTACACACATACACACACATACACACACACATACAGACACATATACACACATACACACACACAGATATACACACATACACACACACATACACACACACAGATATACACACATACACACATGCACACACACACACACACACATACACACACACAGATATACACACATACGCACACACATGCACACACACATACACACATGCACACACACATACACACACATACATACACATGCACACACACATACACACATGCACACACACACATACACACACACACACACACATTCCGAATCAGGTTTCCCATGTGAGTAATAGGAACTGCCCATGTGGGTGTATTTGTACTACCAACAGGTCTTGCAGGTTCTCAAATAAAAAGTTCAGTGTAAACTAGGGGTACTTTTGACCTCAGGCTATGATTTGCCTGCATGAGCTGCCTCCCTGAGCATACCTCTTGTGCACAAACACACACACACACACACACACACACACACACACACACACACACACATAACCAGCAACCAGCTGAGGAGCTACCAGGCAACCCACGCAACTAGCTCAACCTGCCAGGGGAGAGGGCCTGTTGTGAGAAATTAATTTGAAAGAAAGGATTTTGTTTGTGTGCGTGTGTGTGTGTGTGTGTGTGTGAGAGAGAGAGAGAGAGAGAGAGAGGGAGAACATTTGCATAAGTGTTTTTTGTAACTTAGAGTGTCTGTGTGAGTGAGAGACTTGATATCAACTATATGTCAGAGAGCATTGTTACACCTTTGGTTGACACACACACACACACACACACACACACACACACCCTGAGGCCTTGTGATGGGGAGGTAAAGGCCATCGTATTTGTTGAGAGAAAGAGGGGATGTACTCAACTGGAGTCAGGCCAGCTTCCCCAACACCTCCTCAAACAATAACAGGAGTGGTGTGTGTGTGTTACAAGTCACATGTGTGAGCACACACACACATACACACCGTGTACTCACATGGAAACTGTATGCATGCTTTGAGGCAAACAAATGCAGAATCCCAAAAAGGAGTGTGAAGATTGTAGAAGGATCAGCCTGCAGTACAAACATGCATACGCCATCTGCATTCATTTGCAGACAGACACTTGCACATAACCACATAGCTAGCCAGTTTTTGTTTACACATACACACACTCAGACACACATACATGTCCACACACACTCACATGCACACAAACACACACACACTTGTGTAGCTTATTTGCACAAGCATGCTCAAACACACACATGTTCTTCCAAACACATGCACACACACTCACTCCTACACACACAGTCTAAAACACATGTTTGTGCGTGCACTCACACAAACACACACACAAACACTCACACACACACACACAGATCATCTTCCAAACACATGCACACACTTCACTCTCACATAGTCTAAAACACATGTGTGTGCGTGCACTCAAGTGAGCACACACACACAAACACACACACACACACACACACACAGCACTCCAAATCTCCAAGCGTTTCCTCTCGCCCCTCCTCCATCCCCCCAACTCCTCAGGGTTGCCGGGGTTTGTTTGGGAAGCGTGGCCATTGTGATGGAGACAGCGCCAGGAAGCGGCCAAGCCCCTCCCCGCTTCCTGCCATTCCTCTCCCGAGGTGTTGATGAAGTCACAGTGGCAGCAGGGCATCGTGGGAAATGCTTTCTTTATAACCCCTTGACCTCCTTTATGACCTCACAGTGCAGCTCCACTTAGCCTGCAGGGCTGCAGAAACCTCTGCATGCTGTAAGCCTCTGCAGCTCAATTTCAGATCTCTGTAATGAATACTTTTCCCTGCCACTGATGAACTAGCAAAGGAGATGGAACATGTAATAAAGGAGATGGAACATGTAACAAAGGAGATGGAACATGTAATAAAGGAGATGGAATGCACAGGGAGGAGAAGATCAGTGGGATTTTGTATCGTTTCTTAACGGGAGCAGCTGCGTTTCTGCTGATGCTGGGTTTTTTTTTTAATGTAAAATGCATCAGGGTGTGCAGCATTACTGAGTAGTGCCTGAATAATGGCTTGTAAGTGAACAGTGGCTAAGCATACAGTGTATGGGAGCGCTGCTCTAAAGACCATTTGCAGCACTAAGGATGTGTGATGGGAGGCCGCTCTTTAAAAGCTTCTGTGAATGGCAGAGAGAAAGAGCGAGATAAAGGAGGGGAGTGATGTGAAGGGGTGGGAGGGGGGGTGGAGGGGGCGGGTAAGAGATCGTCTACCACAGTTCGGGGCAGAGGGTGGAGATTGCGTGTGTGTGTGTGTGTGTATTGGTCTTCTGTCTTGTGGGACATCCACTTAATCTATCACAGCACATCTGCACTGTAGAGTCGGTCTATGTGTTCAGCTTCGTCAGCATTTCCGTGTGTGTGTGTGCATATGTGTGTGGACTGTGTGTGTGGAGGGAAGTGGGCAGTGTCTGGACATGATTAATGACAAGCTGTGATTTAGTGGAATTCCATGTCAGTGGATTCAACTGTCCATATATGTGGATATATGAATATCAATAAGAAGGCAGGTCAATGTGGGTTTATTGGTATCAGGAGACCACACCGTGTGTATGTGTGTGTGTGTGTGTGTGTGTGTGTATGTATGTGTGTGTGTGTGTTTAGATGTGCATGCAAGTCTCCTCCAGATGTTTATTTCTTGAAGATGAATTTACTGTTTTGAACTGTTTGTTTTAAACTGTTTATTTTCCGTGTGTATGCGTGTAGGAGTTGCCACATGTCTTTTGTGATTGTGTTGTGGATGGACGGTGACAAGAAGGCTTGTGGTTAACGTAGTTCACTATGATGCATGATGTACTTTAGGAACACATGCCATATTTCCACTAAATGTAAATGTCAAACTAACCAGCCCCTGGCCTTTGAGAGAAAAGTGCAGGTCATTAGCAGCTTGAGTGCGGCTAAGTCAAGCACACTAGTGCTTTACTCGCCTTTGAAACGCAGACAAGGAAAGCAGGAGAGTTCTCAGAGGGATACAAGCACACACACACACACACAGACACACATTCTCTCTCGCTCTCTCTCTCTCTCTCTCTCTCTCTCTCTCTCTTTCTCTCAGCCACCCTCTCTCTCTCTCTCTGTCTCTCTCTCTCTCTTACACACAAACAGCAGACTTGTGTATGCAGGTCATACTCACACACGAAAACACACACGCACACACACACACACACGTGCACGCACACAGACACGCACACACTTTTCAAGTTGTATGCCGCCCACTCACTCTGGATCACATGACCAAGAGGGATACCGAGCAACAGAAGGGCTTTATCGATCAGTGGGAAGAATTCCAGAGTACCATCCGTCCTTCCCACACACACTCACACACACACACACACACACACACACACACACACACATACACACATAGAGTGCAATCACACATATACACTTATATATGGTACTCACACACGCACACATATACACACACAGATATGCACTCTGTGAGAAAAGCCCGAGGGCCTCTCAATTTCACTGTTTACTACTCTCGCCTCTGGGATTCTTGGGTCTGGCAGCAATGCTGATGCGACTCCTTCGAATGCACCATTACCATAACTCACTCACACACACAGTCACACACACACACACACACTCTCTCTCTCACTCACACAGTCACACACACACACACAAACACACACACACTCTCTCTCTCTCTCTCTCTCTCTCTCACAAACACACACACACTACTACTACAAACTACTACAGAGTGGGAGGATTGCTGCCACAGCAACCCAAGCACCACTCTGTGCATCTGCACCCATTCCTCAGCCCCCTGCGTAATGAGATGCCTGTAGTCTCTCTAGTGATCTGAAGCTGGGTGGATGGAGGACCATGTCTGACCCAAAGGGAATAATTTTCCTGTCTCATGTTCATCATTAAGCATCATTAAGACTAGTCATGAGTTAAAACACATATTTTTGTTTGTTTGTTTGTTTGTTGTGTTGTGTGCAAGAAGCAGATAGAAAGCAAAGCAAAAAAAAAAAAAATGTAATTTGAGTGTAAATGTATGCGTGTGTGTGTGTGTGTTTGTGTAGGTGTTTGGTTGTCTGGGTCGGATGTTTTTTAGGGAGAGCCCCCGGCTGGCCCTCTGTTATCTCCTGTGTCCTCCTCCTCCTCCTCATCTTCATCATCTTCATTTTCATCTCTCATCGCTGTGACTCAGCAGGAAGGGTTCAGCCACACGGAAAGGGACCGTGCGCTCGCCCCTCTCAATTATTAATGTCTGCTCTGCTCCTCCCCATGCATTTCATTTCATTGTGTGTGTGTGTGTGTGTGTGTGTGTGTGACTGTCACTCTCTTCCTCTTCTTCTTCTTCTTCTTTTCTTTCACTTTGCCGTTTTGTTCTTGTCTTTTAGTGTCAAGTTGCATTTGTTTCTCTCTCCCTTTTCATATCGCATCCCTTTCTTCCTCTACGTTATTTTCTCTTATCCCTCTTTCTTCCTCTTCTCATCTTCTCTGTTTTATTCTTTTCACTTCTCTCTCTTCACTGCTTTTCTAGAACACATGCAAGCGCGGCTTGACTAATTCTCCTCAGTGTCTGCGTCCCCGTCACATGCGTCCCACAGTCTACTTGTGATGCTGAATTATTTCTCTACCTTTCTATAATTAAACTAGCAGCAGCCCCGTATCGCCTTGTACCATCTCAGACTCGTACCAATTCTTTCTTGTTTCTCATTGTGGCGCGCCGTTTCTGATGAACTGTGAAAGATGCACTTGATAACAGCTTGCAGGTACTGAAAATAAAATGCCACTTTTTAAGAAGTTCATTACGGCGGTTTCATCATGCACAGCATCATGTCCTTGACAACTCCTGTCTCAACCCTGGGTTTCTTTATTTGTGTGTGTGTGTGTGTGTGTGTGTGTGTGACCATTTGTTTGGTTTGATTTTGTCACCAGGAAATGAGAAAATATTTTTATATGTGTTGTTGCATGCACACACACACACACACTCACACGTATTATACTGGCCATCCATCAGTACCTGTATAAAGTGAGTGTGTTTAGCCATGCTGAAGTAGGCCTTGGCTGTTTAAATGATTCATTGTGATGAAAAGTATTATGCGAGTCTGTTTCAATCGAGTGGCTTTGTTTACCTTTTTTTGCCCCGGCATATTGTGTCACTGCTGAGTCAGCGCTTGCTTTATTTCATTTCCTGGGCTCTTTTGTTCAAAACTCTTGGATTTATCAATGTTTTGCTCCAACTGCACGCAAATTAAGTCTTTTACGGTTTAAAGACGATGAGAATTAATTCAACAGTAATCACCCGAGCGCTTTCTGTCTTTTTGTTTTGAATCCCACCCATCACAACGAACTGCCTTTTAAACAGAATCTACACACACATAGAATTTACATTCTAAAATCATAACATACACAGACACATCTGGTTTCTCCTCCCTCTTCAGAGCGCGAGCCTCCCAACGTGTGTGGTCCTGTGTGCAAGCAGTGACAGCATCAGCACGTATGTGCCTAGCTACTAGCTACCTTTTCTTCATGAGGGTTCCAGATGAGGAGTGTGTGTGAGAGACGGCTTACCCAGCAGGGTTTCCCTTCCCTGGGATGGAATGCTGTCAGGACTCCCTTAAAACCCTCCTGGAGTGTACACACACATATCTTGTACTTTTAATTCACTCTGTCATTAGAGTGTGTTCATATAGTTGGGGTGTGTGTGTATGTATGTATGAGTGTGTGTGTGTGTGTGTGTGTGTTTGTGAGAGAGTGAGTGTGTTTATCTGTCTGTCTGTCTCAGTATGTGTCTGTGTGTGTGTGTGTGTTTGTGTGTATGTGTGTGTGTGGTAAGTGAGTAATGTGTTGTCAGTGTGTGTCAGTAGTGACTAATGTGTTTTGTGTAAGCTCTGATTGGCTTTCCTGTCGTGAGACCTTGCACTGACTGGAAAGACTGACTGAAATCTCCTTATCTGTTTAGCAGTAGAAGAGTGTGGATAAGCGTACATGCACGCACGCACACACACACACACACACACTCACACAGAAGACCTCATTCATTCTCTCACCACCGTATGCGGACAGATGCATACACACACATACACACACACGTACACACATACACACATTCCAGAAACAGTGACCATGAGTACAAGCCCCACACATGCACACTCACTCCACAAATTGAGGATATAAATGCTAGCCACAGACACACACAGACACACACACACACACACGTATGCACATACACACATCCTCACTCATGCTCGGCTGCACCTTTTATTCAGATGAGTTTCTCTGACTGTAAATGCAGATGAGTGAGTGTGGCGCGCTAATGGATGCTAAGAGGACGCTAAAAGCCAACGTGGAGAAAACGGGGTCCCCCCCTCGGCCTTTCTCCCTCTCCCTCTCCCTCTCCCTCTTTGTCTGCTTTGCATAGATCTGTTGGTGCCCTCTCCCCTCTCGCCGCTCATTTCAACGGCCTTTTAACCCAGCGCACAGTGGCGGCCCCCAAAGAGCTGTGGTGTGCAGTGCGTCATATCATGCTGTGTTTTATGGCCATACCAGAATACAGAGTTGAGACCCTCACTGGTTGTGTGTGTGTGTGTGTGTGTGTGTGTGTGTGTGTGTGTGTCCTTGTTTGCTGTCCCTATTGGCTGCTGTCCAACTGGCAAGGCTGAGCATGCGCATCTTTGATGTCATGGTGGTCAATGTGGGCTGGAATGTGTGTGTGCGTGTGCGTGTGTGTATGTGTGTGTGTGTGTGTGTGTGTGTGTGTGTGTGTGTGTGTGTTGATGTTCTAAGCAGTTCACCTAACCTCTCTGGGTCAGTGACTTGAAAGCTAATGCCCTCTTCTTCCTTTCTCCCTTTTCTCTTCTCTCTCTCTCTCTCTATCTTTTTTCTCTCTCTCTCTTTCTCTCTCTCAGATTCAGATTCAAAGTGCTTTAATAACATGACAGGGGTACTCATTTTGCCAAAACAGTCAGTAAATAGTAGCCCATGTCTGTCCTGCTCTATTCTGGCTGTTCACTGTCACATCTGTTCACTGCCACCTGTGGTGATGGCCTTATCTCTGTTCCACGCCCCTCTCTATAACCTCTCCTTCATCCTCTCTCTCTCTCTCTCTCTCTCTCTCTGTCTGTTTGCCTTCCATCACTACTTCCTGACCACAGTGATGCTGTCACCACTACAGCTGTTTCCATCTGCTTTCAGGAAGGCAAACGGTGAACAGAGTAACTGAAAAACTAAGAGAGACAGATAGAGAGACAGAGAGAGAGAGAGAAAGAGAGAGAGAAAGTAGCTAGGAAAAAATGTGATATTCATCAGAAGCAACTGCTGGCTGTGCCAGAAACATTTTGTCTGATTTAGGCTAGGCTTAAATATTTTACAAACTTGGGTTGTTTTGGGCTTCCAGGCAGGTCTGTTTAAGTCAGTCAAAATACCACCCGAACATCAACATGCAACCACCAAACCTTTTTGTGGCTCCTGTCACACATTACACCCCCCCTCCCCAAACACACACACACACACACACACACACACACACACACACACACACACACAAGCTACTTCTTTGGCTTTGGCTTTGCTTTGACCACGCAGTATGATGCTATTTTTCCCCTTAGTAACAAAGGAGTTTCCCAGACATAACCAGAGGTGAACTCCAAGGAGAGCCTAAGGGCGGACAGTGAGGTGTGCTGGGGTAGACGCTACTGTTTTGGGTTTGTGTTGTCTAGTTATGGCAGCTTATGGAAAGAAAGCCAAGACAGGGCTCTTGTTTTGACAAGACCTCAGCATCTGGTGCCATCATGGAGCACAAGGGTGCAAAACATCAGAGAGGTTTTTTAGGAGAAGGCTTGTATGTACATGCACACATGCACACACACACACACACACACACACACACACACACACACACACACATACACACACACGCACATGCACAAACACACACACACAGAATGAGAGACAGAGAGAGTCTGAGGACACCTTTTCAATGAGTCTTCAATCAGTCTTTGTTTGTCATAAATAAGGTCAATGTATAACTGCTTGTAGATATTGTGACAATGTCTTGTCTTTTTAGTTTGTGTGTGTGTGTGTGTGTGTGTGTTTGTGTTTGTGTGTGTGTGTGTGTGTGTGTGTGTGTGTGTGTGTGTGTGTGTGTGTGTGTGTGTTCATGTGTTAGACACAAGAGACAGCAGCCTTTATTAGAGATGTGCAGCGAGCGTGTAATCCACACTGCTGATCACAGAGCACGCACGCACACACACACACACACACACACACACACACACACACACACACACACACACAATAGACACACACGCGCACAGACACAGAGAGGATGGGAAACCTTGAGTTAGACAAAAGGTTCAAAGGTAGACAGACACAGAGTTAATACCAGACTGTGTGGTGTGTGTTTGTGTGTGTGTGTGTGTCTGTGTGGACTCTGACCAGGAGGAAGTAAAGGCTTTTGAAAGCTGATCCTGAGCAGCCATGAAGGTGCATAGACACACACATGCAAATGCATAAACATGCAAACACACACACACACGCACGCACGCACGCACACACACACACATACACACACACATGCACAGTGGGAGCTTGTTAGGCCATGGTGAGTCTGTAATTAGGTTCAATTGCTTCCGTTGCCTACCCATCCCCCTCCCCACCCCACCTCCAGTCTCCGTGGCAATCACACAATGTTCTTGGCAGATGGGTGGTTTGGGGCGACGCACTGCTGGTTTAGTTTGGGTGCTCTCTGCCCAGATGCATCATGGGAATAGGAGGAGGTGATGGGGGACTGCAAATAAAACATTAAACTAAGCTGACCTAAATAGTAAGATAAAGATAGACAGATAGATAGATAGATAGATAGATAGATAGATAGATAGATAGATATACAAAATGAGAAATAGAGGAATAGATAGATAAACATATACATATCTAAGGCTATAGAAAGGGTGAACTAACTAAAGAGCAATTCTGACTCCTTGTCATATAAGTTAGAGTAAGTAGATAGATCTTTTTATTTACGTAAACAAATACAGAACCTGGTTGGGTGGTTCCATAAGCGGGCTGTTTGTTTTGTCCATAGTTATAATGCAATAAAGAGGAAGGAATTGAGTTTGCCCCAGATAAATCGATCAGCTGAGGGGCACGTAGGCTGCCTGGCACAGGAGATCAGGTGGCCTGACACACACACAGGCTGATGATCAGTCAGGCCTTTCTGGAACCCCACCTGGGGTACATACACACACACACACACAAAGGTCCCACTGTGCCTTGTGCTCCGGTAACCATCTTCACTTCTCCACCAGGGCAATCTGTCTTTATTAGCGATATCATATGATATCAGAACTGGACAGCATGTGATTGCCTCACACACACACACACACACACACAAACAAACCCTCATACACATCGCATGACACGCACGTTGTTTGAGTTATAATCAGTTCACTGCCATACAGGGGCAAAAATCTGAAATTTCTTTCAAATGAAAGAGAGGTCTTGTAAAAACAGAAAGCCTCAAGGTGTCCACATGATGTTATTATCATTTTAGTCATATGAGGAGCCCTATAATTTGTTACTCGTCAACAGTCATAATTAGTGCTTTGCTATCAACAGGAAAACCAGCTGATGTATATATAGATTGTGATTATATTGTTTTTAATTGAATCTGAGCTGCTGGTTGATGTTTGGTCAGGATGAAAGAATCTGCAGAGGATATGTGGGGGGTGATGTCACTAAGGTTGAAAGTCAAAGGTCAGTTTGGGGAGTTTCATGTATCCTAATGGGCCTAAATGGAGGTCTGTGTGGGCGATAGTGTTACTCCCATGGGTAGGGCACTTAACCTCAATCTGCTTCCCTTCATAAATCCTGACGGGCCGTGAAACGTGCAAGGTCGTAGAGCACATCATCAAAAAGGGACGGCTGTCAAGTTTAGGCTGCAGCCACTGCCTCCTCCCACTTCATCCGTCTTTTAATCGGGTGTTGGTTTTGCTTATCTGTTTGACTAATGTTGTTTACCATTTTGTTTACATTTATCGGTCTCTCTTTCTTTTCCATCAATCACCCGGCTCTCTCCTTGTCCCTCCATCACCTACATCCATCTTTCTCTCTCTCTCTCTCTCTCTCTCCTTATCCCTCCACCTATATCCATCTTTCTGGCTACCTCTCTCTCTCTCTCTCTCTCTCTCTCTCCTTATCCCTCCACCTATATCTATCTTTCTGGCTATCTCTCTCTGTCTCTCGCTCTCTCTCTGTCTGCGTGTGAGTGTTTGTCAGCTTTATCATGCTTTCTTAGGGTCAGTTAGATCATGCCTCAGTGATCCACACTGACCTGAGGACTTCGGAGTGCTTCCATTTATATCAAGTGTTGTTTACTCACTCACTCTCTTTCTCTCGCTATCTCTCTCTTACCCCCCCCCCCCCCGCCTCTCTCTCTCTCTCACACACACACACAACTCTTTCCTTTGGTATCACTCTCTCTCTGTGCCTCCAGACTGCACTATTGAGCTGCTTTCATGACGGCATCTTCTCCTTAGTATGCTGCCAGTGCAGTGATACACATTTCCTCCTGTGTGTGTGTGTGTGTGTGTGTCTATTTTCACTGCCACACTCACTGATACACCTACAGACAGACAAACAAACAAAAAAACAAACCAATACAACAAACACACACACACACACAAACAAACAGAAAGACAGACACTCTGTGAAATCCTTCTTCAGTATAGAAAGCCAGTCATGCCACACCCTGCGCATTGAGGCATCAGGTTTAGTCAGTAAAGCGAAGGGGGCTGAGGGAGGACAAAAAAAAAACTTTGTGTTTGTGAGCTGGAAGTTTGGTCTGCACCTGCGGATGGCTGCTTTGCATGAGAGCCCGGACACGGCGGCAGATGGAAGCTGACTCGCTGTCATGTTTGTTTCTCTCTCTCCCACCTCTCTTTCTCTCTCTCTCTCCCTCTCTCCCTCTCTTTCTCTTTCTCTCTCGCTCTCATTGCTCTCTCCATGACCTCTCTACCTCCTGTAGGGATATGCAGAAAGCTATTTACTACAGCAACAGGGGAGTGACAGAGAGGGGCAAAAAAAAAAAAGCGATTCTGTTTAACCTTGAGCTGCAGTCAAGGCCTTGGCAGGTTTGGCTGTTTAGAGTGAGAGGGAGAAAGAGAGAGAGAGAGAGAGAGAGAGAGAGAGAGGTCAAAAAAGACAAAGAGAAAGAAATGGAGGGAGTAAAAAACTGATAAAGGCCAGCCCTTCATAAGCTTATCTGTGTTTTTGTTCCTCCTTCTCCCCTGCTTTTCTATGTGTGTGTGCGTGTATGTGTGTGAGTGTATATGTGTGTGTGTGTGTGTGTACAGAGAGACCCAGGGGAGAGGCTTTGGTTTGTGAGGCTTTTAGAGCCGTTTGTTAAGTGTCTGAACTGTGATTGCGCTGACCATGAAGGCCATTCACACACTGAAACCATCAACTGTCCCCACCTGGGGAAACGGTGCTCATTTCATGGGCTATAACCAGGTGTGAAAGAACGAAAGAAAAATCTCATGAGGTTAGAAAGTGTGAAGTAAAGAATATAGCTCTATGGGAAGTGAGAGGAGAATGTGTCTCTATTGAAAGTGAGAAAAGAAAGTAGCTTTATTGTGGCCATTGTAGCTTAGTTTAACATGGCTCCTCTCAGAACTGTGACACTGAGTGTCATCATATTCCCACCAAACCTTCCCAGTACCCCCCTCTGCTGCTGGCTTATGCAGAGGAATCTGACAAAAATTCAGTCCCATGATGTCACCTCTGTGTCCCCTTGAAAGGTTCTCAGCATCCTCTTATCTTCATGACCACTTGACCCTTCCAGGTCAAGTGAGCGCTCTCTCTTTTTTTTTATCCCAAATGCATCTCAGCAGCCTAAGAGGTATGCCACTCGTAGTGTCCCACTACCCCCCTAAAACACACACAGACACACACACACACTACTACCCCCTCTTCTGGCGAAGACCAAAAAAAAAGGACTCCCTCTCCCTCTTCAAAGTCCTCTAGAGTAAACTCCTCTTAAATGGAAAGGCAGAGATTCCCAGAGAGTGCCTGGTGAGACCTGGCTGCCTGGTCCCAGCCCCTCTTCCTCTTCTCTCTTCTTCCTCTTAGTCCCTGGAGGATGTGGATGAATGAAGGGGCAGCAGGGCTTGGATCTCCCCAGAGAGGGGAACTCCTGCTGGGGGAGAACTGGGGGAGATAATGGGCTTTGTCAGTGAGCTCCTCGGTAGAGCAGTGGGACTGGGAAAAGTCACAGCTGAGGGAGCCATGGGCGGCTGGACAACATCCAACTGAAGCCCAGGATTCAGGAGGTAGAGTGGAGGTGAGTTAGAAAGGAGATGTTTTGAGAACAGAGAGAGAGATGGAGAGAGAGGGGGAGAGATGGGGAGATTGAAAGACGGTTGTCCAGACATTGAGGGGTGTTATTTAGAGAGAATGTTTAGAAGTAGACAGATGCCAGTTCCTGAACAGATGGAGCAGTCCTAGGAAGATACGAACATACACACACACACACACGCGCGCACACACACACACACACACACACAGTCACCCCCACAGGGCCGCAGTGTTCAGCAGACAGTGCAATCCTCTTTAGTATCGTCTAATGTGTTTCAGTGGTTTAGGCCCTTGCTCCAGGCCCTTAGAGAGGGCGGTGAATTGGGGGGGGGGGGGTGATGTGGGAATAACTCCAGACATGATTTAACTCTGACCTCCCTCAGGCAAGATGTGCTTGTATGTGTGTGTGTGTGTTGGTGTTTGTGTGTGTGTGTGTGGGGGGGGGCTGGGGGTAGTGTGCAATTTGGATGGGCTTTTAGGATGCCATGGCAAATTGGACTGAAACGCACTGTGGACATTGCTGTGTGTGTGTCTTTTCACGCACCCTTGTACACTTGTCTCTCTGTTTGCCCTGCGTGATGAGTGACTCCAGCGGTGATCTGATTGACCCCCAGAATACATGCAAATCCTTTGGAAAATGGCACAGTTTGGACGGTTGCTCTCATGCACACAAGTGCACACACACACATACACACACACACACACACACGCACACACACAAAAGCCATTTGTTCATCTGCTCCATCACCAGGACAACTATGAGTCTCTGTGCAGTCTGTCTGTGTGTATGTATGGGAGGTTCTGACAGAGTGAGAAAGAGAGAAGAAATCTTAAATCTAGTCTATAGTCTATAGTCTATGCTGCAAGGCTTTGTTTGTGTGTGTGTGTGTGTGACTTACAGTAATTTTCCAGAAATAGATTCTGGACATCCAGTTGCCTGTTCTCCATCAGACCCTTTGATTGTTGTAATGCTTGACAGGGTGGAACATGTCTGCCTTGTCCACACACAGAAGCTTCTGGAAAACAGGGTGCAGATGAAAGACGGTTTTGTAGCAGAAACTATGAACAGTCTCAGCTTAAACTCTTTAACTTTTCTTCTGTTCATAGATTTAACAACTGAATAGCATGCATGTGCCCCTGTGTGTGTGTGTGTGTGTGGGTGGGTGTTTGCGTGTGAGAGTGTGTAGGAGTGTTTAAGTATTTAAATGTCATGTGCATGTCGTTGGTGACTGAACTGTGGTCTCAGTGATTAGTTTTATTGGAACATGTGTAAATATGCTCTGACTTCTGTCTGTGTTTGAGTTGAACACACAAGCACAGCATAGGCCTACACACACACACGCTCACTCAAGTCACTGTGTGTCTCTCTGTCTATATATGTCTCTGTTTGTCTCTAGTTTGTTTGAGCAGGGCTTCAGATCCCCATTGGTATGTTTCTTTTGTGCAAGTGAGAATCTCTGAGGAATTGGGCTTTGTGTCTGTGTAAGGGCCGCTTCTCTGATTTTTCTGGTGTCTGTGTCATTTGTCTGAACCTTGCGTGCAAGTGTGTGTGTATTGTGTGTTGTGTGCGTGTGTGTGTGTGTGTCTGTGTCTGTGTGTGTGTGCTGATTCTTTGTTTTGTCTGTGCTGGCCTTGTTCCTTTTAATAATTGAATAATTATCCACCCCCGCCGCTACATATTCAATGAGATGGCTGTGATTTCAAGTTAATGGAATTCCCATTAGTTGACGTCTGTGTATGTTTTCACATGAAAGAGACAGACAATGTGAGAGAGAGAGAGAGAGAGAGAGAGAGAGAGTGGATGAAGAAAGAAACCATCCCATTAGAGTGCAGATGTGTGCAGAGGGTAGTAATAGGCGCTAAAAGAGTAGAAACACCTAACTAATCAATAATTGATAAATCAATTAGCCGCTGCCTGCCTGCCTGCCTGACTCAACGCCCTGTCAAGAGGAGAGAGAAAGAGGAATACAAAAAGAAAAGACAGAGGGAGGGAAGGAAAGAGAAAGAAAGAGAAGAAAGAGATATAAAAGGAATGAAAAACGGTTGTGTGTGCATGTGTGTGTGTGTGTGTGTGTGTGCACGTGTGTGTGCGTGTGGAGCTGAGACTAGAGAAGCTTTTGTTCCTTTCTGGATCTTCAATCATTCCCCCAAGAAAGCTGTCTTTCTTTCATTCTGTCTATCTTCCTTCCTTCCACCCCACCTTTCTTTCTTCCTATTTCTCCGTCTACAGAACTTTTTCAAGTTAAAGCACAGGCAAAGGTCTGTCTTTTGAACTTTTCTGTTTTCTCAGATGGATTTGAGGAGGACAGAAAGACCTCTTTGAACCCATCAATCACAGTTTGGTGAATTTTAGAAATGGAAATGTTAGCACTATGTCAGTGTGAAGGTCACTGCTGTCTTGCATACATATATATATATAGAGAGATATATATATATATATATGGATTTACCTAAGGCTGCATATGCTTCACTGAACTCTCACTCTACTTTCCTTCTCTTTCTCTCCTCTCATCTCCTCTCTCTCTCTGTCTCTCACATACTCTTCTCTCTCTTTTCCTGCAGTGGAAAGTGCTGATTTAGGAATCATAATTCTGTCCTTTCCCCCCCTCTCTCTCTCTCTCTCTACACTTCCCACAAAAATCACTGTGAGAAGACAAGTGTGTTTTGGCAGCGTAGAATGCAGCAGGTTGAGGTCATGCAGTTCAAGGAATATTATTTGAACAGGGTCTCAGAAACAAGCACACACACATACACACACACACTCACAAAACAAGCATACAAACACACATATATACACACACATACACACACACACAACGCACACACACACATACAATACTGAGGTCAGAGGGCTTTTGAATGAATAATTGATGGTATCAGGATGATGTGAGTCCTGTGCATAGATGGAGAGAAGGAGGTATTAGGGGATGAAGCGTAGCGGCATCACCACCCCAGATCTGACAGGTACATGAGAGAGTGTTCTGTGCGTCACAGAGAGACCACTTGACCACAGGTAGCAGGAAATGAGAGTCCCATGCAGACTCACTGGGGAGGCTTCGCTCCACTGGAGCCTTATGGTGTGTGTGTGTGTGTGTGTGTGTGTGTGTGTGTGTGTGTGTGTGTGTGTGTGTGCATATGTGTGCTGAGGGGTCAGGGCCATGTTCTTGAGACCGATCCACTCCCTGAACGAAGGTGCACCCATCTGTTAAGGGTTTGTGTGTGGGGGTGTGTGTGTGTGTGTGCATATGTGTGTTGACTCAGTATAGGCTGCACTGAAACCAAGGTAAATAATTAATTATGATGGAGTGAATGATAAGCTCAGGCCTCTGTCGCTGGCCTAGTGCATTAGGAGAATTAGCCCACTCACAGTGATCTCATCCCATTGAGAGTGAATGCTCCCATGGTTATTTCCCCTCCCTTGCTTTATCTATGTGGACAGGCAGATACTGACTAAGATATGTTTCTGTTGAATTCAACAACAGAGGTTTTACATGGAATCTGTGCTGGTTTTCGGTAACTCAGTAGTCTTCTCTTTTTCCTATTTGCAAATTTTAATGATTGTCTCTCGATGGATGAGTCATCTTTTTCGGTTGAACTACATTTGAATTTGGCTAGCTTCTTTGTGGTTTGGGAAGCCATAACAGAAGTGCGTGTGTGTGCGTGTGCATGTGTGTGTATGTGTGTGCTGTTGTTGTCTGCATGACGCCATGTTCAGGTCCACTTGGTGTTTTGTATACTGCCTGGCAACTTACCACAGCGGATGACTAATCGCTCTCCCCCATGGCTATTGATATATCAACAGCTTTCCTTTATCAGATAGGCCACAGGCTTTTTTGTGTTGAGGCACATGGCACAAAGCTGGGAGAAAGGCATGATGTGACTTTATCTCATTCGGCTCTTCATGTTATTTCTCAAATATTTTTGAGAAAACCCCCCTGGAGTTTTTGGTGTTATCTGCTTGACACTTGACATGATCTGCTATTAAAAAACAGTAATTTTCTTGCTTAAGTTTCACTTTTTTATCTTTCTGTGTCTTCCTTTGTCCCTCTAGTTTTTCAATGGTGCTGTGTTCCTGTGTTGACCCCTCTCATTCTCTATTATTCTCAGACGATCTCTCAAACACAGTTATTCAGTCTCCTAATCCTTTGGTCCTTCTCGGAGCTGAAGTGTGCTGAAAAGTCTGTCATGTTGTATAACCAAAGCATGAAGTGCAATGGGCCATTTTTAGCTTTTTCTCCCCAAAGCTGGAGCCGCTGTTGAAGGCTGATGCTCCGGCTGAGGTGGATGTGGCAAAGTGGTTTGGACAGGCGAGCATCAAGCTCTCTTGGAAGATGATCGAATCTCTGGACTCTCTCCTTCTCTGTCTCTCTGTCTCTCTCTCTCTCTTTCACTCTCTCTTTCCCTTTCTCTTTCCACAGCACTTGTGGAGTAGGAGAGGGTCATGAGCAGGATTGCTCTGGTGCCTAGCAACGACTCCATGCCCTTTGACCCGTTGCCCCAGTGTCAGACTGACGAGCAGACATGTGTGTGTGTATGTGTGATGTATGTGTGTGTGTTGGTTGGTCCATCTGCCACTCTGACGTACAAATATGCACACTGCTTTGTACCAGAGAGGACTGAGATGGGACGAATGACCCCATGACTTCATTACAGTGTAACGGAGATTGCCATTGCAATTAGCTGAAAAAGCTTCCATCGCAGTGGAAGAGCTTCTGTCCATTGCTTTATCCACTGGTCCCGTTGTTAATGTTCATGTGTTTGTACATGGATGTAGTTTTGAGCATAAATTGCATGTGTTTCTTCAGACACCTGGGGCTTTTTTAAGGATTGGTGTGAGTGGTGTAGAGTAGAGTTTGGAAGCCATGGATGCCCCACACAGGTACGCTGCCTGGTGTTTCAAGCCCTGGACCCATCTGCAGTATTGTTGTTTCTGAACACATGACCTGGTTCCACCTGGTTCCATATACTCTATGTGTGTGTGTGTGTGTATTTGTGTATTTGTTTGTGTGTGTGTGTGTCTATTATGTTTTGAGGATCACCCCTTCAGGGCTGCTTTGTTTGCAACAGTACTGTGTTTTTCTGGAGGCAGGACACACATGTCCACAAAAACAGATTTTTATGAGTGCTTCCTTAGCCCCTTCATGGAAGTGTGGAATCTTGTGCTGGGGATTAATTAAGGACCCAGAAATGGGTCAAGGCAAATCTTTTTTTTTTTCCCAAGGAATAATACCAAATTCCTAACCCTTTCTTGTTTTTCCGCTTCTCTCCTTGGTGACCTGTTTTTTTTTCCTCTCCCCCCTCAAAAGAGAAAGGGAGAGCTCTAAGGATCATGGGTGAAGAAATAAAACCCAATTGATCATCTACATAGTAATAACCTCCAATGGTATGGAATGGAGGCTCAGGTTGATTTAGGAAGCCTAATAGACCAAGGTTCTCCTTAATGAAAACAGAGAGATTATAGTTGTCTCCTGTGGACCAATTTAAACCGATCATTATAATGATCCAGTGCAATTCATCTCTTGAGTTGGGAAGGTTTGGAGAATTTTGAACATCTGATCCATTTGTAAACCATCGACTGCATGGGAGATAGAGCTTCCTGCCTTCATATCTGGCAAATTTATCAAAATGTAGCTGATTTTATTTTATTTCCTTCTGAGCAGATTATTCCCCATTGGCACTGAAAGCTTAGAAGCTTTCTAGGGGTAGAAGTAGCAGTAGCTTATCCAGGCCCTGGCAGCACCTCTGTGGAGAGTACTGTTTTATCAGAACCAGTGCCAAAATACATCACTGAATGCATGCCATTACTCTTAAACATCTCCTCTTACCTTCAGGAACACGTTGTTCCCATCCCATCATGATGTGTGTGCTCTAGCTCACCAGTAGGAGTTGTTCCAAGGGCAGATTAAATACATATTTTAAGCACTCGTATTTTAAAACACACTCGTACGCTGTCATGCGTAAGCCAACGGTTACATAAATGCTCCTTCACACCTTCAAGACACAAACACGCATGTTAGCGCTCACTGACAGTCTCACAGACAGACCTGCTTATACCCACACACGCACACACACCTACCCACTAACTCATACATACACACATACCGACAGGCTAGTATGGACAAAAAAACACACACACTTATTGTAGTCCATTACTCTCTCTCTCACACACACACACACATACACATATACGCAATATATGCTGGTATGGACAACAAAAAAACACTCACACACACATATAGAGTATAAAAACCCCCACACACACACACACACACACACTTTGGTGGTGTGACGCCGGTGTTGGCTGCACTCTCCTGTGGAGCCATGCAGCGCTGTGTGCTGGTGGATGAAGGCTTCAGGCAGAGCCTCCATCTAATCCTCTTGGGCACGGGCGAATTTAGGGCAAGCCCGATTAGTGCCGGCCCCACACGCGCTTATCAGGCCCAGAGATGGGGAGAGAGAGAGAGAGAGAGAGAGAGAGAGGGAGGAAGAAGGAAAGGAAGTGGAATAGAGCGAGAAGAGGAAGTGTTACGGGGGAGGGGGGGGGGGACCAGGCAGATTTCGGGGGAGGAAGGAGAAGATAAACAGGTACGGTTCCGAGGGGGCTCAGAGGCTATGCTCGTCCCCACCTTTCTGTCTTTCTCACACACACACACACACACACACACACACACGTGCACAGACACACGCACACACACACACACAGACACACACACACACCTCTACACACTCACCTTTGCGCCTGACTTTTTTTTTCTTATCTTTTTTCCCTACTTTTTTTCTTTTTACCCAACACCTTCCCTTGCTCCCACAGGACCTAATGCCCAGTAATCCCCTGGCCTCTAGGGGGGTCACTCACCGACCCGCTGAGGGTGAATATTTAAGGCAAGCTGACACGATGTCATGGCCAAGTGGCTTTGAAGTCTCCCAATGCTAAGACCTTGCGTAGTGCAGTGTGAGGCTTAGGTTGTTACCCGTAAGTGGAGCAAACCAACTCATTCAGGTGATGCTTTAAGACATGTATGTAGTTTGTATGTACTTTTATAACAACGTCGAACAGAAAATCTAATGAATTTAAAAGGATCTGCTGTCTACGGTACATATTGTATTTCAAAGAGAACGTCTTTATGAATGAAATAGGAAGACTGCAAACTCTCCATCTCTCTCTCCCACACACACATACACACACGCACACGCACGTGTACACACACACAGACACACACACACACACACACTATGTTCACTCCCTCCCTCTGTCTTCCATAAATGCAGGATGTGTCCCAGTGCTTACCCTCTGTCATCAATCAGTGGGTAAACAATGCTCTTCACCATGACAATGAGAGGGGTTAACCAAACACTCACAACACCAAGTCCAGTGAGGCCTCTTCTCTCGCTCTCTCTCTCTCTCTCCTTGCTCTCCCTCCCTTTCTCTCATCTCTCATCTCTTGCAATTGTGTATACACCCAGTGGCTCTGCCTGCACACACACACACCACACACGCACACACAGGACACGTCACAGCAATCACAATAGAAACAGTGGCCAACAGTTCACCAAAGCTGAGGAGCGATGAGAGAGAGCGGCTCAGAAAGAGATAGAAGAAGAGAAAGAGAGAAGAAGAAATGAAGAAGAAAAAGAGAGAGAGAGCGAGAGAGAGAGAGAAACCATATTATATGATCACTCTAAAAATGTGTACAGAAGGGTGACCACTTCCAAGGTGATGACGTGTAATAGTGTCTTGGTCAGGGCAGTGGTGAACCGTCGTGTCCTCAGCCATATGTGTTTCTTATAAATTACAGCCTGTGCTACTGTTAGGGCTCATAGGAGACCTCTGTGTGTTTATGTGTCACAGTAAGGGCAGGAGACTGAAAACATATGTGTGTGTTTGTGCATATGTATGCGTATAAGCTTGTTTGTGTGTGTGTGTGTGTGTGTGTGTGTGTGTGCGTGTGTGAAAAGGGAGTAAGTCTATATGCAAAGATTATCTTTCAGTCATATGCATTCATAAAATGAATGTGCAGAATGAGGGAGAGAGAGAGTGTGTATGTGTGTGTGTGTGTGTGTGTGTGTGTTTTGTGTGTGTGTGTGTGTTTGTGTGCGCACGCACATGTGCCTGTGTGTTTGAGTGAGTGTATATTTTGAGGTGGGCGGATGCCTGGGAGGATTGGGGAGAACCAGTGAACCTCTGAACTGGAGAGGTGGTCTCTGAGCTCCATTGTGTCCTCGTCTCCATTGTGAAGACTTACAATAACACACACACTCCCACTAGGACCTGTGGAGTAGAGATGAACACCCCATACAACTCACACACACACACACACACACACACACACACACACACACACCTCAAGACAAACACTCAGCCACTCAGCCAGCTGTGTCCCGTCCTTCAGCAGGGCGCCCATGGAGAACGAAAGCTGTGTTTGCTTTTGTGTGTGTGTGTGTGTGTGTGTGTGTGCCTGCATGTGTATGTGTATGTTAAATAATTTTGTGTACTTGTGTGTAGGGCAACTTTACTGAGGAGTGTTGGAGGGTGCAGATCGCAGGTAGATGCTTCGTGTGCGAACATTGATAGAATCCCAGAGAGGGAGCGAGAGAGGGCGAGAGAGAGTCTCCCTCATGACAGAAAGAAAGAGACTTCCTCGTGAATAAAGAGAGACAGAGAGACCGTGATCATGTTAGGGATCTTAGATCTTCTTAGATGGAAGACGAAATGTCAGACAATTAGTCAGCAGCACAGGCATAGAATGGAACACTAAAAGTGGCCGAGTACCGTCATCAGCCGCGGAAAGGCAGTAGATGTGCTTCCACAGATAGACAGGCTGTAAAGTGCACTAATAGATGTTATTATGCCATAAAGGCACACCTTGTAATAAGGGCTGGGGAAGTGCCACAGGCGTCTTCTCAGAAAGACTGACACAAAGACTCATTCCAGCCCTCAGGCCAGTGTCTAGTTATGTAAAGCAGCCTCTGAGAAAACTGAAGCACTCCCTCTCCCTTTCTCTTTCTGTTCATCTGAAGACTGTATCTTCATATGTGGAGTGTGTATGTGTGTGTGTGTGTGTGGGGTGGGGGGGTGGGGTTGGTATGCGTGTTGTGTGAATGTGCAACTATGGGTGTGTTTTGCTATGCGTGTGTGCGTCATGTATTTGTGTGTCTGTGTGTGTGTGTGTGTGTGTGTTTGTGTGTGCATTTTAGGCATATATATACATGTATATACAGATGTATATACAGTAGATGTATACTGTATTAACTGGTGTGTCTCAACCCATCTGATAAATACGCATGTCTGACAGGAGATAAGAGAACCATCTCCAGACTGTACGAAGCTATCCATCAGGCTTCCCTACTCTCCCCTCTTTCATTCTCTCTCTCTCGCTCTCTTTCCCTCTCTTCCTCTCTCTCCCTCTCTGTCACTGAGTGGCTCATCAAAGCCCACAGAGGAGCAGACAGGGGCATGACGTCTCTATCTGGTCTCTATCTGGAACTCCCCCCCCCCCCCCCCACCCTCTTTGCCTCCCTCCATCCCTCCATCCTCCACTCCCATCTCCCTGTTCCTCCCTCCTTCCTGGAGCAAAAGTGCAGGATGGGCACCCTTGACCCCAAGAAGGGAGGGTTGGTGGGGGTGGTGTCAGGGTGATGCTGCACACCCCTGTGACCCCCAGACTGATGAGCTAGATCTGAGATGAGCGTTTCCTAGTGTCATTCATCAAAAACTGAGTTTGGTTATCTGTGAGTGTGTGGAGACGGGTATGTGGAGATGGGGTCATGGTTGTGGGTATTTACTGTCTTTCAGGGTGACTGTGTATGCGTGTGTGTGTGTGTGTTCGTTTTCGAGTATGACAGACAGAGAGAGAGATACAGAGAGATGCAGAGAAAGACAGAGACAGAAAGAGATGTATTTGTTCCATATGTCTTTATTTATAACGAGTGAGAGTCACAGAGAGAAGATGGCAGGATGTCTGTCTGTGTGTGTATGTCTGGTTTTATATTTGTATATATGTCTGTTCTATTTATATGTTTGTGTGTGTGTGTGTGTGTGTGTGTGTGTGTCTGTACGTCAGAGTGTGCTTGTTAGAAAGAGTTGACAGCAGTGTTTGTGTGTCTTGGGGATCTTGTTTGACGGTGCTAATGTTTGCCTGGAGCTCCGGGGAGTGGGTAGAGAAGGGAAGCGCTGTACCTCCGGGTCCCCACTCAGCTGTCTCCTCACTGGGGGACAGACCTGCAGAGTCGGGGCCTGAGCTGGAGCACCAGCAGGCCTGTCAGAGCAGAGCAACAGGGACAAGAGGAGACACCAGGCCAATGGCCATGTCAGCTAACATTTAGCATTTAGCATGGAAGGTGAGGAAGGGAGGGAGATAGAAAGAGAGAAAGAGAGAGATAGGGCGAGAAGAAGAGATAGAGTTGGAGGAAGGAGAGGGGTTGAGAGCTGGAGGTAGAGAGAGGGATATAGAAAGTTGGATACAGAGAGAGAGAGTGTTGGAGAGAGATGGAAGGATAGAGAGGAGTAGGGAGGAAGAGAAAGAGAGTGATGAAAGAAGACAGCGAGACACAGAGGTGGGGTGGTTGTGTCTGTGGATCAGACAGCTGCCATACTCTTTCTCTTTCCCTCTGTCAGATGCAGTTTGACTGTGCTGGTCAGTCGGGTTCACGACCAGAAACAACCCTACCACACACACACACACACACACACACACAACACACACACACGCACAAGCACAGATAAAGCTTCCTGGGTGTTTTTGTGTACAAATGCAGGCGTTTCCCTCTGCCCCCTCCCGCTGGGATGCGCATTAGCCAATAAACACAGACTCTCCAACCAAGCAGTCGCTCCCCTCTGGCTGTGCGTGCGTGTGTGTGTGTGTGTGTGTGTGTGTGTTTGTGTGTGTGTGTGTGTGTGAGGCAGGACGAGGCTGTTCGCTCACCACACACACACACACACGCGGCCAGAGGGGAGCGACTGCTTGGTTGGAGAGTGAGAGAGACACATAGTCTTTTTCTGTCTTTCTCTGTCTCTCTCTCTCTCTCTCTCTCTCTCACACACACACACAAACATATACACATAGACACTCTCTTTCTCTCTCTCTCTCTTACCTCCCCTACACCTACACACACACACTCTGTTTCTCTGTCTCTTTCTCTGTCACACTCACACACACATACACTTTCTCTCTCTCTCTCTCTCTCTCTCTCTCTCTCACACACACACACACACAGACATACACAAACACACACACGCACACCACACACAGACACACACACACAGGCATCAGCCTTGAAGAGGATGTGAAGTGACTTCTGATGTTCACCAGACCGGTGACAGTCTCTCCTCTTTCTTCGCCCCTGAGCTCTTTGGCCATGATGAAAATGGAAGAGTTTCAGCTCTGCGACGAATGACTTTTACCCACGCCACTGACTTGATCTCCTTTTCCAGAGGCATGAAAAAAAATGAATAAACACATTTTTTTACACAACATTTAAAAGGTTGACTTCACTTTGACCTGCCATTGAGAGTTTTAGCTCCAGTAAAGACTCCAAAAGCTGATAAGAGTGCAAGGATTTATTTCCCTGCCTAAGATGGATGTCTAAAAGTATTCACCGTAGCGCCTTATAAATTGTGGCCTTTTCTGACCCGGAATTCTGCCCGTAATGAATGGCCTTTCATTTTAGCTGGGCTTGGTAGGTGGCCAGGAGGCAGTCAGTCCATCAGGCTTGATGAAAATGGATTTTGTATTTAACCCCCCGTGCTTGGCATATAGAATAGCAGATGGTTTCGTGCGTGCTTTTGGATTTTTGGAAATATTCCACAGGAGTTTTGCGGTAGCAGGAGAGAGAGAGAGAGAAAAAAAGAAAAAGAGAGAGAGAGAGAAAGAGAGAGAGAGAGAGAGAGAGATCCCATAGGGAAGATGTTAAGCGAGATCCGATAATTCCTGAAAGAAAATGTATCAGATAGCGCTTCTACTTTTGATAACAGGTTTGATCAATGATGTAGTAAATGCTGTATATTCAGTGAGCTTAAAAGTGAACTGCCATTCTAGAGAAAAATTGATTTTTTAAACCAAAAACAGAGTCAGTGTCTACCTTAAAGATAGTAATGAGGAAGTAGTGGTAGAGAAGAGTGCTTTTGAATCAGTTTGACAGTTTGGAGCCATTGATGTTCAATAGGTCAGACTGACACGTCGTATCTCAGCACAAGAATAGCTGGAGGTGGTGTGTGTGTGTGAGGGGGTGACATTTCAACCCATTTCTTTCTCTTTTTAAATGCTGAGATAGCTGAATCTCCTTCCCTCTCCTCCTCTCTCTCTCTTACCCTCAACTCTACTACTCCTCCTCAAAAGCCCTTGGGTTAAACTAAAACACTGGCTAATGCGGAAAATGAGAAACTTATATCTCCACACTCTCGTATACAAGTTCCCAATCCGTAACCTTAGTTCTGGAATCGCATTATTCGGACCAGGTAGCAAAACATTCGCCTCTGTGAGCCCAAGGGGGGGGCCGGGGAGGAGTCCATTTTACTGCAGACTGCACCTTTTTTCTCTGACACCCTGACTGATCACCGCTGTCCCATCACAATCTAGCCGGCAGTTCCTAGCCTAAGCACCGCAGAGAAAAGTGCGACAGCAGGAGATAGCAAGAGAAAATCATTATAGCCAATACGCTAGAGGTGAATTGAGGGCAGGGTAGTGTATTATAAAGGGCAGTTTCACATTAAGGTTCATTTTCTAACCCATTTAAACATCCATGTAAGCTAAAGTTCTAAGCTAAGATAAACTAAAGCGCTGGTGCGTAACTCATGCGTACCTCAAAGTGTGGGGAAGCCATTTTCATTTGGTTGGCTTTGTTTGGCAGCGATGCCGTGACTGAGCACCACTGACACATATCTTAGTCAAAGCAGGTGTGTGGGGCAATTAGGCCATCAGACAACAAACAAACAACAACAAACAGAGGCAGTAATTAGGGCGGAAATCATAGGGATTCCTCCGCACAGGTTCCTAGGCCCTCCTCCACTCTCCTCTCCTCTCTGCCTTCTCTCAGCTCACAGGTGAGCTTATTTTTTTGTGTTGTTTTTGTTTTGCTTTTAAATTTTTTTTGTTTGATTTGATTGACAGCTCCCACTCTCTACTGGCTGGCATAATGCTACAGTCTGCTTGTGCACAGCCTTGCATCCCAGCCCCTGTTCTCTCTCCGCCTCTTGCTTTTCCTAATGCTCCGATTCCCAGCGTCCCTCAGCAGTCAGCTCCAATCTCGGCTTTCTCAGGCATCGCCCACATTCGCCTTTGTGTGGCCATGCAGTCAGCAATCAGTGTGGGATAGCTTACCGGAGAGAGAGAGAGAGAGAGAGAGAGAGAGAGAGAGAGAGAGAGAGAGAGAGAGAGAAGAAACATTAATAGGAAACAGGGTTTTGAAGAAAACAACCTTGTTTTGAAGGCAGATACAGTGTAACCTTTTCAAAATAAAAACAAGCAATGCTTTCTGATTGTTTTGAAATATTCAACAGTGTTTTCAAGCGAGCAATAGCACTTCTGATGCAAGCATAAATTACTTTTGGAAAAGTAGTATGCAGTAACAAGCGAAAGCACATTTTGAAATGAATTAAATTAGATTTTGCCAACAGTGCTTTGAAATAATAAAAATTGTTTTCAAGTCATCAATTGCCGTGAGCAACAGCATGCTTAGTAAGCTATTGCATTGGAAAACATAATGAAGTAAGAGTGCGCATTTGAAAGTAAACATTGGTCTGAAGTACTGGATATGTCAGGGATGGAAGATGCTTTGCAAAACATCTCCCTCCTAAACCCACTCCTCGACCTCTCGCGACATCTCTCCCCTCTTCTCTTCCTCTTTTCCTCTCTCCTCTCATCCCTCTCTCTTCATTCCCACCTCCCGCTCTCCCTCTCTCTCTGTCCCTCACACACTGCTCATTCATGTTTAATGGACTTGGGGTGAATGAATGATTCATGTGTTGAGTGGCTCTGAGTTTGGCAGCTTCCTGGGCCATGGCAGAGGGCTAGAGAGAGAGAGAGAGAGAGAGAGAGAGATGGAGGGGAGAAGAGAGGGATCCAGTAGCAGTCAGGCTTCACAGAGCTGCCAGAGTGAGGGGGTATCATCACACACACACACACACACACACACACACACACACACACACACACACGCACATGCTCACTCATGCAGACAGGTGAAGGGTCATATCATACGCTGCTCTCTGTTGTGACATCAATAAGAATACAAGTGAGAGTATGTACATTGACTATGCAGAGAGTATGCACATCAAATGTATGTGCAGAATGAAGGAGTGTTTGTGTCTGTGTGTGTGTGTGTACATGTGTGTGCATGCATGTGTGTGTGTGTGTGTATATATGTGTGTTTGCTAAGTAAACATTGGAGTGTTTGGGGGTTTGGGGGCTAATTGTCTTTGACTTCACCCGCTGTGCTTCTTGGTAAGAGTTTTAAAGGGTTCTTTGTTTCTCTTCCAGTTTTTCTCTCTCTTCTCTCTATCTATCCCCTCCAATGTTCTGTTTCTTTGTCTTTGACTCTCTCTCTCTTTCTCCATTTCATGCTTGCTCTCATTCTGTTCTTTTTTTTCTCAACCCCTCCTCTGTTACCCTCTCTATTTCATGCTATCTTGTAGTCCCTCCTCTTACCTCGCTCTCTCTCTTTCCCCCTCTCCTTGTCTCTTTCTCTGTCTCTCTCATCCTCATCCATTCTATATTGTTGTCCCTTCTTTCTCCCTCTCTCTCTTACTCCCTCTATCTCACTCTCTCCCTCTCTCTCTCTCTCTCTCTCTCTCTCTCTCTCTCCCTCTCTCATCCCAATCCACTCTTTCCTCGCTGCTCCCGATTAATGGGCGTAGCCAGGTTTGAGGGGTGTGTCGTCAGGTTGTGGCGGGGTGCAGATGGTGAAGCTCCAGGAAGTCACGCACGCGTGGTGCATCCACCCAGAGAGGGGGGGTTGTGGTGGTGGGGTGGGGGAAGTATTCCTGGAGGGAGAGAGAGAAGGAGGAAGGGGAGTGTGGAACAAGGACATTTCTCCAGACCTTCCCCCAGGGTCAGTGTCACAATCCGTCTGCGTCGGACCAGAGCATCTGGTGCCTTGTCAGTCATTTGGAACGACAGACGTGGCGGAGGAGTCGGATGCGGGAAGGAGGGAAGGATAGAAAGTGTGTGTGTGTGTGTGTTTGTGTGTGTGTGTATTTTTTGGGGGTGTCTTTGGCATCCCCTGAAGCGCAGATGGAGAGACCAGAAGAGAAGAATGAGAAGGATTTCTGGACAAGACGACAGTGACAGAACAGACCTCTCTCATCTCCTAGCACATCACACATACACACACACACACATGCACACACACACACACACACACGCACAAACAAACACACACACACACACAGTTTTCTTTTTTTCTTTGCAACTCTTTTACAAATCTTTCAGCTGCTCCACTGTCATTTCAAGATCTGCAATTGCGGAAGCAACCATCACTTCTGCGAGGCAGCGAGATGCATTTTTAGACTTTAGTGTGCAAACCCAAAGTGGCAGGTCTGTAAAGACGGGTTTCAGAGGGACACCGGGTGTCAAGTCGTCTCAGGTTTCACATCCCCAGCGTTTTTTTTTTTTTTTTTTATCAGCAATCCTTCACATCCCGAGAAGCTAATCCCCAAAAAAGGACAAAAAAAAAAGACACAAAACAAAAAAAAGAAAGAAAAAAAAGAAAAGAAAATGTGTCTCCCCTGGTACTGCTACTGAGAGTGACTCTAATCTGTACAGGCTCTGGGGATTCTCCCTCAAGAGCCATCAGAGGCACTGTCACAATCGCATCCAGTTTGTGCTCACTGTTTTTCCCAGAAATGTTTTCCATCCCCCTTACCCCCGCCCCAAAAAAAAAGCAATTTGCATGTCCACAGACATAGTGTGGGGAGAGAACAGAATGAACGAGTGATACAGAGAGTGTGAGAGAAAGAGTGAGATAGAACAGCCACTTTGCATAGGAGACGTCCGTAATCTCCTGTGGTTGACGTCAGGTCGCAACAGTCGGGCTGGTGATGTGAGGAGTCATTCTTCTCCTCTGCTCTACTCCTCTTCCTCCTCCTCCACTCTCCTCCTCCACTCCACTCCATCCAGCGTTTTCTGGACCCCAGCCAAACAACTCACGGGCGTCAACTCCGATGCCTAATAGTCCGTGTAATATCACAGTAACCAGGGATGGATTGATGGGCCACTCCTAATTACCAAATGCAAATGGGGGCTGTGACTCATTCAAACCAGTATTTCAACGTGGAGGATACTACTAGGTTCATGTACAGCTTTGTGCTTCCAGTCAAACTCTATCAAGTCTGTTGTTTGTTTGTTTGTTGTTTGTATGTATGTATGGCTTTGGGTCCCTAATAGCCATGCTAGCTGTTTGTATTATATGGGTGCAGTGCAGGTATTAACGTGGTGTTAGGCAGACAGTGCACATGCCACAGGGTCTACAGAGCACAACACAGACATCACAGCTCCAGGGTTATATAATCTGATTAATTGCTATGGGCATTATAGGTGCATTAACCCCTGCTTGTCAGCCATAAGCATTACTGGACTATTAGGGCACCAGGATTAAGTGAGTGTGTACATTTACACACCACACACACCCACACCACACACACACACACACACACACACACCACACACAAGCTGTACTGAGGGTGAGGTCATCATGGCACACAGCTGTGTCCTCTTCATTGTAAGCAGCTGCGACTAACACTTATGCACAGACGCGCGTGCACACATACGGACACAGACACACACACACACACACACACACACACACTTCAGAAGTAAATTTCCTTTCTTTAATATTTTAACAATGCCCCCTTGTGCATAGGGAAGGCTGGGCAATTCAAACCCCCACTTTATCCTGCCGGGGAGGATAAGAAGTGGTAAAAGAAAAGGAAGGCTTTGGGCCTCCCTCCTGCAGAGGTAGAGTGTGTGTGTGTGTGTGTGTGTGTGTGTGTGTGTGTGTGTGTGTGTGATTGTGAGAGAGAGAGAGAGAGAGAGAAGGGGGGAGGGCAGAAAGAGATTAAGAAAGGGTCATTAATCTGGTTACATACTGTATAGGCTATGTGTTGGAAAACCATGTGTCAGAAGATCTGTGTTGGTGGATCACACATACACACACACACACATATACACAAAAACTGTAATTACTGATTTATGCAACACTGTGGGGTCACTGCACACACACAAGGAGACCACCCTGACTAGGCCATGTGTCAGTCTGACAGCTACTCCCTGCAGGAGCCCGCCCAACAAATTAACTGATTGGAGGTCAGCAGTCACATGCTGTAAACCAGAGGAGTGACCCCCTCTTCAGTCGATTTACCGATGTAGGGTCAGTGGTGAGATTTGAGGAAAGGTCAGCAGCAGCCATTTACGACCCTCTTACATCCCCTACGTCCTTACATTTTTCTGCCACTGACTTTGCCTTTGTTCCTTCCTTTAAGACACACACACACACACACACACACACACAAAGGTACGCATGTATGTGTGCCAACTCACTTTCAGACACATGCACACACACATGCACACACACACACTTTTTTGAAGTAGCACTTGCCCTTCTTTCAGTGTCCTTCCCATAATCACCCTGTCTGATCACACATCTCTCTCACTCCCCTTTCTTCACTTCTCCTTCTCTCTTCTTTCTCTTGCTCGTTCTTACAAATGAGGACACACACACACACACACTCTATCTTCTTTTCAGCCACTCTGTCTATCCACCTGGTGCTGTTTTTCTTCTCTGTCTTGGTGTGTGGGCTGTGTTAAAGAGAGGAGCTGGACAGATGAGGGTGACAGAGGTGAGGAGACTCAGATTGACTGGGGAGGTGTGGAGCAGAGGTGTGACAGAGAGAGAGAGAGAGAGAGAGAGAGAGGGAGAGAGAAAAGGTGTGTGTGTGTGTGTGTGTGTGTGTGTGGGTGGGGTGGGCATCTGAAAGGGGGCAAGCTATCCTAAGTGACATGCATGATTTCCCACAGGACCACCTGTGTGTGTGTGTGTGTGTGTGTGTGTGTGTGTGTGTGTGTGTGTGTGTGTGAGTATGTGTGTGTGAGTGTGTGCACGGGTTTGTGTCTGTGTGTGTAGGGGTGTGCATGTCTGCATACTCTTGTCATTAGCATGGCCCTCTCTTTAAGTAGCTCATGATATCCATACAAATGATGTGTGTTTAAGGGGGCCGTGGGGGGGGAGTGCCTTTTAGAAAATGAAAGTAACGCATCAGCGAGGACGTTTGATTTGTTTGTCCTTGGGGCTTTTAAGCGATGCTTCATCAGTCTAAACAGAATTAGTAATCTATAAAAACCCTAATCAAACACACACACACACACACACACACAATCTATGTGCAGAATGTGCATATTTATGTATGTACAATCTCTCTCTCTATCTATCTATCTATATCTATATGTATCTATCTATCTATCTATCTCTCAATATATAAACATCCATCTCTTTATCCATCTATCTATCCTTGTTATATGTTAAATGTGCTAATTATGTGTACAGTGAAATTTGAAATTATGGCTAAATGAGTACCAGCCAACATGAAGTTTTCCACAGTCATAGGCACGTGTTCAATGCAAGTGTGAAGTGGGGGCCATCCACACTGATGCATTGTTTTGGCCTGCATGCATTTGAGTGTACTACAAATGCCTGTTTAATGTCTCGGTAACAAGGACAGATTAATCACTGTTTGTTTATCTCTAAAGTGCTAGAGAGATAAGCTGGGAGGTGCTTACTAGAGCTTTGCGTAAGGCAAAGTGACTCCCGTTTCAAGTCTTTAAAAAAGCTTACTGCTCAATATTGTTCAAGGTTTGTAATTAAAATGGTTGTTCTGACACGTATGCATAGTCGTGTGTCCTCATCTTTCTATCAGATCATGAAGCAAATGAAGCCAACGAAACGAAGAGAACAACTTGTAGTCTGTGTGTCTTGAGACATGTTATTTTGTGAGGTAGTCTCTAATTTGCATGGGAATTTACGGCCACTGTTTTGAGTATGTTACAGCGTCCCTTGAGTCTGTGATTGAGTTTGCTGTTTACGTCTGTGCCTGACCAGCCAGATCTCTCTTGCAGACAGCATGGCATATTATATTGACTTCTACCTGACTTGTTCATGATCTAAGTGATCAGAAATGTGGCAAAGATCAAACAAGTTGCACATAGCTGATGTCTCAGTGGCCTTTCATGTGTTAGAGCAGTGGTGAAGCCCTGTGAAATCTTCAGATCTCTGACCTCTCTCTCTTTCTCTCTCTCGCTCTTTCTCTCTCTCTATTGTTTTCCCACAGGACTACGTAACGCCCAGGTCTTGTGGCAGTCTGCCGCCCCGACCAACTGCAGCACCTTCCTTCTGGACCGCTCCACAGGGACGCTGTACCTGGGTGCACGAGACGCCATCCTGGCCGTCAACACCAACAACCTAGCCCAGCAATCCCTGCAGGTCAGAGCACCAGTCACCACAGTAACCCCATACTGATCAATGAGTCATGAACACACGGAGAAAAAAAAAAAACATTCTTGTGCATTCAACAAAACAAACAACAAATATGAGAAAAAACAATTTTTTTTTTTTTTTTTTTTTTACCTCACAATGATATAAGTTGATGTTTTTCAGTGAAGATGAATGATTTCCAAGCGTACCACAAGATAGACACCAGATTGAGTTTGAAGAAGGATTTGGATTTCCTCCAGATCTGCACTCGAAATGTGTCCTTGTTGCCTTGATTAGATTGGTGAATCTAATAATGGCTTGATTGTATAAGTGATGACAGTGGTTCTCTTATTCCCCCGCCAGGTGGTATTTCTGGCATGTACACACACCTATGTTACCGTGTAACTAGTCTGCATTGGCTCCTACTGACCCAGCCTCTCAGCTAGCCAGCTAGAACAAAGGAAGCACTATGTTCGTATATGGGGAAAACACAGGAACACAGGAAATGCATGCTGTTCCTCCTCTATCGGGGAATTCTAGTTATAGACATAGACACACACACACACGTATGAACACACACACACACACACACACACACACACACAGACACACACTCACGTAGAACGTTAGACTGTAAACCAAGCACATCATTAGACACATGTACACACACACACGCACAGAGAGAGAGAGAGAGAGAGAGAGAGATACAAACTCTCAAGCTCTGCAGGCTATAACATGCTCACAAAGCCTGGTATTCATTTTGACAACATGAACCTTCTATGACATTGATTTGCTTTTGCCCCTCCAGTGAGAGGCATTTAGGCCTGTTGTGCCATTGGATTCTGTTGTCTCACCGCCTGTGTGTGCAGTCTCACACACACACAAGCAGCAACACACACACACACACACACACACACGCACAGGCACAGGGACATATGAGCTGGTTCGTCCTATTAGGGAATAATCCAGAAGCCCACGGTGAAGTGACTCACTTGAGTATAATATTTCTATTCAGCCCGCCTCGTTGGCTGAGTAATGTTCTGACTGTCGTACCAAATTTCTGTGTCTCTTTTTTTTTTTAATGCAGATTGCAGTAGACGTGTAAATGCATTCTGTTCACATAGTTGTGGAAACGTTTGTGTCAACAGATAAAAAAACGCTGTTTGTTCTTATCCTTTAAATGAATGTAAGACAAGGTATGTAAAATTTATCAGTATTGGCCTGGCCACAAGATCTTGACGGTGGGATTCGAAGTCAGATATTTATCTCATGTCATTTGTTCACTAAAACATTTCAGTTTTCTCCTCCACTCACGCTCTCAAGGCCTTTCGTCTTCAAATGAAAGAGCTTCAAAAGAAAAAAAAAAAAAAACTAGCCCCATCTGTTTAGTGGGATAATTTGTAGGGATGGTTTTGGAGACGTCTGAGGAAGACTCAGGGATGAGATGAAGCATTTGGCAGAGGCGTGGTGAGGCGCGGTGCGGTGCGGCGCGGCGTATGGCAGGGGCCCTGGTAACTTTCTGGCATGTTCCACACCACCAAAATACATGCCTGGGCTGCCAAGCTGCATCTAATGTACCTCTTAGCTCCACTTGTGATTACTAGGTGAACCTTCAATTTCACTGATCGAGGATCAGTGCTGGCTCTTCATAAGACACGCTCTGCCCCTGATGGTTTGATGGCCATGACTCTACTGGACTTTGGAAGTTGGACTCTGTGCTTTAAGTCTATGGCTTGTGCTCTGTATAGTTGACCTGAATGGAAAGTATGAAGCTAGCGCAAAATTGTCCTGGATACACACTTCATAAGGGAGAATTAATGAATAAACAACAAGCTCTTTTTGGCTTGCTGATGACTCTTTTTCCCCTTGTGTTTACATGGTTCCCTGGTATCTAATTGGGGAAAAAGTTTACATATTCATGTGTGACATGGTTTCCTTTTCTAAAATAGATCCTCTGAAGTGGACTGCCGGGCATTGAAATCAACCACCGACAGCTGTCATTCTCCCTGTTTGCTTGCTCTGTTTTTTTGCCCTCACTCTCTCTCCTTCTTTCTCTCTCTCTCTCTCTCTCTCTCTCTTTCTTTCTCTCTCTCTTTCTCTTTCTCTCTCTCTCTTGGTCTCTGATTCAATTCATTGTTCCACTTTATTTCAATGGGATGTATTGGTATTGGCGTGACAG
>PYXC01000177.1:0-47500 GCA_015244755.2 Tenualosa ilisha | reverse complement strand
ATGGTCCTGGTGGGCTCTCCATCCTCTCTGATGCGTCTGCCGGCCATGGGCTGTTCCCTGTACCCCTCCTGTGAGGTGTGTGCCAACGCCCGGGGCCTGGGCTGCATCTGGAACCCCAAGGAAGGTGCCTGTGACGGGGTCGGCACAGAGTGAGTGACCATGGGTCTCATCTCATCTCATATTGAGTACATACATATAGTACATGCATGGCATGCATACTGGATGTGTAAAAACAACATATGCACATATGCTGACACCCACACAGCCACAAGCACGCTTTTATGTACAGAGAAAATGTATAGATGCACATACATACACACACTCACACTGACAAACAAACACACACGCACCCTGACAAACAAACACACACACACACACTGACAAGCAAACACACACACACACACAGACAAACAAACACAGTTATGCAAATTATGCATTATTGTGAATCCTCTTTTCTTTTTCCTTTGTTAGGCTTGAAGACGCTGAGCTTGAGGACCCACTAAGCCAGTGTGACAGTGGGGAAGGTAGGTCTGAGTTGCACAATCTAAACAGAGTAACTGTCTGTGGCCCCAAAATGTCCTCACACTGTACTTTAGTACTTACTGAATGAAGACCATGAAGAATTGTGTTTCTGTCTTTGTCTCCCATACTCCCACTCTCTGGTTTTCTCTTTTCCCTTTCTCATATTCAAATCCAAATTCCATATGAGCTTTATTGGAATGACAGAGAGTTAAAATATTGTAAAAAGCAATGGCGTTTGTATGCAGTACATCAAACTAAAGATGCATCAAAAGTAGTAGTAGTAGTGAGTAGTAATATCTTCAGACATTAAAGAGACATTCAAATCTCTCTTTCTCTCTCTCAATCTCTCTCTCGTTCTGTTTTTGTTGCTCTGCAGGTCGTTGTTCTCCGGTGGCGAAGGAGTTGCCCGTGCTGTCAGGTCTGCGTGTTCTTCTCCGCTGCGTCCAGGTCTCCCCTCGCCCCTGCTTCTGGCAACATCCGCCAGACCGTCAAACGCGTCAGCGCCTCTCTGACCTGGAGGTGGTCGCGTCCATCGCAACAGCGGGCACCTACGTGTGCTATTGCCAGGAGGGTGGGCCACGCGAGCAGCCGCCGTGCAAACGCGCAGAGTACCACCTGACCCTGGCGGGCCCCAGCGCTGGTGGCAACGTGGCCATCGCGGGTGGCGGGCGTCACTTTCTGGCCTATTACATGCTGCTCTTCATTTTGGGCCTGGTGGCGGGTGCTACGGCCATCTATCTGCTGATGCACCGACGTCGCGGCGGCATGGGCTTCGGCATCAAGGGTGCAGGCCATGGAGCATCCATGTCGGAGAAGCGCCACGACCTCCTGGCCTCGTCAGCCACACCGCAGTCACCCAGCAGCGCCAGCCTGCTGTCGGAAGCCGTGCCGCTCACCAAACGCAATGGCACCCTTAACGGGCACGGTGGGGGGCACAACGGCAGCGGGCTCAACCACCATCTAGGTGCCGGTGCTGGTGGTGGTAACAATGGGGGCCACAATGGCCCCCACATCTACTCCAACAACAGCAGCAGCAGTGACGACGTCAAGCTGTCCGAGTCCAGCTCCAAGCTGGGCCTCCAGCACAACCCGCACAACCACCTGGTCCTTGAGGGACGCGAGAGACCCGGCCAAGAGGGCGAGGAGGGTGAGGGTCTTTCTGAGGGGCTCTCAGAGATTGGCGAGGGCCTGTCGGGTCTGGAGGAGGAGCTGGCTGGACTACAGATGTACCGCGGGGCACCATTGGCCCAGTGCGAGGAGAGCTCCATTTGAGAGAGCAAAAGAAAGAGAGAGAGAGAGAGAGAGAGAAAAGAGAGAAAAGAGAAAGGCAATAGAGGGTGTCTGTGAGAGAGAGAGAGAGACAGAGAGATGAACAGGGTAAAGAGAGACAGGAAAAGAGATTGAGGGATGAGGCAATCAGTTGATGACAGCCATGGCCTTGGCTGCCATTCTATCACTGTGAATGGGACACAGAGCCATATTACTAAAGCAGATAGTGACGCATAGACTGCTTGTATGTCTCTATGGGGTGGATATATGTACTATTTCCATGTGTTTGTGTTTTTGTGCAGACATTATCCACATACCCACAAACATGTTAACATGTCAACTTTGAATTGTCTACAAGGAGAACACATACACATGTGTGTGTGTGTGTGTGTGTGTGTGTGTGTGTTGGCAGTAACTCACCATTCACTCCATTCTCCCCCCCTGTCTTTCTCTGTTCTTCTCATATCTGTGTGTGATTGTGTGTGTGTGTGTGTGTGAGAGAGAGTGTGTGTGTTGTGTGTTACACACATCACACCTTTTTAACATGCGCTCCACTTCACGTCACTATGACTCCCATGAACAAGGCGACTCCTGTCCTCTTTTTTTTCGTGGCAGAAACCCTCTTTTGTTGTCATTAGTGGACGTACAGGATGTCCAGGGGGACGGTGAGACAGTCATTAGTGGACGTACGGGATGTCCAGGGGACGGTGAGACAGTCAGTCTCCTACAGCCCATGTGTCCCATGAGTCCACGCATCAGGAACTCACTCACCCACTCGCACATACACACAGAGACGCACAGCTGGCCCAGAAACCTGTGCTGAGATTGGACTAATTGTGGTGAGATGCTCTACAGCATAAAGGGGGGTAGGCTGGGAGCAGCAGCAAGGGCCAGTGCTTGGACATGCCAAACCAAAGACTACAGAGTTCGGGTAGGACGTTTTGCCAGAGATGCTGTCGGACGCGTCAGGGACCAGATAAGTGGAAGGCTGCTGGGTCACAACTGGATGGGGACCAAAAGATTCCTCTGAAATTCTACACACAGCAGGACTATCTGCAAAGAGATACCACACAAGCCCATTGAATTAATCAGGAAACATACACTGGCGTTGGTCTGCAGAACTGAGGATCGGGCCAGTTGCTTATACTCGCACAGTTTCCTGGATACTCTCAGCACCATGGCAACGAGGCCGGCCATCCCTCCAGCGTGGTATTTGTTTTTGCCTTGGACTAAAAGCAGAGACTGATAAGCAACGCCTGATGAGACTGTCTTGTCTGCCCAGTGTTTGTTTTTCATTGGCCAATAGTCTGTAAACTCACTTGGCTGGAAGGATTAAGAGATTTTATTTGTTGTCGTTGGCATGTCAGCTGTTGATAAATGACAATATCTATTTTATTATTTTTCTGTCTTTCTTTAATTTAACTAACTGTTGTAACTTGTTTGAAGGATGAAATCTCAACCTTGAAATCACAAAAAAGAAAACAAAACAAAACATTGCAGACCAATGCAGACCCATTCTGTGTATGTTACTGTCTACAGTTCTACGGACCAAGTTCTTGCAATTGTGTTTTAGAATGTTGTTTTTGTTAAGAAAGACATGAGATTGTGGCCCTTGTGTTGCAATAGAAATTATAACGAGTGGGGAAGGTAAAACACTGGAGAGAAAACCTTTTCTCTTATGGACGGGCAGCCCACCAAAGCAAGACTGCTACTAAAAGAGGTGCTGAGTATCTATCCAAAACTATGGTAGAGGTTTGCTAATGGAATGCAGAGAGGTATGCTATTGAATGAAGGCCAACATAGAAACAGCATGGCAACAGCGTTTTAAGTCCAATGTCAGAAGAGTGAGTGAGAAAGAAAACATTTTGGTTGCTGTTTTGTGTTCACATTCTTTCTGTTCTGCAAACTCTTCAAGAAGGCCCATGACTGTGAAAGACAGTGAGCTCCTTTGGCCACACGGGGGAGCACTTTTCTCTCTAGAAAAAAAAGCCTCTGTTTTGCGAGAGTTGAGCGTTTTTCTCCATTGTATTCCTTTCTGTTATATTCACTTCATTATTTTCACATGGAGAAGGTAATTCTCAGAATGGTATGTGGCATAATGTAGCTTGTCTCTTCAGCATTTAGTGGTCACAGGTACGAATTCTCTCCCAGAAGATTAGCACCCATGTATTTACAGATACAACTGATAGACTTCAGTTCACCATGATGCACCCGTTTTTGTCGGTATAGTCCACAGGGACCATTCAAAGTTACTGTGGGATGCAATGTAGGGTTTGAGCTTTGGTGTCAGTAGCCCTTTAAGAACATCCCCATAGTCTCCCCGAACATCCCATAATAGTCTAGAAATTAGACATGAATCTTGTGAGTGAAATTATTAGTGTAATCTGGTTTGTTATGTTTAAAACATGACTGTTCCAGAAGTTACCTTCTCCCTGGTTACTTTGCAAAGTTCAGAGTCCATTTAACTGTTGTACAGATATGTTGTATATGTTTTATTTTTATAATTTATATATAATAATGAAACAAATGCACATTTTTTGGAATACCTATATTGTGTCTTTGTATGTGGATGACTGTGCAGTAAGTATGTGTGAGAATGCGTATTAAAAAGAAAAGAAGTGCTACCTCTTATTACCTGTGGGTGTCAGTGGCTTTGCTTGTGTGTGTTACTCTCGTGACCAAGACACACAGTTCACGTGTGGAGACATGAAATCAATTCACCTACAATATGTTGCTGTATTACAGCAACAATTCACACCAAGTCAATCAACCCATAATCCTGAAGGCCAGAGGTGGAGTGGGCATTGGATGTGGAGGTACAGCGCCCCCCTAACTTCTTGGAACAGATGATTTCTCATTTTTATAATATTAGGCATTCATTTATAAAGGCCTACATCATTAAAATCATCTAACCCCAAAATCCCTACTACATCTCTGCTGAAGGGTGTGCAACTGCATTATGTATCCCTGCTAAGTTTTTAAAAGATTTACTGTCCTGACCAGTGGGAATGTAACCTTTCTTAAGAGAGAGAGATTGAAGGAAAATGCTGTGTTCTCATCTATAAAGCATGTATTTTAACGTGACTGTCTGGAATCAATGAGCCCTTACCCCTGATGTTCAAGGTTGCTGAGTGCTGTTGGTAGAAATAATAACGTGAAAATTTGGTACAACGAAGACCAAATAGCAAAACAGCTGCCAATGCTAACAATTTCCTGTGCACCTTTCAGTTAGTGTTAGCTGTCGGTTGGCAAATGAAATGTGTGCTGTGCCAAACTTTCTCATTCTCATTCCTACTGACAGAATTTGTCAACCTTGAACAATGGGGCTACATGTTCATTGACTCCAAATGGTCCCTTTAAAATGCGAGAACATGGCATTTTCCTTAAACTTCTCTCTCTGAAGAAATGTTATGTCCCCACTGATCAGTGCAAAAAATCTTTTAAAAACTTAGCAGAGATACACAATGCAGTTAGCTTCAGGAAAAATATTACATTTCCATTAATACTTCAGAATATTTAAGCATCCTAATTATGTACAGGAATTAAATATTACAGTTTTAAAAAATAAAATATAATAAAAAGGACAGGTACTACTTCAAATAAAAACATTTGAAAGCAAACACATATTTAAATGCTTTATAGATGATTCACATCTACACAGATGCAGACCTAGGCCCATTTTACCCCCTCTGATTGACAGGCTTGGTCAAAGATGCAGTAGATGTATCCAAATTTAATTCCACACTAAATATTGCAGTGCGTTTCACAGAGCTCTGGAACAAGGCTGATGTAAGGACAGCCACAGAGCTCAGAGGGAAGGAGGGAAGGAAGGAGGGATCTTGGCCTGCACCTCATGAAAGCACCCAGTCTGGACTTACATATTCTCCCACAGCACCTCACAGCACATGACTCTATGCATGACACTTCACACACTCCTGTGATCTGTCTGTCTTGTGGTGGAGAGGGGCATGGAGTGGCACCCATACATTATTGCTTTCCAGATCTTCTCTGTCCATCCCTGTGCTATAGATAGTATCAGCCATCTACAACAACCATGTCCTACCATAATAGCCTATGTAATTTATGGGAAAAAATGCTTCACAACACACACAACACACACACACACACACACACACACCACACACACCACACACACACACACACACACACACACACACACACACACACACACACACACAAACACACATACACAAACACACACACACACACACACACACACAATTATTCACTGACTTTCTTGTCTCGTTCACTTAGACAGACTTTTATTCTTTTCTCTCATCTACCTTTAAGGCAATGGTGCTTATCACTGTATGTATGGTATATGGTATATGGTATAGAGATTAACAGTGTTTATTTAAATAGACAGAAATATGAATAACATGCTATATTCCTGACTAGCTGATATAAACACCTTGAAGAGAGCAACTAAATACTGAGCAATGATGGCTGCATTTAGGCTACAAGCTCATTTGTGCTGTCTTGTATGATGAGTTGTGTCAGGACTCTGATCACCGGCAGCCCCCTGCTGGCTGGTTGGGACTGCTTTCTCTGTTCTTTGTTGTGCCATGTGCTTTTGCTTTTGACCCCGCCTTTTCCCAGTTTCCCACCAGTTTCCTCATTTGCTGCCCTACTTCAACCCTGCTCTTCCTGTGTGTCTTTGATTGTTTGACCTGGTCTCCCTGCTCATAAGATGTTTGTTGATGTCAATCTCTGGATTATCTGTTTCTGCTGATGAAATTTTGTGAGCAGCCTCTTTGAACCTGAAACCTCTGTGCTTTCTTGAGTTTTTTTGAATTTGTATGGACTGTCAGAGTTACCTTTTGGAATTTGAAAACCAGCTTGAAATCTCTGCTATCTTGGATTTCTTGCAGTTTGCAATATTGTGAACTACCACAAACCAATCTACCAAATCAGATCTGCATTTGGGTCTCTGTCTGTGAAAGCCTTATAGAGTTGTGTACTTTCCAATTCCATACATAGACATTTCAAACTGGAACTGTCACCAGTAGTACTGAGCTCCCCCCCTGCCTGACCTCTGGGCTGAAGGCAGCGTAGAGAGCAATGTAATCATTCTCTACATCGTAAAAACCGACTTTGCCTCCACCGAAACATACTCCAACTCTTTGGATGTCCTTCTATACTTAGTAACGTTGTCGAAATAGGCCAACATTATCTCGACCAATAGTATTTCTCTCTGCCTCAGCAACAATGTAGATCACATAAATGACCGATATGGTGTAATGCGATGGTGGAGCGTCACTTTCGAGACAGAGTTGTGAGTGGGTCATTGTGCATGTGATAGTTCCATCATACTACAATCGTTTAGCAACGACATTTGTAGAAATGCTTCCCTGCTCAGGGAATGACACAGGAGAGGCAATGCCAACTGACCAGTGTAAAGGTCTCAGATGAAGGGGACTGTACATGTTCTTTTCGAGATGGGCACTTCCTATGAGACAAATAAATGTACAGAAGTGTAAGCAGCAGTCTGTCACAGCCTTCGCCATAGAGATGCACAAGTGTTCTAGTGTGGTTTAACACCCAGCTGACCTTCATATTCTCAGAACTGATGTTGGGTGAAAAATAACAAGGCAGAAGCACATCTTCACTCCCTGTAAAGTGGCTGTAATGCAACTGACAGAAACAAACACCTAAAGGCTTAATACGAAATGGAAAAAGTGTTCTTCCAAAAATTAAGCAGTTTAAAGTAAATGTTAAAATCTTTGATAAAAAAGCATGTTTTGTTCTCGACAGGTCAAACACCACATACATCCCACTAGCATAGTCACATGCACACACTCACATAAACACGCGTGTGCGCACACGCACAGGCACACACACACACACACACACATACAATGTAGAAAGTTTTAATGTTGAGGCACTTACAAAATGAGGATGTCATCAAGCAGAAAAGAGGCAGGATAATCACTGTGAGATCCTTTAGCACTGAAGGAAAGAGAAGAGCCTTTCAAAAATAAATGACACAGATTACTTGGCACTATGAAAGTCATAAAAATCACTTTTTTCTAGGGATGGGCAATTAATAAAAAAATTCATTGAACCTACAATCGTAACAGTTAATTGACACATCAGATCAAAGCCATGGCATCAATTACCAGAAAGTGGTGCACAAGCCTTTTGTTCTGCAGAAACCACCTTGTGAAAAACCACATTCTGCTTTGTCAGGGTAGCTCTATGTGTCTAGAGCTGACCCAATTTTTTTAGAACTCTTTTATGTCATTGTGTATTTCTTGTGTGTTTGTGAGACTTTGTGTGTCAGTGCTGCAAATTGAATCGGACTATTGGGGCCAAATGAAGTGCTACTACTATAACTACTACTACTACTACTGCCACTGCTACTAGTACTTCTACTACTACTACTACCACTGCTACTACTACTACTATTACTACTGCTACTATTACTGCTACCAGTACTACTACTACTACTACTACTACTCTTACTACTGCTGCTGCTACTATTACTACTACTACTACTACACACTCTGCTTATCCCGCTATATGCTTACTCTGTATATGTGCCCTAATGAAACACATTCTGTTTTTTTACTTGCATGGGTCTGTCCAGGACATATTAGAGATGAACATTCTGAATTTTGGGTGCAGGGGAATAATAGAGTAGGTTACAACACAATTGAAGTTAGGCTGCTCTGGAGTTCATGTGAACCCTGACCACTAACAGGGGTCGGAAATGATCTGTACAGCAGCAGACCAACGCTATGTAGGTCACCACTTTTTTCCCCTTTCCTTCCCAGGCTGCTTAGCAATGGAGGTGAGCTGAAAAAACCACACCAGCAGATGCTATCACACGCACATGCAGGGTTACATGTGAGGACTTGGAGGAATGGAATCCTTCCATGTGCAAAAAAGCTTAGCTTAGCTTAGCTGTGTGCTTTTCAGCCTGCATGCAAAAGACTTAGGTCTGTCGCTAGAACGCGCAACTGGCCTCATGGCATATAAGTGACATACTCATTTAAGTCATTCGGATAACTAGCACATGACAGAAAAGTACACAACTAAGTGCTTCTTTGGACTTAAGCACATGGGAAAATTCCACCCTTTATGTTTATGTGAGACGTGTCATCTAAAGAAACACAAAATCACTACAAAAAAAAATTGTTTGAAACCTTACACTTTTTCTGTGGTGTTAACTTTAATATTTTTTTATGTCAGTTGCTGTCATATGATCCAACTAATCAAGATGTGCACTTCATACTGAAAAAAAACACCAAAACACCAAAAAACAAAACAAACAAACAAAAAAACAAACTTTTGCAAACAAAACTACCTTCAGACCAAATTTAAGACCCTCTGTGTGTTCTTAGACCTCTTAAATAATTCAGCTATTAGCCTACTGCAAAGACTACATCCAATTTCTAACTCCCCAATCAGATCTGACTGATACCGTGCAACCCTGCTATGCCAGCACCACTGCACTACAGCAGGAAGTAGAGAAGGTCACACTCATACTCAGACACATGGTATTGTAATGCAGCAAGTTCTGCGAAATATGCGAGTTTTTTTGTGATATACCTGGGTTAATCCCTCTTCCACTTTGCAGTGCTCTGCCACTAGGCAACTGTTACGCGTGATGATTATTGGGCTTTGCATCACCAGTCTCAACATCACGAATGGCAACCTTTGTGTAACCTGAAATCTCCCCATTGCAAGGATTCTGCCTCTGACTGCACACCTGAAGGGTCTGGGTGGACCTACGTTCCTCTCTACCCCCGGCCAGGTGAGGCTCGTGTCCTATGATCACAGTCATCTCTGGCTCATTCTGTAGAGCGTCAACATCTACCACTGCACAGTACGAACACTGGTCCTCAGATTCGCAGACTTTGATTTGCATTCATGCTGTTTGTGTTTGGGTTTAGGGGTTGCCTCGCTGTCAAAACTGCATTGATGGCTTTAAGTGGGCCTGTCTTTCACATGATGGTTTATCTGGATTGTCTTTAAAGAATTTAAAAAAATAAAAAGTCCTCAAAAATCTTCATAAACAATTTGATATGCTTCATTATTCCTGTTTATTACAAGCAGCATGACAATAAAGCAACTTAATAAGGACATTACAAGGACATTACTTTAAATGCACTGATCTGGAATAGGTGTCTAAGAGTGGTGCAGTAAGCAAGCAGTATATGACAAAGTAGCTTTTATATTAAATATTCACATATTTAAATGAAGATATAGACTCACATCTGCATACAACACAGACCTAGGTCCAGTTGAAGTCCATTTTACCCCCTCTGATTGACAGGCTTGGTCAAAGATGCAGTAGATGTATCCAAATTTAATTCCACACTAAATATTGCAGTGCATTTCACAGATCTCTGGAACAAGGCTGATGTAAGGACAGCCACAGAGCTCAGAGGGAAGGAGGGAAGGAAGGAGGGATCTTGGCCTGCACCTCATGAAAGCACCCAGTCTGGACTACATATTCTCCCGCAGCACCTCACAGCACATGACTCTATGCATGACACTTCACACACCCTTATGATCTCTCTTGTGGGGAAGGATACTGATTGAAACCCACTATGTGCTTCTGTGTTTCCAAGGGTGAAAAGCCTTTTCTGTCCATTGTGTGTGTGTGTCCCAACAGTATCATCTGTCTGCAACAACCAGCACCACTTCAAAAAATATTTTTATCTGTCACTCATAACTCCTCTTTGTCTCTAGTCTCTTTCACAAACACAACTTTCTCACCTACAGTATATTTTGTTTTGTTTTAGATGTTACACCGCCAATGTGTGTGTGTTGGGGGGGGGGTTAGGTGGATTCTAAAGGCCTGGCACTAATGGAGCCCCAGAGAACGTTTCAATCTTATAATGAATGTTTGGAGAGGACCAGAATAACTTTCTGTCACAGGGTTCAAAATTTCTAGTGGCATCCCTGTGTAACTAACCAGTGTTAACCACTGTAAATAAAATAGTAAAATATTGGGGGACAACCAGCGCTGTATTTTTCTTTTTGGAAGACACAGAAATAGTTTGCATGATCCAGTTGTCTACTTTTTAATTCCATCTCTAGTCTACACAGGCTTGAGCTCCACCTACCAGGCTGGAAATATAAACAATGAGCCTGAGTTGCCTGGACTGAATATAGGGAAGAGAGTTCCAGAGAAGTAATAACCTTTAAAGGAATATAAATGATCAACGTGATCGTTCTCCACGTCATAGAAACTCACAACACCCTCTTCGTAGTCCAAAAACACTCCAACTCTTTGAATGTCTTCCCTGAGTTGAACAATATGACTAGAATCAGTAGAATAGCACGTTCCATCGCGCAGCTGAAGGGCAAAGTACAGGTTTGAGGCCCGGACCTTAAGCGGGCCATGGCGGTCGATGTGTTCCCAGAGCAGACCCACGGTCCAGGCATGGTTCCCACTCACCAACACCTCGTAATAGTGTTTGCCCTGGGCGAAGCCCTCTTGGGCCAACACACAGAGCTCTGTGGCGAACCGTTCACTGCTAGGAGTGACGTTGCGTGCCGAATCTTTGCTAGTAACCTGCTTTCCACCCGCAGACAGGACAAGCTGTGGATGGGCAGTGGCAGGGTCCAGGATCACATTGACTAGGGAAGAAAGGAATCAGAGGTTCAGAGGACAAAAACAACAGTGGTGCATGGTTTAAATCAGTGTTTCCTAACCTTTTTCGTCTTGTGTCATACCACGAGTACACCCTGACTCATATGTGTTGATGATTCTCCAAAAGTAGAACATACTGGCGCAGAGTGCCACAGGTTATTGTCTCCCTGGGAAACTAGTTGTAGCGCACAAGCACCATTTTATTGACGGACTTAATATGAAATGACTGAAAATATTTATTTATCATCTTGAAAATAAATTATTATTAAATATTTCCACGGACCCCCTGCAGGGCCCTGGAGTACCCCTGGTTGGGAATCACTGGTTTAAATAATTGTAGTTATTTGGTATTATGTAATACCCACCTCCATAGTTTCTCATGGCTTCAACGTCTGTAAACAAAAAAGAACTGCTTAATACAGTAGTAGTCTATCTCTGAGTAGATAGAGATGACTAGTAATTTTTCACATTGACAGTTATTCAATTTACCAGAACAGAGTATAGAGTATAAGTTACACTACCAACTGTGTGCACCCAACATATGGGATTATTTTACTAATTAAATGTAATTACATATCTGAAATGCAAATTTACAAATCCATTATACATTCTGAGTTTAAAAAGTAAACACTCACCTTCGCACATCTTTGTTATTTCAAACTCTGTAAAGTCAAACTGGTCATTACTATTGCTATAGATTACAAAGCAACCAAGCCATTATAGCATGACATTGTCATAGTTGCATGTCATTGTCAATAGTTAGACAATTTAAATTTGGGTTTCATATGTCTGTGAAGATTTTCATTCATCCAGGTCATGTTAGTCAAAAGTGTTAAGTTGAATGCAACTGGACTTCTTTTTGGAGCTTGAAGATGTTTCACCCATGAGAACACAAACATTCATCAAGACAGGGAAGAGACAGGCAGATGGAATCAAAACACCAAGAAAAGCAACAGAAGAAAGCACATGGTGGTCCCCTACATAATCTGGATTATCTGAGAAAGGGAAGACACGGGGAAGAGACAGGGAAATGGAATGAAAACGGCAAGAAAAAAAACTAGATGAAAGCACATGGTGGTCCCCTACATAATCTGGATTATCTGAGAAAGGAGAATCTTAAGAAAGCACAACATCCCAGTCTACTTCAAGCCAGGAAACACCCACACTGGTTAAAGTTACAGGGTGTACTAAGACCAATGGAAAATGAAATGTGGTGATTTTCTACACCAATATGACATTGAACTATACTCTCATTCTGGCATAATAATCAAGCAGAGCAAGCAGTTGAAGGCATATATCAAGTAATCCAAGCATAACATTTTATTTTTCATTGATCTTGTGGACACTTTTAAGCAAGATGCTAATGGGTGAGATGGTAGTTGCAACCAAAGGATTCAATGATATATGCTAACTTTAGCTAAAAACACTGCTGCCCAACTGAGACAACAGCTGGTTGAACTGAAGGTGGGGTGGTGGTAGCGTAGTGGTTAAGGAACCTGGCTAGCGTGTAAGTAGCCTGAAAAGTTGTGGGTTCGAATCCCGGCTGCCACCGTTGTGCCCTTGAGCAAGGCACTTAACCCTAAGTTGCTCTAGAGGAGACTGGCCCTGAACAATTGATAGTTGATGAGTTGTAAGTCGCTTTGGATAAAAGCGTCTGCTAAATGCACAAATGTAAATGTAACTGAAGAAAGGTAAAACTCCATTGTTTAACTGTAGTGAAGGTGGAAAATGAGTAAATTGGCCAAAACAGTGGCTTATCTCTTGAACTGCTCTTCACCATCAGAGCAGTTCTCACTCTCTGGATCCTGTGATCATAATGATTCTCACTTCATTTCACACACTGACTTATGCTAATTACTGTGTGTTAATGGCTGTTTCATGTGATCCATTGACACATGATGAGGGGTGTGGTCTATAGCTCACAACTCCATCTACAGTCCAAAGACATATCTCCTGATTCTCCATCACCAGGAACTGAAAAAACCTTTTGGATGAAGGTTGAAACTTCTTCTAGCTCCAAAAGGGAGTCTAGTTGCATAGAACTTAATACTTTTGACCTTGGGTTTTATAGTCCATGCTGATTACATAACTCAGATTGCTCAAAATTATATGACTTTGCCAGTTAAGTCTTTGAGGCTTCACAGCTTATGGTTTCGTGATGATATTGGAACTCAGCTGTTGTCATCCCATACAGTCAGACAATTTAAATTGCTTATATTATAATATTCTTTAATGCTGATTACATGACTTAGAACTGTACTAATAATGCACCACTTCTCAAAGCTGCATGACTTAGTGAGATAATCACACCCACCTCTCAATGGTGTTAATTTTTCTGGTTCTAAAAGGAGAGAAGTTTCATACAGGTTACAGGTTTCATCAGAAAACTTTCCATAATTCACACCAATACATAGGACATTATGCCAACCCCTAATTCATATTAGAGCAAGTTATATCATGTAAAATTTCCTTTAGTAGTGTATACTGAGTTCAAACTCACCAGTGTTTATCCTCAAAAAATATATGTCTGAAAATAGAGATAATCAACATTGTGAACATACAGTACACACAGTATGTGATTAGGTTAGAACATGACTTAAAGATGTAAGAGCAATTTTGACTGATGGCCTTTTGAAATTCACTTGTGGTTTACTGTTGCAGCTGTTGACACAATACTTGTGAATATATCAAATAGTTGTTACCCTTTAATCTGTCTTTAGCGTGATACAATAATCCAGCAGTCAAAGCAACAGCCAACAAAAACTTGATGCTGAAAGCAGCCTTCCAAGAGTGGGTATTGTCAGTTGGCTTTCCTGAAAGACATAAATAAATAACAGTGTCAATTTTTTTTTTTTTTTTCTACAGATGGAACTGGGATCTGCTTAATGCATCAAAACGTCACCAAAATATTGAAAGGAGGCTACCTCACAGGTGAACTATAAAGAGAGCGTTGAGACCAAAAGAATACTGTAGCCCGAGTGTACTTGCCTGAAGTTGCACCTGAGACGTTCATGTAATACAGTCTTACTCAGTATTCAAACTCTTTACCTTCTACTTTGATCCTCAGCGATATTCGCTTAGACCAGTGCCCATCTAGAAAAGAGCATGTGTAGTCTCCTTCGTCTGAGACCTTGACGTTAGTCAGTTTTAAAGAGGCGTTGCCTCTCCTGAGTGCATCCCTGAATAGAGCAGTCCTCCCTCTGTAAGAAACGTCTTGTCTGCCATTTTTATCACAGCCGTCTTCATAGAGATGCACCAGTGCTTCAGTGTGGCTGAACACCCAGCTGACTGTCATGTTTTCAGAACTGATGTTGGGTGAGAGGTAACAAGGTAGAAGCACATCTTCATCTTCCGTGGCTATGATGGGATGGGTTGGACCCAACACATCAGGCCTTGCTTTAAGTTTAAAAGAGTAATGTTGAATAGTAAAAACAATTGAAACATGACCATAGACATAACTTTATAAAAGGATGAAAGAGATCAATTGTATCTACATCGTAGACACTAACTAAATGTTTCTGAGAAATAGCATAAATTCATCACAGTTCTCAGGACTTACCTCAATACTCAACAATTTGCAGCTTTAAAGACTATTTTAAATCGAACAGAAATAAAATTGCTACTACTTGTCTGTTTCTCTAGAGCATTTTTTCAATACTTTTAACTCTGAATAAAGTGTTTTAGTCAATAAAGACTAAAAATGAAACTTAATGGGATTATCCAAAGTGTGTCATTCCGTAGCCCTGTTGTTGTACATTGCAGAGTGCTGTCGGTAGGTATGAGAACAACAGTATTTGGTGCATCATAGACCAAATAGCAAAACGGCACTAATGGTACCTGATGAGGGCAAGGAAGTTTCAATTCCATATGCCCACATCTTTTAGTGTTAGCTGCCAGTTTGCAAATTCAGTCTATGTTGTATCAAAAGCTGTTGTTCTAATACTGACTGACAGCACTCGGCACCCTCAAAGAATAGGGATGTGGGCTGAATGACTCCGGATTTTTCCTTTAGAGATAAGGATGAATGCCAGAACACGTTTTTGTTGTCTTTGCAAAATATTTTTGTACCTTTAACTCTAAACTGCATGGATGTTTCATCATGGCAATGTTCTCCTTGAACAGAGCACGAGTAGTTTGCTGCGTCAGACATCTTGACGTTGGTCAGTTTTAATGAAGCGTTGCCTCTCCTGAGTCCCTCCCTGAACAAGGCAGTTCTCCCTCTGTAAGCAGCATCCTGCTGGTCATTTCTATCACAGCCATCTTTGTAGACATGCACCCGTGCTCCAGTGTGGTTTATCACCCAGCTGACTGTCGTGTTCTCAGCACTGATGTTGGGTGATATATAACAGGGCAGAAGCACATCTTCACCTGCCATGGCTACGATGGGATGGACAGGCCCGATTACATGAGGCCTTACTAAAAAAATAAAAATGTTAGGACATGAAAAGTAATTTGTAAAAACGTTCATGGGTTTAAAAAAAAATCTATTAATTTCCAGAAGTATCTCTAAAGTCAACTTCAAATTGTTTGTACTTTACTTTATTTTATTTTATTTTATTTATTGATTCAGATGATTTTTATTTGTGAACTAAGCTACTTCAGAGCCAGGCTCCCCTAGAACAACTTAGGGTTAAGTGTCGTGCTCAAGGACACAACGATTGCAGCTGGGACTTGACTCCACAACTTTGTTACCTCATGAATATTTTATCAAGTATTTTTATGTACACTGATCAAAACCTTTATCTTGAGAAGAAACTCCTATTGCCATGTAACACTGAAAAGATGAATGAATGAAGTTAGTTATTACATTAGCTTGTTTCAAGCTGTGCTAAACTGTTACAAAATAGATCTCTTACCTTTAACCTTGATCTGCACAGATGTCTCCCAGTTCCAGCTTTCGTTTCGAACTGAGCATATGTAGTCTGCCTCATCTGAGAACCTGACACTGATCAGTTGCAAAGAAGCGTTGCCATTCCTGAGTTCGTCAGTAAACAGAACAGTTCTTTCACTGTAAGCCACATACTGTCCGGCATTTCTATCAATGCCGTCTTCATAGAGATGCACCAGTGCTCCAGTGTGGTTTAACACCCAGCTGACTGTCATGTTCTCAGAAGTCATGTTGGGTGAAAAGTAACAAGGCAGAAGCACGTTTTCACCCTCTATGGCTGTGACCGGATCCTGCGCATGAAGGCTCGCTAGAAAGAAATATGTGTTGCTAAAATTAATTAAGGAAATCTAAAGTAAATATTACAGTAAGGCCCTGTCACCAACTGTATTCTCTCCGTCTCTCTCTCTCTCACACACACACATACACACACACCACACTCACATGCCGCACATACTATCTACTATATTCTAGTATATTCAGTATTTTAACTATATGGAATACATTATATATAACTTGGTACTGATATTTTAAGATTTTTTTTACCTTACAATATTACTGTCTCTGAATTGTAATGCATTACATGATTATTGCATTACTTTTGAGTTCCTTTCACCAAAAGACACACACACAAAAGTTCTATTAGGTTTAGTGATGAAACACTTATGATGAAATATGAAATGCATATGAAATGTGTATTAGGCTACTTTTTTCCTTCCTGCTGTTAGAAGAAGGGCGTAGGTTTACATATGGACCATAGGGACAGGTCACAACCAATATTTTGGGAAGACAAAATAGTCCCTACCAATATTTAGCATTTTATTTTTATATAACAAAGATACAAATTTATTCACATATTTTTTGCGAACTCAATAGCATAATTTTAGTATGTTTAGTTTTTTTAATGTACCAGCATTCTGCACTCCATAGCTGGAGCAACAGGGTTATCCATGCTGCGATTTAATTGGCTGCAAAGGCTCTGCAGGGTCTGCTGGCTGTCTCCAAACCTGAGACCAAACTTCTGACCTTGTGTTATAAGCTTTCATTATTGCGAATGATTGAATAGACTAATAAGAAAGGTCACCTGTAAAGATACGTCTGCTAAAATACTATCCCACCCAGCACCATTCAGCATGCTCTCGCTGTGACTCTTGCTACAGCTGCCACATGTTCTGGCTGTCCCACTCTCAATGAAAATGTGCAGGACTGCACAACTTTGTGAGCAGTTTCTCACGAATTTCTCGCTTTATAAATATTCATTCATTCCTTTCAATTTATAAAATTATACAGAGTACCCCCACTAAAAGAATCCCCACTGCACCTCTGCTTGTGAGAGATTGTTTATTATTTGCAGGGGTCTGGGAGGTGGTTTTAAAATATTCCCGGAAACTTGGGATGTCTGCTGACAAATGAACAATGTCTGTGAGTTCACCTAACAAAGGTAGCCCACTATCCATTCCCGTCAACCAATTTCCAGCAGCTGAACACAGCTTTTACTTGCAGATTTCTTCTCTTGTTGGTAAAAAAAAACAAACAAACAAACAAAAACACCACTTCATTTGGGATTAGTGTTGCACCTGGCATTGCTGATGTATGTAATGAGTTATATATTCCTAAAAAAATGTCTCAGTACTGCTTTACACTGCTGGGTTACAGCAAAAAGTAACACATTAGTGTAATCACATTACTTTTGTAATGCGTTACACCCATCACTGCTTACCAGATGAGGATGCCAACAGGTAGAGTAGAGGCAGGACAGTCACAAAGAAATCCTCCATAACTGAAAGAAAGAGATGCTTTCAGAAGGACAATGCCAGACAATGAGTGGTAAAACTATTTCTAAAAGTCATCAAGATAACATAGAAAAAGATCTTACACACAGAATATCACCAATAAAGCCCAATTGCTTCTACACTGATGTGTAGTATATAACCTGTTCATTTTGTTTATTTATGCAAAAATATGAATTGTTATAGCAAGCGGTCCATGATACATTCAGGGTACTCGGTAGGACTCGGAGTGTCATAGGGGGTACACGACAGTTGAAAGCCTGGAAACGACTGTTCTGGGTCATGTTGTGTAAAGGCTTCACTATGCTTGTCAGTGCAGACCAACTTACTGCAGTAGTGGGTGGGAGTAAAGCTTGGGCCGATAACTAATATTTGTCTAAAAAGTATGGAGACAAAAGTGAAATTTCAATTACTTTCTCATTAATTTAAATAATGACATAACAGTTGAAATGATTTAAATAATTTTTGACTATGAAGACTACGCTGTATGCTTATTGTTTTCACCTGCTAAAAAATGCAATAATACACTCTGTATGCTCCGGTCTTCCCTGGGTTGAGATTACCGAAATGGCCCAGTATCTGCTGCTAATTTTAAGTCATAATCAAGATCGAACAATTTATAAAATGATAACTGCAATCAATATTTAGTCCATTATTCTTCAAAACCAGCTGGATCTGTCTGAGTCAAGTCAAGTAGTCAACTCAACTCAAGCCAACTCAAAACAGCTCAAGGGATAAATAGGGTTAAGGGTCTGTGATGTTTTTTTGAGAATTTTTTAAAATTTATTTAAAGGCTTTAGAGACCTCATCAGGCCTCATCTTATAATAAACTCTTTGGAATACCTGGACATTTAAATAAAAATACACTGTCCCACCAAGACACTGCAAATGGGTCATAACTGAACTGCCCAACTTGTCAAAACATACAGTATGTCCGAATTAAAGCAAAAAAAGTTTTCCGAACATAAAACTGAGTTTCTGCTAAGATTATCTCAGTTCCCTGATCTGAACTTTAAATGTCAGTAGAGGTAGTTTAAGAGAAAAATGCATGAGACAAGTGTTAGGAATCTGCTCCATTCAGATATATTCCATGATCAAATGATTTGTACCATCAAATTTCATACTCTTTATTCTTCAACTTTATAAAATCATAGAAGACTAAAAGGTCTTTTATTGGCCAAGAGGGGCTTTATGTAAGGCATAATAACTGCCGTAGTGTCATACATGGCAAGGTATGGTACGGCAAGGCAAGGTGCATTCCATGATACAAAGCGATGTCGTTCAATATATTTTGGGAATTTTCCCCTCGATATTTTTCCTCATTGTTTTCTTTAAACACCAAGATTTGTTTTACTTGTCTTTTCCAAGAGGTGTCAATATTTGTGGAGGGTGTTGTCTAAACATGCACTATGTATTGTGCAAGAGTTTTTTTTTTATTATGAAGTTGAAGCTGATTAACCTACAACCTACCAACCTAATCAGCCTTGTTCTCACAAGCAGCACCCATTCTCACTGATAACAATTGTCCATCTTGTCTAAAATTAGTGCAAAACAACTGATAAAACAACCTGTGGAAACCCACATTGCATTAAATACCTGTCATTATAGAAGAGTGCACATTTAAAAAGGTAAAAAACATCAACAACAAAAAAAAATTATTTGTTGTAAATCTGTTGCAATGGAGCCCAAAGTACCGTTTAGACATTACAATTTTAATTACAACAAATACTTTGCATGGCCTACTTTGCAACCATACCAGTTAAAATAGTTTAAAACAATACTGGTAATAACTCACCTTCAACAAATGGCAAGTAGTCGTGTTGCATGCATCAGAACATACACTCATCAGAGTGTTTTGCTCTGCAGTGGCCAAGGTGTGAGGTCCACCTTCTACTTCCTGTGTCACTAGTCCTTCCTTCTACTCATGTGTCACTAATTATTTATTTGCACTGCATGTGCACTGTATATTGCAACACTAACACTGTATATGATTGATTCTGTTGTGCTAATTGGAGTTTAAAAGAAAAAAGAGATGCAGAAAAGAAAAAAAAAAGATGAGAGAAATGAAGATCATTAGTTTGTGTGTGTGCATGCATGTGTTTGGGGGCGGGGTGTTGGGGGGTGGTCCAAAAAATAATTATAAAGATGTATGACATTTTGGTTAGATCGCTTCCAAAAGCAGGGCACTGTGGATGCCAATTCTGGATGTGTAAAGATGCACTTTGTGTATGTGGCAACACATCATGGACAAGGAAACAGTCAGCTTACCAGTTATCAGCTGTCATTTGCACTGTTGCAGTGCATGTCAGGGATCGGAAGTGTGCAGACGTGTACCAACACCATTTTTTTTCTACACAGGAACCGCATGACCACGGTCAGGTTGCTAAGCAATAACTATTACAGAGGTGGGCTGAAAAGCCATGACAGCAAGCTAAGAGGGTCACATTCTTAAACTCATGTATGCAGTTGCGAGAGTATTGAATTAATTTAGGCTCTGTGTTAGTATTAACGTGTTAACTCAAATATTTGTTTTAAAAGCAGCTGTAGTTTCTGTAGCTCATAGGTGTCCACAGGGAAGCCCAGCTTGAATCAGAGACTGCCTTACAGGCCGTGTTCGAAAAGGCTCTGTGTTGCGAATCAGCCATTTTGTAGTGTTAATCGAAATTCCAACTGTCAGTTTCATCTACATTATTTCTCTCACCCTATAGCATCTAAGATAAAATGATTCAGCGAGGCGTAATGCAGGATATTGAGGCTAACACCTCCTCTCAATATTGTATTTCTCTCAAGTACAAACAGTACAGTAGCGTTATACCAAAAAAGATGTCTAGCAACCAATTAATGAACGGAAATTGAAGGCAGAACCAATACGTTTAAAATTCAATCAAATTGCCCACGTATCACAAAGCAAACTTATGCCTATCAATAGTGTTCAGACTCTTTGCAAAAAGTAAAGCAGAGTGAAAGAGGCTAGTCCACCAGGTTAAATGCAGGGTCCCTAAGATGGCAGTGATCAACAATGACTGAATATAAAATTATTAAAAAGTTAATGTTTTTTGTTGTGCTGCCACTGTGCTAGTACACTAGCCAGGGATTGTGTTTCTAGACAGTGTCATTGCTAACAATGTTAGCAATCTCAATAGTTCTGCCATTGAGTGAAACAGTATAACAACCAAGATAACGGCAGAAGTTAGCAACAATGCTATGTAGAAATGGCACCCTTGTTGACACACATACTGATCTGTGAACTTGATTCGATTTTGCTCTTCTATTGGTACACTGTACCTACTTCCACTTGGTTTTGTGTGCCTATATCCAAGATATGGGAACCAATCAAAAACACATTTTTACTCGTGTGAATGAAATCAAAAACAGTTGTCATATGTGGAGACATATGAAACAGTTGAAGCAGGTCTCTTTGAATAACAACATTCATTACGTGTGACTATAAAAATATTTTGATTCCACATTTTGATTGATGACCTTAAAGCAGGATGCAGTGAAGTACAGTGCGAGTGAGAGGCCTCACCATTTGCAGAAACGTGCACTGAGAATTCACCGCTATGGTCAAATCTGGGGCTCTTTAGGTAGCTTTAGGTAAAAGAATGAAGCACAAGTGGTCTAGTTTGTGGTTGCAGCCTTTGCAGACAATCTGCAATCTCATGCTACTACCACTGCTCGAAAGGAAACAGAAGAGACCACTGTATTCAAGTTAGGGAGGCTACAATTCTGAAGCTTTAAGTCTGCATCACATATACTGCAACAATTAGCATCCACAGCAATCAATGGAACTGGCTAACAGACACGACAGTGGTAAATATATTATGCTCTGAAAAGATAGACCAGCCCTCTAAATTAATTTTGACACAATGTGAACTTTGCCTCAGTAACTTAACGGGTCATGTGATTTTGCTAACCAGTAAATTCTTTGAAAAAAAGATGGTCAACTGTTTTGTGCAGCACGTAGAAGAATAAGCAGAAGGTCACTAAACACATAAACAGGATTATGTTCAAGTTCATACACAAGGGCAACATTGCTAAGAGCAGCAATTTTCTAGTTTTATATAATGTAATCTTTTTGATATCTCATTTAAAATTGATACTGTATTGTATTTTATCTTTTATATTACTGTGAATGTCTGTCTTTTTGTTGTCATAAGCTGTAGGATGTCTAAATTTCCTCTGGGAACAGTAAAGTATCTATCTGTCTATCTATCTAGGCCTATCTATTCATTTATCTGGTGTGTTCTCTGGCTATCTCATGTGATTCTTTGAAATACCTCTTTCATACTTTTCATTGTCTATGGAAAATGTTTTATTATGACAAATTCTAAATATGTCATAGGAAATGATCACACAATCGCACTCACAAAATTCATTTAACTTCAATGGCACAAAAGAGTAATTTCCTGTGATACTGCCGAAAAGGAGTAAATTTCCTTATATTAGTGTGTGAAAATCGATAGTCTGCCAAAAAAAAAAAAAAATCCTATGCTCTTGGTTCAGCCTCTGTTGCTTGTGCTAGGTTTGACTGTGCTGTGGGTTCCTTTGGGGCACTAGCAGCTCCACCTTGTGGCTTGAAGCGGGAGTGTGGTGCAGCTCTGAGCCGGCGGAGCTCATGCACGTACACTTTCTCCAGTAGCAGCTTGCGCTGCTGGGCCTGCAGCTGATCCTGGTGGGAGCGGAGAGCGTCAGCCCGCTGGATGAGCTCCTGCAGCTCTGCACGCAGGGCCCTGTTCTCCTGTGCCACCCCCTGCGTGTGAGACAACAGGCACTCGGACGCCTCCTGCATGAGATGAGGGGAGTAGATATGTGTTTAGAAATGTGCATGTGCGTTGCGTGTGCGTGTGTGTGTGTGTGTGTGCATGTATGTGCGTGTTGTGTGCATATTTGTGTGTTTCTTTGCACAATTTAAGCAGTCTTCAATAACTAAACAATGCAGTGAAATGGCTCTCAAAAGCAACATGAAAATGAACGATATTAGTGGGTGGATGAGAGATGGAAAAATACTCTCTGTGTGTGTGTGTGACTGTGGGTGTATTCACATGATAGTGTTAACAAATCTTGGAGCTTTCACTAACTTCCAACATCCCTTAAAATTATAATTTTTCCTAGTGGGTGGAGAGAGGATTAATAAGCAACAATATCAGCAAAAACAAGATATCATTTTTTTCCTGGTGGGGGGAGGGAAGATTATTAAGCAACAATATCAGCAAAAACAAGATAGGCTTTTGTTCTCTATTGTTGGGCCCCACAAGCCTCACACTCACTTTGTTGGCAGCAAGAGCAAGGGCATTGACCTCCCGCTGGGCCTGGGCTTCGTAGCGCTCCTTCTCCCTCAGTAAGTCTGTCTTCAGGACATGCAGTGCCTCAGAGTGACGGCAACGCATAGCCACCACTTCCTTCTCCAGCTTGGCAATGCAGCTGATCTGCTGCTGCTGCAGACTCTGTTGTGTGTGTGTGTGTGTGTGTGTGTATGTGTGCAAGAATATGAGACAGACACACACACGCAAAACAAGACACACGCAAACAAAAAACAACACATAATCAACTAGAAAAGCACATGGAAAGCGCAGATCTCCAACAAGGCAATATAGGGTCACTGATGCAATACAAATTCCAGATGGTGTTCTGGATCACCACCAAAATTTAACCATCCATTCCTTGTCCTAATACCTACGTTGTCCTGAAATTTTTATCCAAATCTGTGCTGTACTTTTCAAGTTATTTGGTACACAGACAGACAAACAGACAAACAAACGCCAGTAAAGGAAGCATAACCTCCTTGGCGGAAGTAATGAAGATTAAAGTAAAACAAACATGGCATAGATATTCAAGACAAGAAAAGAAAGACACACTTTCAGTAGGTCAAAACAAATTTAAAACACAACTTCCTAGTACCTTGAATTCTCTCAGCTCAGCAATCTCAATGTTCAGTAGAGCAAGTTCATTTTCCTTCTCCAAAATGTTTTGCTTTAGCTCTGAGGAATGGCAATATAGAGCAGAGGTAATTTAGTTCATATAATTAAGTCATCAGAAAATTAATGTGAGGTAAAATGTAGGCCTCTTTCAGAAAATGCTTTTTCCCACAGCTGCTAGTAGTATACCATTAGTGTTAAACATCTCCTTACACATGTTGGTCATTTCATTTCCATAAGCTAAGCATAGAGCAACTTACCACTGGCCTGTTCCTCATATTTAGCCAAAAGCTTCTCTCTTTGCTCCCTCAGACTCTCCAGTTGCTGATGGTTTTGGTCACTCAGCGTGACTATAGCCTTCTGACGCTTCTGGGTCCGCTTGGACATGTATGACATGAACTCGTGCTATGGTAAAATAATAATTATTTTTCTCTCTTTGTACACATTCAAACCAAATCGGGCAGGCGGTGGTAACGCAGTGGTTAAAGAACCTGCCTAGCGTACAAGTAGCCTGAAATATTGTCGGTTCGAATCCCAGTAGCCACCGTTGTGCCCTTGAGCAAGACACTTAACCCTAAGATGCTCTAGGTGAGACTGGCCCTGAACAGCTGATAGTTGACAAGTTGTAAGTCGCTTTGGATAAAACTGCTAAATCTAAATCAAACCACTGTGGAGGACTGATATGATTAAACACATTGACTTTACAAATATTGTCTGTTTCCTGAACAAGTAGGGCGCTGCTCACACTTTCCATGCGTGTCTGATTGGCTTCATTCTGAAGGAACTCGTTCTCTTTCCGTCTGTGGCAGTGTTAAAGACTTTGTAAAGGAAATTGGGGAAAAAGAAGCCGGTCACAAACAGCAGGCTATAGGCCTATTTCACTCTCTGTGTGAAATTTGTATTCGAGTTGAAGACATAAAAGGATACAGCTGTTCAAGCTTCTTCTTGAGATTGAGGTGTGTGTTGGTCAGAATGTCGTACCTAGTCCCCAAATTCTTACATGTTAGCCGAGAATTATGAATCGTCTTGGTTAATAACACTGTGTGAGACGCAAAACACTTACTCTTTTTGCAACAAACTATCTTTGACTGATCCGGGTGACGATGGTAATGCCGCCACATCCTGCTTCACGTTACGCTGGATTTTCTTGAGAGGCATAGCCTAAAACATCTGTCGTCGGACTAGTTATGCTGCTGAAACTTGTCAACTCACTAAGTATCTTAACTGTACTCAATCCAAACTAACTAACTATAAATGTATACAAAAAGGGAAACATACAAAATGTTTTACAAAGTGCCGATTGGAGTAGCCTATAGCATACTACAGTATTTCCTCAATGGGCAAAACTTCTGTTGACTGTTTCTATAGTAACCACAGCCTAGCAAAAATCTCTCGAGGGCATATAGAACAATTTGTGTGACTTTAGCAGTGGCTCACCTAACTACCTCTGTTCGGCATTAATTTAAGTTGGCTACTTTTACTTATTGCGCAAAGAGTGTAGTTAAACGCCTTGTGTTGAAAACGTATGGTCTCCCTGAACTCTGAACTGAGAGATGTGGAAAACAGAGGTGAGTAACACCTAGGTTGAGTAATTAACCCTGCCATATTTTTCAGGTGTTATCTAGGTGTTTTGCTTCCTGTTATTATCCATCTAGGAAAATATTTTTTTCAGTCTTACAAACGAAATAAAAATTATCCAAGCCTCTGTACGGAGCAAGAGGCACATTTATATTCTGCATCCAAAGCCATACAATCCCTTACCCATTCAGTCAGTGTCATTTTGCATACAGTATGAGCAAAAAGCGTACTGTTCACATTCGTTTTGGTGTTGTTTTAGTTTTACATAAATTATTCAACACTGGTTCTGTGTCAAATTATTAGCCACTTGCCACCACACAGGCTGGTAGTCTGCTGCTCATGTTTTATAACATGTTTAAAAAAATGTGATTTTGAATGGGAGTGAAAGATCACATATAAACGCAACATTTACTTGCCTCTTACTTTTTTGTGGAGGAATGGTTGCATTGCATCAGAGTAGCTGCCTGATAATTGGTTGGCCCGGTAAGCATAACTTATCAAAGCATAAGATACATCTTGCCACTTTAAGTTTATGTTAATTTCTGTCTAGAAATAATGTTCTTAATGTGCCAAAATCTGCCATAGTGGTTTCTGAATGGTTAACCAAATAGCTCTGTGGCTCAGAATGAAGACATCTGTTACATTTCGGCACTTTCACTTTACCTTACATTCTGTCTAGAAATGCTGTTCTTGATATTGATTTAAGATCTTGGGTAAAAAGACAATATTTGTTTCCATAAATCATTGTGTGGTTATAAAATCTACCACAGTTATTGCTGAAGGGTTAACCAAATACTCTCTTTGGCTCTCAATAAGGAATAAAAAAAAGGAAAGCAACACCCAAACATCCTTTTTCAAAGGTTGTTCGTAGCGTCAAGGACGCCGACCTCTTCCAATCCATGTTCCTACACCAGAGTGACGAATATTGTTGCAGCACCTCTCGTAAGGACTTGAAATAGACGAGGTCTACAAACCAAACCAATCTAAATAGGCTTTGTTTGACGCCGACCTCTTCCGATCCATGTTTGTCCACCGAGCTCTTTAAATTCAAGAGAACAGTATTGCGACGCGGGATTTTTTAAGACGGGTCTGTGACAAGAGACGAGGTGGCCGAGTGGTTAAGGCGAAGGACTGCTAATCTACTGTGCTCTGCACACGGTGCTTCGAATCCCATCCTCGTCGGCATTGTCATTGGGTAAGAAATGGTCTCTGCCAGAGTGACAAATGTTGTTGCAGCACCTGTCGTAAGGACTTGAAATCTAGAAACCAAGCCAATCTCAACAGGCTTTGTTCGTAGCTTCAAGGACCGCGACCTCTTCCGATCCAAGTTCGTACACCAGAGTGACAAGTATTATTGCAGCACCTGTCGTAAGGACTTGAAATAGACGAGGTCTACAAACTAAACCAATCTAAATAGGCTTTGTTTGACGCCGACCTCTTCCGATCCATGTTCGTCCACCGAGCTCTTTAAATTCAAGAGAACAGTATTGCGACGCGGGATTTTTTAAGACGACTCTGCGAAAAGAGACGAGGTGGCCGAGTGGTTAAGGCGATGGACTGCTAATCCATTGTGCTCTGCACGCGTGGGTTCGAATCCCATCCTCCTCGGCGTTGTCATTAGGTAGGAAATGGTCTCTGCCAGAGTGACAAATATTGTTGCAGGACTTGAAATAGACGAGATCTAGAAACCAAGCCAATCTCAACAGGCTTTGTTCGTAGCTTCAAGGGCGCCGACCTCTTCCGATCCAAAGTCGTACACCAGAGTGACAAGTATTATTGCACCACTTGTCGTAAGGACTTGAAATAGACGAGGTCTACAAACCAAACCAATCTAAATAGGCTTTGTTTGACGCCGACCTTTTCCGATCCATGTTCGTACACCGATGCTTTAAATTTAAGAGAACAGTATTGCAACGCGGGATTTTTTAAGACAGGTATGAGACAAGAGACGAGGTGGCCGAGTGGTTAAGGCGATGGACTGCTAATCCATTGTGCTCTGCACGCGTGGGTTCAAATCCCATCCTCGTCGGCGTTGTCATTAGGTAGGAAATGGTCTCTGCCAGAGTGACGAATATTGTTGCAGGACCTGTCGTAAGGACTTGAAATAGACAAGATCTAGAAACCAAGCCAATCTCAACAGGCTTTGTTCGTAGCGTCAAGGACACCGACCTCTTCCAATCCAAGTTCGTACACCAGAGTGACAAGTATTATTGCAGCACCTGTCGTAAGGACTTGAAATAGACGAGGTCTACAAACCAAGCCAATCTAAACAGGCTTTGTTCGACCGCGACCTCTTTCGATCCATGTTCGTACACCGAGCTCTTTAAATTCGAGAACAGTATTGCGACGCGGGATTTTTTAAGAAGGGGTCTTTCACAAGAAGCGAGGTGGCCGAGTGGTTAAGGCGATGGACTGCTAATCCATTGTGCTCTGCACGCGTGGGTTCGAATCCCATCCTCGTCGGCGTTGTCATTAGGTAGGAAATGGTCTCTGCCAGAGTGACGAATATTATTGCAGGACCTGTCGTAAGGACTTGAAATAGACGAGATCTAGAAACCAAGCCAATCTCAACAGGCTTTGTTCGTAGCGTCAAGGACACCGACCTCTTCCAATCCAAGTTCGTACACCAGAGTGACAAGTACTATTGCAGCACCTGTCGTAAGGACTTGAAATAGACGAGGTCTACAAACCAAGCCAATCTAAACAGGCTTTGTTCGACGCCGACCTCTTTCGATCCATGTTCGTACACCGAGCTCTTTAAATTCGAGAACAGTATTGCGACGCGGGATTTTTTAAGACGGGTCTTTGACAAGAGACGAGGTGGCCGAGTGGTTAAGGCGATGGACTGCTAATCCATTGTGCTCTGCACGCGTGGGTTCGAATCCCATCCTCCTCGGCGTTGTCATTAGGTAGTAAATGGTCTCTGCCAGAGTGACGAATGTTGTTGCAGGACCTGTCGTAAGGACTTGAAGTAGACGAGGTCTACAAACCAAACCAATCTAAATAGGCTTTGTTTGACGCCGACCTCTTCCGATCCATGTTTGTCCACCGAGCTCTTTAAATTCAAGAGAACAGTATTGCGACGCGGGATTTTTTAAGACGGGTCTGTGACAAGAGACGAGGTGGCCGAGTGGTTAAGGCGAAGGACTGCTAATCTACTGTGCTCTGCACGCGGTGCTTCGAATCCCATCCTCGTCGGCATTGTCATTAGGTAAGAAATGGTCTCTGCCAGAGTGACAAATGTTGTTGCAGCACCTGTCGTAAGGACTTGAAATCTAGAAACCAAGCCAATCTCAACAGGCTTTGTTCGTAGCTTCAAGGACCGCGACCTCTTCCGATCCAAGTTCGTACACCAGAGTGACAAGTATTATTGCAGCACCTGTCGTAAGGACTTGAAATAGACGAGGTCTACAAACTAAACCAATCTAAATAGGCTTTGTTTGACGCCGACCTCTTCCGATCCATGTTCGTCCACCGAGCTCTTTAAATTCAAGAGAACAGTATTGCGACGCGGGATTTTTTAAGACGACTCTGCGACAAGAGACGAGGTGGCCGAGTGGTTAAGGCGATGGACTGCTAATCCATTGTGCTCTGCACGCGTGGGTTCGAATCCCATCCTCCTCGGCGTTGTCATTAGGTAGGAAATGGTCTCTGCCAGAGTGACAAATATTGTTGCAGGACTTGAAATAGACGAGATCTAGAAACCAAGCCAATCTCAACAGGCTTTGTTCGTAGCTTCAAGGGCGCCGACCTCTTCCGATCCAAAGTCGTACACCAGAGTGACAAGTATTATTGCACCACTTGTCGTAAGGACTTGAAATAGACGAGGTCTACAAACCAAACCAATCTAAATAGGCTTTGTTTGACGCCGACCTTTTCCGATCCATGTTCGTACACCGATGTCTTTAAATTTAAGAGAACAGTATTGCAACGCGGGATTTTTTAAGACAGGTATGAGACAAGAGACGAGGTGGCCGAGTGGTTAAGGCGATGGACTGCTAATCCATTGTGCTCTGCACGCGTGGGTTCAAATCCCATCCTCGTCGGCGTTGTCATTAGGTAGGAAATGGTCTCTGCCAGAGTGACGAATATTGTTGCAGGACCTGTCGTAAGGACTTGAAATAGACAAGATCTAGAAACCAAGCCAATCTCAACAGGCTTTGTTCGTAGCGTCAAGGACACCGACCTCTTCCAATCCAAGTTCGTACACCAGAGTGACAAGTATTATTGCAGCACCTGTCGTAAGGACTTGAAATAGACGAGGTCTACAAACCAAGCCAATCTAAACAGGCTTTGTTCGACCGCGACCTCTTTCGATCCATGTTCGTACACCGAGCTCTTTAAATTCGAGAACAGTATTGCGACGCGGGATTTTTTAAGAAGGGGTCTTTCACAAGAGGCGAGGTGGCCGAGTGGTTAAGGCGATGGACTGCTAATCCATTGTGCTCTGCACGCGTGGGTTCGAATCCCATCCTCGTCGGCGTTGTCATTAGGTAGGAAATGGTCTCTGCCAGAGTGACGAATATTATTGCAGGACCTGTCGTAAGGACTTGAAATAGACGAGATCTAGAAACCAAGCCAATCTCAACAGGCTTTGTTCGTAGCGTCAAGGACACCGACCTCTTCCAATCCAAGTTCGTACACCAGAGTGACAAGTACTATTGCAGCACCTGTCGTAAGGACTTGAAATAGACGAGGTCTACAAACCAAGCCAATCTAAACAGGCTTTGTTCGACGCCGACCTCTTTCGATCCATGTTCGTACACCGAGCTCTTTAAATTCGAGAACAGTATTGCGACGCGGGATTTTTTAAGACGGGTCTTTGACAAGAGACGAGGTGGCCGAGTGGTTAAGGCGATGGACTGCTAATCCATTGTGCTCTGCACGCGTGGGTTCGAATCCCATCCTCCTCGGCGTTGTCATTAGGTAGTAAATGGTCTCTGCCAGAGTGACGAATGTTGTTGCAGGACCTGTCGTAAGGACTTGAAGTAGACGAGGTCTACAAACCAAGCCGATCTAAACAGGCTTTGTTTGACGGCGACCTTTTCCGATCCATGTTCGTCCACCGAGCTCTTTAAATTCAAGAGAACAGTATTGCGACGCGGGATTTTTAAAGACGAGTCTGCGACAAGAGACGAGGTGGCCGAGTGGTTAAGGCGGTGGACTGCTAATCCATTGTGCTCTGCACGCGTGGGTTCGAATCCCATCCTCGTCGGCGTTGTCATTAGGTAGGAAATGGTCTCTGCCAGCGTGATGAATATTATTGCAGGACCTGTCGTAAGGACTTGAAATAGACGAGATCTAGAAACCAAGCCAATGTCAGCAGGCTTTGTTCGTAGCGTCAAGGACACCGACCTCTTCCAATCCAAGTTCGTACACCAGAGTGACAAGTATTATTGCAGCACCTTTCGTAAGGACTTGAAATAGACGAGGTCTACAAACCAAGCCAATCTAAACAGGCTTTGTTCGACGCCGACCTCTTTCGATCCATGTTCGTACACCGAGCTCTTTAAATTCGAGAACAGTATTGCGACGCGGGATTTTTTAAGAAGGGGTCTTTCACAAGAGGCGAGGTGGCCGAGTGGTTAAGGCGATGGACTGCTAATCCATTGTGCTCTGCACGCCTGTGTTCGAATCCCATCCTCGTTGTCGTTAGGTAGGAAATGGTCTCTCCCAGAGTGACGAATATTGTTGCAGGACCTGTCGTAAGGACTTGAAATAGACGAGGTCTACAAACCAAGCCGATCTAAACAGGCTTTGTTTGTCGGCGACCTTTTCCGATCCATGTTCGTACACCGATGTCTTTAAATTTAAGAGAACAGTATTGCAACGAGTGATTTTTTAAGACAGGTATGAGACAAGAGACGAGGTGGCCGAGTGGTTAAGGCGATGGACTGCTAATCCATTGTGCTCTGCACGCGTGGGTTCGAATCCCATCCTCGTCGGCGTTGTCATTAGGTAGGAAATGGTCTCTGCCAGAGTGACGAATATTGTTGCAGGACCTGTCGTAAGGACTTGAAATAGACAAGATCTAGAAACCAAGCCAATCTCAACAGGCTTTGTTCGTAGCGTCAAGGACACCGACCTCTTCCAATCCAAGTTCGTACACCAGAGTGACAAGTATTATTGCAGCACCTGTCGTAAGGACTTGAAATAGACGAGGTCTACAAACCAAGCCAATCTAAACAGGCTTTGTTCGACCGCGACCTCTTTCGATCCATGTTCGTACACCGAGCTCTTTAAATTCGAGAACAGTATTGCGACGCGGGATTTTTTAAGAAGGGGTCTTTCACAAGAGGCGAGGTGGCCGAGTGGTTAAGGCGATGGACTGCTAATCCATTGTGCTCTGCACGCGTGGGTTCGAATCCCATCCTCTTCGGCGTTGTCATTAGGTAGGAAATGGTCTCTGCCAGAGTGACGAATATTATTGCAGGACCTGTCGTAAGGACTTGAAATAGACGAGATCTAGAAACCAAGCCAATCTCAACAGGCTTTGTTCGTAGCGTCAAGGACACCGACCTCTTCCAATCCAAGTTCGTACACCAGAGTGACAAGTACTATTGCAGCACCTGTCGTAAGGACTTGAAATAGACGAGGTCTACAAACCAAGCCAATCTAAACAGGCTTTGTTCGACGCCGACCTCTTTCGATCCATGTTCGTACACCGAGCTCTTTAAATTCGAGAACAGTATTGCGACGCGGGATTTTTTAAGACGGGTCTTTGACAAGAGACGAGGTGGCCGAGTGGTTAAGGAGATGGACTGCTAATCCATTGTGCTCTGCACGCGTGGGTTCGAATCCCATCCTCCTCGGCGTTGTCATTAGGTAGTAAATGGTCTCTGCCAGAGTGACAAATATTGTTGCAGGACTTGAAATAGACGAGATCTAGAAACCAAGCCAATCTCAACAGGCTTTGTTCGTAGCTTCAAGGGCGCCGACCTCTTCCGATCCAAAGTCGTACACCAGAGTGACAAGTATTATTGCACCACTTGTCGTAAGGACTTCAAATAGACGAGGTCTACAAACCAAACCAATCTAAATAGGCTTTGTTTGACGCCGACCTCTTCCGATCCATGTTTGTCCACCGAGCTCTTTAAATTCAAGAGAACAGTATTGCGACGCGGGATTTTTTAAGACGAGTCTGCGACAAGAGACGAGGTGGCCGAGTGGTTAAGGCGATGGACTGCTAATCCATTGTGCTCTGCACGCGTGGGTTCGAATCCCATCCTCGTCGGCGTTGTCATTAGGTAGGAAATGGTCTCTGCCAGAGTGACGAATATTGTTGCAGGACCTGTCGTAAGGACTTGAAATAGACAAGGTCTAGAAACCAAGCCAATCTCAACAGGCTTTGTTCGTAGCGTCAAGGACACCGACCTCTTCCAATCCAAGTTCATACACCAGAGTGACAAGTATTATTGCAGCACCTTTCGTAAGGACTTGAAATAGACGAGGTATACAAACCAAGCCAATCTAAACAGGCTTTGTTCGACGCCGACCTCTTTCGATCTATGTTCGTACACCGAGCTCTTGAAATTCGAGAACAGTATTGCGACGCGGGATTTTTTAAGAAGGGGTCTTTCACAAGAGGCGAGGTGGCCGAGTGGTTAAGGCGATGGACTGCTAATCCATTGTGCTCTGCACGCCTGTGTTCGAATCCCATCCTCGTCGGCGTTGTCGTTAGTTAGGAAATGGTCTCTCCCAGAGTGACGAATATTGTTGCAGGACCTGTCGTAAGGACTTGAAATAGACGAGGTCTACAAACCAAGCCGATCTAAACAGGCTTTGTTTGACGCCGACCTTTTCCGATCCATGTTCGTACACCGATGTCTTTAAATTTAAGAGAACAGTATTGCAACGCGGGATTTTTGAAGACAGGTATGAGACAAGAGACGAGGTGGCCGAGTGGTTAAGGCGATGGACTGCTAATCCATTGTGCTCTGCACGCGTGGGTTCGAATCCCATCCTCGTCGGCGTTGTCATTAGGTAGGAAATGGTCTCTGCCAGAGTGACGAATATTGTTGCAGGACCTGTCGTAAGGACTTGAAATAGACAAGGTCTAGAAACCAAGCCAATCTCAACAGGCTTTGTTCGTAGCGTCAAGGACACCGACCTCTTCCAATCCAAGTTCGTACACCAGAGTGACAAGTATTATTGCAGCACCTTTCGTAAGGACTTGAAATAGACGAGGTCTACAAACCAAGCCAATCTAAACAGGCTTTGTTCGACGCCGACCTCTTTCGATCCATGTTCGTACACCGAGCTCTTGAAATTCGAGAACAGTATTGCGACGCGGGATTTTTTAAGAAGGGGTCTTTCACAAGAGGCGAGGTGGCTGAGTGGTTAAGGCGATGGACTGCTAATCCATTGTGCTCTGCACGCCTGTGTTCGAATCCCATCCTCGTCGGCGTTGTCGTTAGGTAGGAAATGGTCTCTCCCAGAGTGACGAATATTGTTGCAGGACCTGTCGTAAGGACTTGAAATAGACGAGGTCTACAAACCAAGCCGATCTAAACAGGCTTTGTTTGACGCCGACCTTTTCCGATCCATGTTCATACACCGATGTCTTTAAATTTAAGAGAACAGTATTGCAACACGGGATTTTTGAAGACAGGTATGAGACAAGAGACGAGGTGGCCGAGTGGTTAAGGCGATGGACTGCTAATCCATTGTGCTCTGCACGCGTGGGTTCGAATCCCATCCTCGTCGGCGTTGTCATTAGGTAGGAAATGGTCTCTGCCAGAGTGACGAATATTGTTGCAGGACCTGTCGTAAGGACTTGAAATAGACAAGGTCTAGAAACCAAGCCAATCTCAACAGGCTTTGTTCGTAGCGTCAAGGACACCGACCTCTTCCAATCCAAGTTCGTACACCAGAGTGACAAGTATTATTGCAGCACCTTTCGTAAGGACTTGAAATAGACGAGGTCTACAAACCAAGCCAATCTAAACAGGCTTTGTTCGACGCCGACCTCTTTCGATCCATGTTCGTACACCGAGCTCTTGAAATTCGAGAACAGTATTGCGACGCAGGATTTTTTAAGAAGGGGTCTTTCACAAGAGGCGAGGTGGCCGAGTGGTTAAGGCGATGGACTGCTAATCCATTGTGCTCTGCACGCCTGTGTTCGAATCCCATCCTCGTCGGCGTTGTCGTTAGGTAGGAAATGGTCTCTCCCAGAGTGACGAATATTGTTGCAGGACCTGTCGTAAGGACTTGAAATAGACGAGGTCTACAAACCAAGCCGATCTAAACAGGCTTTGTTTGACGCCGACCTTTTCCGATCCATGTTCGTACACCGATGTCTTTAAATTTAAGAGAACAGTATTGCAACGCGGGATTTTTAAGACAGGTATGAGACAAGAGACGAGGTGGCCGAGTGGTTAAGGCGATGGACTGCTAATCCATTGTGCTCTGCACGCGTGGGTTCGAATCCCATCCTCGTCGGCGTTGTCATTAGGTAGGAAATGGTCTCTGCCAGAGTGACGAATATTGTTGCAGGACCTGTCGTAAGGACTTGAAATAGACAAGTCTAGAAACCAAGCCAATCTCAACAGGCTTTGTTCGTAGCGTCAAGGACACCGACCTCTTCCAATCCAAGTTCGTACACCAGAGTGACAAGTATTATTGCAGCACCTTTCATAAGGACTTGAAATAGACGAGGTCTACAAACCAAGCCAATCTAAACAGGCTTTGTTTGACGCCGACCTCTTCCGCTCCATGTTCGTCCACCGAGCTCTTTAAATTCAAGAGAACAGTATTGCGACGCGGGATTTTTTAAGACGAATCTGCGACAAGAGACGAGGTGGCCGAGTGGTTAAGGCGATGGACTGCTAATCCATTGTGCTCTGCACGCGTGGGTTCGAATCCCATCCTCGTCGGCGTTGTCGTTAGGTAGGAAATGGTCTCTGCCAGAGTGACCAATATTATTGCAGGACCTGTCGTAAGGACTTGAAATAGACGAGATCTAGAAACCAAGCCAATCTCAACAGGCTTTGTTCGTAGCGTCAAGGACACTGACCTCTTCCGATCCAAGTTCGTACACCAGAGTGACAAGTATTATTGCAGCACCTGTCGTAAGGACTTGAAATAGACGGGGTCTACAAACCAAGCCAATCTAAACAGGCTTTGTTCGACGCCGACCTCTTTCGATCCATGTTCGTACACCGAGCTCTTTAAGTCGCCGTTGTCATTAGGTAGGAAATGGTCTCTGCCAGAGTGACGAATGTTGTTGCAGTACCTGTCGTAAGGACTTGAAATAGACGAGATCTAGAAACCAAGCCAATCTCAACAGGCTTTGTTCGTAGCTTCAAGGGCGCCGACCTCTTCCGATCCAAAGTCGTACACCAGAATGACAAGTATTATTGCAGCACCTGTCGTAAGGGCTTGAAATAGATGAAGTCTACAAACCAAGCCAATCTAAACAGGCTTTGTTCGACGCCGACCTCTTTCGATCTATGTTCGTACACCGAGCTCTTGAAATTCGAGAACAGTATTGCGACGCGGGATTTTTTAAGAAGGGGTCTTTCACAAGAGCGAGGTGGCCGAGTGGTTAAGGCGATGGACTGCTAATCCATTGTGCTCTGCACGCCTGTGTTCGAATCCCATCCTCGTCGGCGTTGTCGTTAGGTAGGAAATGGTCTCTCCCAGAGTGACGAATATTGTTGCAGGACCTGTCGTAAGGACTTGAAACAGACGAGGTCTACAAACCAAGCCGATCTAAACAGGCTTTGTTTGACGCCGACCTTTTCCGATCCATGTTCGTACACCGATGTCTTTAAATTTAAGAGAACAGTATTGCAACGCGGGATTTTTGAAGACAGGTATGAGACAAGAGACGAGGTGGCCGAGTGGTTAAGGCGATGGACTGCTAATCCATTGTGCTCTGCACGCGTGGGTTCGAATCCCATCCTCGTCGGCGTTGTCATTAGGTAGGAAATGGTCTCTGCCAGAGTGACGAATATTGTTGCAGGACCTGTCGTAAGGACTTGAAATAGACAAGGTCTAGAAACCAAGCCAATCTCAACAGGCTTTGTTCGTAGCGTCAAGGACACCGACCTCTTCCAATCCAAGTTCGTACACCAGAGTGACAAGTATTATTGCAGCACCTTTCATAAGGACTTGAAATAGACGAGGTCTACAAACCAAGCCAATCTAAACAGGCTTTGTTCGACGCCGACCTCTTTCGATCCATGTTCGTACACCGAGCTCTTGAAATTCGAGAACAGTATTGCGACGCGGGATTTTTTAAGAAGGGGTCTTTCACAAGAGGCGAGGTGGCCGAGTGGTTAAGGCGATGGACTGCTAATCCATTGTGCTCTGCACGCCTGTGTTCGAATCCCATCCTCGTCGGCGTTGTCGTTAGGTAGGAAATGGTCTCTCCCAGAGTGACGAATATTGTTGCAGGACCTGTCGTAAGGACTTGAAACAGACGAGGTCTACAAACCAAGCCGATCTAAACAGGCTTTGTTTGACGCCGACCTTTTCCGATCCATGTTCGTACACCGATGTCTTTAAATTTAAGAGAACAGTATTGCAACGCGGGATTTTTGAAGACAGGTATGAGACAAGAGACGAGGTGGCCGAGTGGTTAAGGCGATGGACTGCTAATCCATTGTGCTCTGCACGCGTGGGTTCGAATCCCATCCTCGTCGGCGTTGTCATTAGGTAGGAAATGGTCTCTGCCAGAGTGACGAATATTGTTGCAGGACCTGTCGTAAGGACTTGAAATAGACAAGGTCTAGAAACCAAGCCAATCTCAACAGGCTTTGTTCGTAGCGTCAAGGACACCGACCTCTTCCAATCCAAGTTCGTACACCAGAGTGACAAGTATTATTGCAGCACCTTTCGTAAGGACTTGAAATAGACGAGGTCTACAAACCAAGCCAATCTAAACAGGCTTTGTTCGACGCCGACCTCTTTCGATCCATGTTCGTACACCGAGCTCTTGAAATTTGAGAACAGTATTGCGACGCGGGATTTTTTAAGAAGGGGTCTTTCACAAGAGGCGAGGTGGCCGAGTGGTTAAGGCGATGGACTGCTAATCCATTGTGCTCTGCACGCCTGTGTTCGAATCCCATCCTCGTCGGCGTTGTCGTTAGGTAGGAAATGGTCTCTCCCAGAGTGACGAATATTGTTGCAGGACCTGTCGTAAGGACTTGAAATAGACGAGGTCTACAAACCAAGCCGATCTAAACAGGCTTTGTTTGACGCCGACCTTTTCCGATCCATGTTCGTACACCGATGTCTTTAAATTTAAGAGAACAGTATTGCAACGCGGGATTTTTGAAGACAGGTATGAGACAAGAGACGAGGTGGCCGAGTGGTTAAGGCGATGGACTGCTAATCCATTGTGCTCTGCACGCGTGGGTTCGAATCCCATCCTCGTCGGCGTTGTCATTAGGTAGGAAATGGTCTCTGCCAGAGTGACGAATATTGTTGCAGGACCTGTCGTAAGGACTTGAAATAGACAAGGTCTAGAAACCAAGCCAATCTCAACAGGCTTTGTTCGTAGCGTCAAGGACACCGACCTCTTCCAATCCAAGTTCGTACACCAGAGTGACAAGTATTATTGCAGCACCTTTCGTAAGGACTTGAAATAGACGAGGTCTACAAACCAAGCCAATCTAAACAGGCTTTGTTTGACGCCGACCTCTTCCGCTCCATGTTCGTCCACCGAGCTCTTTAAATTCAAGAGAACAGTATTGCGACGCGGGATTTTTTAAGACGAATCTGCGACAAGAGACGGGGTGGCCGAGTGGTTAAGGCGATGGACTGCTAATCCATTGTGCTCTGCACGCGTGGGTTCGAATCCCATCCTCGTCGGCGTTGTCGTTAGGTAGGAAATGGTCTCTGCCAGAGTGACCAATATTATTGCAGGACCTGTCGTAAGGACTTGAAATAGACGAGATCTAGAAACCAAGCCAATTTCAACAGGCTTTGTTCGTAGCGTCAAGGACACTGACCTCTTCCGATCCAAGTTCGTACACCAGAGTGACAAGTATTATTGCAGCACCTGTCGTAAGGACTTGAAATAGACGAGGTCTACAAACCAAGCCAATCTAAACAGGCTTTGTTCGACGCCGACCTCTTTCGATCCATGTTCGTACACCGAGCTCTTTAAGTCGGCGTTGTCATTAGGTAGGAAATGGTCTCTGCCAGAGTGACGAATGTTGTTGCAGTACCTGTCGTAAGGACTTGAAATAGACGAGATCTAGAAACCAAGCCAATCTCAACAGGCTTTGTTCGTAGCTTCAAGGGCGCCGACCTCTTCCGATCCAAAGTCGTACACCAGAATGACAAGTATTATTGCAGCACCTGTCGTAAGGACTTGAAATAGATGAGGTCTACAAACCAAGCCAATCTAAACAGGCTTTGTTCGCCGCCGACCTCTTTCGATCCATGTTCGTACACCGAGCTCTTTAAATTCGAGAACAGTATTGCGACGCGGGATTTTTTAAGACGGGTCTTTGACAAGAGACGAGGTGGCCGAGTGGCTAAGGCGATGGACTGCTAATCCATTGTGCTCTGCACGCGTGGGTTCGAATCCCATCCTCGTCGGCATTATCATTAGGTAGGAAATGGTCTCTACCAGAGTGGCTAATATTGTTGCAGGACCTGTCATAAGGACTTGAAATAGACGACATCTAGAAACCAAGCCAGTCTCAACAGGCTTTGTTCGTAGCTTCAAGGGCGCCGACCTCTTCCGACCTCTTGCACGCGTGGGTTCGAATCCCATCCTCGTCGGCGTTGTAATTAGGTAGAAAATGGTCTCTGCCAGAGTGATGAATATTGTTGCAGGACCTGTCGTAAGGACTTGAAATAGACGTAATAATAATACTTGTCTGCACGCGTGAGTTCGAATCTTTCTTCGAATGTTTCTATTCGCCACTAGAGGGAGCTCACCCCACATTTTGACCAAAGGGTATCTTCAAATTATGCACATCAAGACAGATGTATAACATGATTGTAAAATGTAGAGATGAGTAGGCTACATGTAAGAATGAATTTATGAAACATCATATTATTCCTTGCTCTGAAATGAGTATTAAGAGAACAAAGAGCAAAAATATCAGTCCTTAAATGAGTAAAAGGTCCATAAACAAAACTAAGTTCAGAGCTCAGCAGTCACTGAAGAAACATGGTCACCTGTGCAGCATGGCATACTGCTAATATTGAATAGAGCCTGGGCGATTTAAAGTGCTACTGAGGAAACTTTGTCTGAATCTTTGGCTGAATAAGAGAGTGTTTGTTTGTGTGTGTGTGTGTGTGAGAGAGAGAGAGAGAGAGAGATTTGAGCAACATCTGAGACCTTAGTAAAAATCACAATCAACTATAAGAAATCATAAACAGAGGAAGCTACTGCAGAGGAAAGAAGTCAATCTTGATGGCATGCAAACAATTTCTTTTTACAAGCTATGCAATGTTTTTTTATATATCTTACAGCAGCTAATCAGCTAATGACCAGCTAATGCCTCATACTCATTCCCATTTCTCAGCCATATTGTCCAGTATCCATTCTTACGGATCAGGCTTATTTTCCCCTTCCTGGTATCGGACTCTCTGGCCACTCCTAAAGTCCACTCAGTCTTCCCCTTGACCTGAACCTCATAGTAGAATCTGCCAGAAGAAAAACTGTTTTCCCAAGACATTTACAATAGGACTGAACCTCTTTGGGCTGTCAGGGACATTCTGTGCTTTGTCTCAATGACTCACTTGTTTCCCATCATCAGACAGGATGAGATTGGCATGTGCTGTGTCAGGATCCAGTGTTATATCAACTATGATATAGAAAAAGACGGTAAATAATGATTTTGTCTGAAACAAAATGATACATGATAAATGTTTGAGAGAACATTTATTGAAAACACACCTGTGAGGAGTGCATTATAGAAACCGTCTCATGTAATCATTGGTGTTCCTCAGGATTACGTACTATTAGAGACCTTAGTAAAAATCACAATCATCTATAAGAAATCATAAACAGAGGCCAAATGCAGTGCTACTGCAGAGGAAAGAAGTCAGTCTTGATGGCATGCAAACAATTTCTTTATCAAGCAATGCAATGTTTTTTTTTATATCTTACAGCAATGCTCATTGTGAAGATGTGTGTGTGTGTGTGTGTGTGTGTGTGTGTGTTATCATTCTCCTTTGTCAAAAGATTTTTCCATATCTTTACACTGATATCAAGTCTTTAGATTGTTCCACTTACCAATATATCACATAGTATCTAATCAAGTAGTTACTGTATGTGTGAAATAAGGACATCTTACAATGGCTTGGCAACTTAATTTTGCCCTCAGAGTTTTTCATGGTTTGACACATATGCAGTCCTCAGACAGATACACTAAGCCTACCCAGATCTGGTGTATAAGAGAGAGGAGTTCAGGTTGAAAAGTTTTAAAGGATTTTGTTAATTAAAAGTTATGAAATTGAAAAATTAAATATCAGTTTTAGTTCCCTGTGCCTCACACAGGATGCTTGTGATGGTACTTAACAACCATATAATTGTCACTTTCTGATGACAGCAGGTACAACTGTGATTTTTTTGATGTCTGTCAGACTTATCTTCACAGGAAGCATTCAGGCATCAACACAATAGCTCTTGGTTTTAACATGATAGAATAAGATGATGATAACTAAGATTCCTTACAGAAGAACTGGATATTTTTAGTAGCAAATCACCTGTTAGCAGCAAAGATGAAGAATAATAAACATATTTGACTTTTAAAAGAACTCATCATTCAACTCCCATACAGGATGGACAGAACATTCAAAAGATTTTGGATAGATATCAAAATTCTTGTTCTGTCTTGTCTTGTTGGCATCTGTCTTAGTATCCACAGGTATTAGAGCAGGTCTCACTCATCTGTTCTCCTCATGTTCTGAGGGGAAAAAGAAGGTAGTGCCAAAATACATCTGTGCAAATTAAAATATATATGCAAATGCGGCCTCCTCCACAAATTGGCGCTGGTGTTCCTTGGCCTTCTCTGTGCTTGCCTTCTTGTTGCCATCTTAGTACTCGAAGTCATCATCGCTATAGATGGACAGCAATTACAGGCCGGTTACATGAGCCAAGCCATCATTAATGCATCTACCCAAGAGGGAGATTTCACTAACTAGAAATCACAGAATTTATTCACAGGAATTCAAAGTTACAGTTCAGTCCAACAGAAAAAGCAGCAAACTCAGAAGGCCACGAACCACGGGCAGAACGAGGAAACAGAGCGGAGGCGAAGAGTAGAGCTGCAGAAAGTCCCAGGCAAAATCACAAAGACAGAAACATAAAACTCACTAAGGTTTAGTTCAGCTCTAGTTCCAGAAAATGTCCAGTGACGGACAATGGTTAGTCTGGCTGGGTTGCCATGTCTTGTCACTTCGTCCCACTTAAACCTAAGGGAGTGACTTGCCAAACATACACACAAACACACAGACAGAGGGGCAGCAGCAGCTGTATGCTATAACCAAATCTAACACATTATGTTCTTAACTGACACAAGTCTAACTTCAGCTGCTCTTCCGCCGCAGGGCATTGTGGTCGGGCACTCTAAGCCCACTGCTACAATATGATTCACAATGACGGCATCCGCATTACTGTTAGACAGATTATTAATTTAATTTCAAATTGCATGCTGTTATACACCCCTGGAAATAGGAGGTCTTGACTATGTGGGTCTGACTTGTTGTGCATTATTAACTAGCTCAAACAAGCTAATTCACTGCTCATTTTTCTATAAAAGGTGAAGGTGAGTGTAACATAACTGCAACTAAAGAACTTGAACTTGAGCTAGTTTTATATGAGATTCTGAATGACTTTTTCTGTTGCATATCATACTGTAAGGAATGAGATTGTATGGTTTGCTTCATCCTGAAGTAGCTATGCCATTGTTACATCGTCTAAAACAACTTTCATCTTACCATGAAACTGCTTGATCACAGCAGTTGTAAATGGTAGTGATGGTGGCTGGTTATTAGGAGGTTTTATTTTTAATATTACGCAATTGCTAACTATCTTCCTTTGACCTCATATGTATATGACATGAATTGGCCATACACTAGCCTGGTTAGGAAAACCTAAATGATGAACTATGAACTAATTCACTTTAATCTGTATGAACTGAGTTGCTTTGAGCTGCTGGCTCACAGGTCAAAGATGTGGTTTTGACATTTAAATATAGGCAAGTTGAAACTAGTATACTCTGTGAGCAGTTTACAAACAACAATCCCCCTGTCACAATTAAGCAGCAAACTACAAACTATAATCCTGATTTGCAATTTAATTGTCTAAAATACGCAAAAGCAGTGTCATTACATTAATCTGCAAGACTCATATTCATATTTAGCCCAATAATAAAATACTTCTGATGAAGTGAAATTAGAACATGCATCCTGCAAAGTTGTGTGAGTCCTGGCAATTGCATGTGTCTTACAGTCAGCGTTAAATATAGAACTCTCACTTTCCACCAATGTGCTTGTTCATCTGCCTCAGCACAAAATGTAATTTTAGGAAGTATCCTAATTTTTGCCCATTTGTCCTCAATTTTACACACAAGTACCTTTTCAGTGTCTGTCCTACTTAGACATGATATGCACTTTCATTTAATTCAGTTTGAGAGCAGCATCTAGCGAGACTTTATAAGCTACACGATGATTACATTCATTCACACACACACACACACACACACACACACACACACACACACACACACACGCATGCACACACAAACATAACACGCTCACAGACACCTTCAATTGGGGATATGGGTGTCGCTCAGCAGGCATAGCATCCTTAAGGCAGACACTGAACCTCAATAGGTTGCCATCTTACATAATAGCCCCTCTGCCATCAGTGTATGAATGTGAGGCAAGATCAGGCCTTTGGGTGCTTGAAGGAATACAAAAAACACTATATTAATACTCACTAACACACATGTAGTCCTAAGGATTTTAAGGCGTACTCGATAGAGACAACTTGAGAAACAGAACCATGAGCATGTAGGAGTGAGAGTCGTAGTTACCAAAATACCACAAATTTATTTTTGTATCAAACTCATGACTTCCTCTTCCAGCTAGCCTCACTGATTTCTCCTGCACTGCCTTATAACTGCACGCACACTGGACCAACCCTGCAGGTTCTGACCAAATAGCAGAGAAACAAACATGTCTGAGAACATTTATGAAGAGACAGATTATTCTAATGACACAAAAGCTGGCAACAAAACAGAAACCACATATGCAAACGTAGAAAGGAACGCTTCTAGGCAAAACATCCAACTCAGTAAGATCCAAAACAGTCCCGGAGGTCGTAATCATGGTAAGTGTACAGTGCATTGTTCTGTAAGTTACGTTATGTTCTACTGTTCTAAGCAAAGTCACTCTATATTCTCCTCAGGGTGCTATAAGTTGGCTGTAGTGCTTTTGGGGCTGCTGTGCGTTCTGTTTGTGGCCGTCATCACAGGACAGTGCATCATGGCAAGACAGTTACAGCTCAGGTACAACAATTTACTCAATGAGAATGACTTAGTCTGGCATGAAGAACAGATGTACATGGAGGCCAATCTGAGCAACATCATAAAAGACCTAGAGGCCCGTAATAACAACTTGATTAGACAGAATAAACAGTTACAGGTAGGAAGCACCACTCTGACAGCTGAGAAATCCCAGCTAGGGACAAACTTCAGGGCCATGACTGGTGAGAAAGATGAACTACAAAGGCGTCTTGGCAAGCTGGGTGAGTGAGCGCATTGTTCAACAGTATAGTTTCATTTCTTGTGAATATATAGATCATTTGCTTGCATGTTGCGAATGCTGTTTCTCTCTGAGTGTCATTAGAAATTATCATGGATCCCTCTGAATTCTTACACTTTGATTTTTCAAGGAATGTTTCACAGTATTGTTGTGTTAATGTTATTTTAATTTGTTTGCTTTGCATGCATTGCAAAAAATATTAGATATTTTTAGAGAACGAGCAGAAATATGAAACCACGCTTCTTCATGAAACAAGCCCAGAAGCTGTGACTTTTGCTATTCATACATGAGAGAGTACAGCTAAAGGAAAGAGTACAGACTCAGTAACCCAAAATCACGTGTCCTCCTTACTACCAGGAAAAAAAATGTTGCATAATCTCAATTTTTTAACTTTTAAGGTAATGAGCATATTGACAACCCTTTTTTTAAAAAAAGTTATTATTTTAAAGATTTCAAAACGCCATACTTGTGAAATTGAACCTTAATCACACTCAGTAAATCTAAATGAAAATACAACAAAAAAACAACTTAAGAATGAATCAAACTTGAGTATATATAATTGAGATGTCTAACATCACTGTATTGTTTTTTGTTTATGTTGGGAACTTTGATGTATTTCTGGTTTATGGGGTATGATATATCAATAAGCAGTTCCCTTTCTTTTAGACACAAAGGAATACCTTGCACTTAGTTCACATCACATGGGTTTTGCTCTTGCAACCAGATCTGTGACACCTTGATGCATGTGTTTCATCCACCATCTCCGGGAGGTGGATGGCCCCATAGTGTCTCAGAGCTGCATTCGGCTGTGGTTTCCACTTTTGGTGTGGGGGAGCGTAGTCATCTCCACTGTCACTGGCAGCTCCTGCTTGGGCCCAAGTAATCAACTGCTCACCAAGGAGCATTTTGAATTCAAGGAACTTCAGTGGTTTCTTTCCCAGAATCTGGCAGTCAGTCTTATACAGCGTTGGTGATTGCCAGATCAAAGAAGTAGAAAATTGCACAGACTGTCCATTTCCGACTGCGAGGACAAACCTTTTGTCTTTCTTAGACCATCTTCTGCGTGTGTCCTGAGGCTCTCCCCTAACCCTAGGTCTTGCCTTGGATCAGACCACTTGGTGTAGCCAAGGCAAACACCTTCAATCCGGTGGGGTATGGTTTGCCTGGTACATACTGGCAAACTGGGCAGTCATCCGTAAATGGAACCATTTGCTCATCAATACACAATTTTCCCTCTTTAGGTAGGCTCAGACATCCTTGTTCAGGAGAGGCCTGACTCTCCACAAGAGATCTCCTCTTTAGTCATCTTCTGAAACATCAAGGTCATTGACAATCTTGATGGAATTTCTTAGCTTGTAGAACCGATTTCTAGTCATGGATTCTGCCACAATTTGGACTCTGGTATTCTGCCATTCACGCTGATTTGTGCATATAGCCATTTCTTTAAACACAGTGTCATCGATGTACTGTTCAAAATAATTCATTGGCGTCCAGTTTTGCCGTGTTGTGGCACCATTGCTCTGGATAATGAGTTTCATAATCATTTTAAATCAAGCTTCTGTTGTACTCAAAATCTGCCCAATGAATTCAGAAACATATTTTGCGACATAGGCCTAACGCAAGTGAAAATATTTTGTCTAAATTGTAATGTATTTTTTTGGAAATACAAAGCCAAAGTGTACATTGTAGTCTTGCTCCACAGTGAATCCCTTCCTTCTTATTTGAAAAAATATAGAACAAAATGTAAGAAGTAACTACAAATGTCCACTATGGTACCACATTGTGGTAAAACATTGTTACATTAATTTAGAAAATGATTTAATGTGTTGAGATTCATATAAAATATAACAACAATAGTTCAAGACAACATTTGCTCAAATAAAAGTATTATGCGCTTATTTTTCCCATAAAATGTCCTTGTGGTAATGGACGCCATTTTCCTTGAAGAGAAAAACGTAGTTCCCACAACCCCACCCCTTCAAAAGTCCTAAATGTCCTCTTTAGATAACAAAATGAGTTAACTCAGTAGTATGCAGGGGGTAGGAGATATTCAGGTTAAGAGAGGACAAATTTAAACTACTGGTAGTCAGTTATATTTATACAGTGCATTTTACAATAGTATTGTCTCACTGCGCTTTACAGCAAGGAGCACCCAAGAGCAACAGGGTCAAGGAAAAACTCCTTATGTTAGTTAGTCTAGGAAAAAACTTGGGCAGATCCACAACTCAAGGGGCTAACCTAACTGCCAGGGGTCATGCAGGAAAATTACAATCAGTAGTAACCATGATAGACTACAAGTTGTCCATCATTGTACCTAAACATCATAATAGTTCCAAAATATTGTCCAATAACATTATATGGTAGTCAATCCATAGTTGGTGATTAAGAATTATGCTTGGACACTGTAGTAGCAGCAAGACATACTGGAAAAATCAACACTTACATATAGTAAAATGCCAAAACATGTAAAATGTGTATATTCATTTGCACATTGAAGTTTCACTGAAAATGTTGGAAGATTATATGATACATACTTCAATCCTTTTTCTTTCTTCTTTCTTTCTTTTTTCTTTCTTTCTTTCTTTCTTTCTTTCTTTCTTTCTTTCTGTCTTCGCCAGAATCTATGATGCAGGTGAAATGCCATGCTGGTAAGTAATCCAGATGCAATTGCTATAAAATGAAATTTGATTTTCCAAGCACTTTGTTGTGTGTGTGTGTCACACCTGAGTGTAGGCTTATACAACAGGATAGTATAATATTGATAACCAAATATAAACAGGATAATAATAATAATCTGCGTTGGCGGAATTGTCATCATCACATACACACCTACTGGAATCACTTTAATTTGCCATGTTACAGTGCTGTTATAGCTGTTATGCAGTGTATATGGATGAAATGACAATAAAACCCACTTGACTTGAAACAAGTTCATACAGGAAACTCTGAGTGATGGCATAAACCAATCAGCTCTTGGTTGTATTCTGTTTTCTGCTTGCTCTAGTTTTCTTGTGGCAGAAATTTTCAGTGTAACTTTGCATTTCTGCTTCAATAATTCAACTTCAATATGTATCTTAAAAATGTAGCTTAAATAATGTAGTTTTTACAGCATTTCACAGGAGCATCTTGAGCAAATCTAGGCCGCTATGACCAAGCATACTATGTTCTA
>PYXC01000176.1:6845000-6900000 GCA_015244755.2 Tenualosa ilisha | reverse complement strand
CATGTGCACACACACACACACACACACACACACACACATACACACACACGAACATTCCTCGGTTTTGTCATGGATCTTGCACTGACGGAGTGCTTCTAAACTGTCAACAACCTGCTGCAAATTTCTTTCCTTAAACAGACAAAACTGTATGGGCATGGATAAAATGAGAATGAGTCTCTAGGGGTCAACAGAGACTTTGAGAGCAGGGATGTTTTGCTTTCTCACGAGGTATGGGTGTGAGTTTAGATTACATACTGTGAAGTGACCTGTGATATGTTTTTTACCATATATGTTCCAAATGTATTTGTTCTATGTCTAAATTAGTCTTGTTTATTTCTCCTCAAATATCCATCCACTTTACGCGGTATGATAAAGCAATTTTCACTTTATGGCCTGTGAAGCAGTGATTGACAGTGGATAGATTTTTTCTGAACTAGGATACTGGTCATTTTCACACAAACACAACTGATTCATGGAGTAGCTGTCTTGGGAATGTTTTATAGTCAATCATGAGGGGCGTGGGGTGGCAGTAGGGGTCTCTCCACTCTCCATTGAACCAAGTCTTTGGTCTGCTTCTCAGTGGGAAGCAGCACTCAGGATTCTGCTCAGACAGTGCAAGAGCTCTGCTTCTCATTTGCTGTGTGTGTGTGTGTGTGTGTGTGTGTGTGAGTGTGTGTGTGTGTGAGAGAGAGAGAGAGAGAGAGAAAGTCTGTGTGCATTTATGTGTGTTTATTTGTGTGTGTGCATTTGTGTGAATGTGTGTGTGTGTCTGTGTGTGTGTGTGTGTGTGTCTGTGTGTGTGTGAATGTGTGTGTGTGTATGTGTGTGTGTGTGTGTGTGTGTGAGAGAGAGAGAGAGAGAGAGAGAGAGTCTGTGTGCGTTTGTGTGTGTTTATATGTGTGTGTAAGTGTGTGTGTGCTTTTGTGTGTGTGTGTGTGTGAGAGAGAGAGAGAGAGAGAGAGAGAGAGAGAGAGAGAGAGTCTGTGTGCGTTTGTGTGTGTTTATATGTGTGTGTAAGTGTGTGTGTGCATGTGTGTGTGTTGGGTGGGTGGTATGGACTAGATGTGACGGTGGGAGCACCCTCATACAGTTCAAAGGGCTCTGCACAGGAAGCCTCAAGGAGCTGTGACCTGCAGTCTGAATTTAGGAGGTTTCATAAGGATGAACAACTGATGACGGAGACGTGAGAACACAAGGCCCATTCCATAGCCTCTCTCAGGCTCGTAGGATGGACAGAGCATACTGGCCCGTCCCATGAGGGCTCTCCGCCGTGGCCGACCTTGGGGCCCTCAGTTAAATTCATCTGTCGAGGCCCTGTGTCTCCCTCTGTGGAGGGGAAACAGCTGGCTGTGAACAGCCTATAGCAGAGCTGTGGCAGTGCACAACTGCAGCACACAGGAATAACATGAAACCTTTTTTCTTTTACATTAAATCAGGAGAAGATTACATAACATACACCATAGATATTATTCAACATAGACTAGATTTTCTGTTTGGGAATGTTGTTGCGAGTTCTCGGGGCTCATGTGTTTAGTCAACAGCACACAGCCAGGTCTGTGGGAAACGGCACACTACATGTGTGATTGTGATTCTTCACAATAAGCACATACAAAACTGATATTCACAGATATTTGCACTGAAAAGCCCCATGAATGAATGAAAGGATTTTAGCGGTTGTCTGTAGTCTGAAGAGGTAATCTAACAAGTGTAACTTCTTATGGTGTTTTATAAGAAATTCAGTTCAGTTCAGTTTATTATCATTATACAGCACAGCCAGTTCAACAAAATTGCAGTGTCAATCAAGGTAGGATTGTAGGAGCATTAGAAGACATCACAATAAATAGTAATAATTTACATAAGACATACAAACATAGGGCATGATACAAGAAGTAGGTAGCCTATATCCATGGGCAGAAGAAGTGTCTGTGCACAAAGTGTCAGTGCATTCAAACAGCACAGAGTGCCAGTGTGCAAGCTTGGCTAGAGATGGGAAGCAACAAAGTTCAAATAGAAACCAAAAATGGCCAAATCTGCCACTTTGGACAAGCTCTAACATCATTTTGTCTTTGTGACTGTATTTCCTCTCCAGCTGAAATTCCAAAGGGATTAAAATAATTTTTGTCTTCTCTTGCCTTTAAGCAAAACAGTGAGGTCATGTGCAGCCGTCCCTGCTTTGTTTGGATAGCGATTCCTTAAGAATCCTCTAGAACCTAATCAGATAGTCAAATCTACATACACCCACCAGAGAGGCCACTGCTTTGTTTATCATCTAGCATTTAATCAAAAAGTCAAATGATCCTACATACGCCCATCTGACAGGTGATCTCTGGACTGTTGATGCTGAAACACACATTAAAATTTCACCACAGGAGTATATACAGTGACACAGGTGACGATGATGAATAGTGACATCTTGAAGAGTTTGTGCTGTCATCAGTCACTGTAACAGTTAGTATGGACGTCACCTAATTTCAAACAGATCTTTTGTGAAATTATGAGGAAATGGTGGAGTTGTCATGGTTTCATTTGTTTTTTTCTGATTCGTAATGCAGAAACGTTTTGAATCAGACCTCTTTTAAGCAAAGTGCAGGGCAAGTGTTTGTTTTATTGTTCTGACAACCGATCTCCTGAATTTTTCCACTTTTAGTGTTACACAACACTGGATTGTTGGAGTGTTGGATTCCCAAGCGTGTATAAGTCTGGAGTAATGTTCAACAGTCCCTCTTATTCATCAGATGGGGGTTTTATAGTAAGTATGTTTAAATCCTGGAAAAGTAATAAAAAACTATTAAAGCTTACAGAGAACATTGCTCATAGAGGTTTACGAAAATAGTGGGGAAACACAGACAGAGGATATTGACTTTACTTTAGGAAATATCTACAAGATCAACACACCCATGGGTCCATATTTAGAAGGTTACAAACAAAAGATATGGAGCTTCTTGTTTTTCCGGGAAACCGTGGAGGAACTTATCTGCCCCGAACAGAATAGCTCAAGTTCTTGGTTAATCAGATAATTGGTATGTTTATAAGGACAAGGTCCCCTCCACACATTTGCACATCTGCAAACACACACACACACTTTCACACACACACACACACAAACACACACACACACACACACTTTCACACACACACACTTACACAGGTGAGGGCAAGCTTTTATGCCCAGTTGCTGCCACTGAAGAAGTCCCCCGCCTTAATTGTCATTACTATAAGTATGCTAAAATGATGTCATCTACAAGATGTGAAATTAGTCATGGCAAATCACCTCAAACCTGAGCCAGCTTGTTCTTTTGTGTTATCTCCGTAACTTGAGAATGTTTTGATGTTTTTCAGTGCAGCGCATAAACAACTGCCCGTGCAATCATCATCATCATTGCAACCTGCAAGAAATCCTCATGGGAACCTCTGCAGGGGTCAAGCTGAAATGATCCAGATCACTTCTAGATACCAATGCCATAATCTTCTTCTTGTTCTCCTCATCAGACGCAAACGTTTCAGTCATTATAGTTTTGTCTTTCAGAATAGAAAAGAAAAAACATTCTGTATTTAATTAACACAGAAAATCCACACCAACATCTTGATTTAATTTACGCCCCTCTTTGTGATGTGGAGTGAGCGTCATTATTTTTGACAGGAGATTGGGGACTGCTTTTCCTGGCGACGGGGATAGCCAATCCTGCAACTCTGGCCTACAGTCAAATCACTTTCTACCCCCCACACCCCACCCCACCTCCCCGCTCCATCCCTACTTCACCCCCACCAACCTCGTCTTCTCATCGACAAGTCCCTCAAGAGCAGAGGAAACATAAAATTTTTCAGAGAGCTTGTACATCTGCCTGGCGGATCAAGACATCGTCACACACATGCGTACAAACGCACAAGACGCACTCATCTACGACGCTTTTGAACCTTTGCTGTCGCATCCCAGGACCTCTGCTTGGATTAAAGACTGAATTGTTCTCTTTCTGACCGGACTGCCTGCAGAAAATTAAGAAACAGTGAAACAAGTTTGGAACTGCTGGGACACAAGGAACCTCTGGGCATCTGTCATTGTGTAAGGATCAATTCAAACTTCTCATAGTATTGAACTGAGCTCTATGTGCAATATTGTTTGACTGTTTAACAGTTAGGTAAACATGGCTTTGCATACCGTGCCTGTTATGTGTGTAAGGTTTAGCCGGCTGTGTGTTTTAACTAGTAATCTAATCTGGGCACATTCCATGAAGAGAAAATGCATTGCAGACCTCTTTCCTCCAGCATGCCTGAGAGTGGTGATTTACAGGGAAAAACAATTCATAGAGGTTCATGGGGCATAGTGCAGAATGTAATTTGCTCACACACTGGTAAGTTTTATAAAACTTTTTTGTTCCTCATAGCAGAGACACAGAAGGTGAGAGTTGTGCAGTTATGCATTTATCATCATTTACCTGTGAGAGCACAGAAAGAGGAACATTGGAAACATGCAGTAGGAAGTGTATCATAGACACAGACAAAAGCAAAACAGCACATCTGCAGTTATTATTCACTGAAATGATTCAAACAATCAGGGCAAAATAATACAACTCTGTATTTATTGCTTATGTAGAGATGTGTTTGATTGGTTGCCTATGGATCACCATCTTCAGATTTCCTCTCAGATTTTACACTAAGTGCTATGAAGAACCTCTGATGTCATACAATTTTCCAAGTTTGTGTAGCTGTGTAAAGGACTACAAATTTGTTTTGCATTTTGTGCTTGCATTTCTGCTTGTTTAATAACCAGTGAGTTTAATATCCAGTGGGTGATATTTGTCTTGTGCAGTATTGTAAAGGGTCTCCTCGTAAAGAGGAAATGAGTGGAGCATCACAGACTTACAGCCATAGAGTTACATAATGGAGCTAGAAGAGCACAGAGTCATGGGGGCCCCCTCAGCAGGAGTTGGGAGGAAAGTTGGGGAGTGTGTGTGTGTGTGTGTGTGTGTGCTTGTGTGTATGTGTGGGGGGGCTTTCTCAGGCTCCAAATGTCCTAAGGGGGAACTAAAGGAACCACAGAGAAAGAGTTGCACGGTGAAACAGCCAATAATAGGTCGCCAACTATTGCCTCAAAAAGTCACACCCCATGTGTACACATGGATGTATTTTCCCCCCGAAGTGCTTCCTCTCCAAATTTCACACACACACAGATGCACATACACACACACACAGACGCACATATACACACACACAGATGCACACACACACACACACAGACATACACAGACAAAAGCATTTTCCCATACGTACAAAGACTTACTAAGCATAAACTGTACATTCAGTACAGTACTGTCAATGCTTACTCCCTATGGAGCGCAGAGTCTTGTCATGCCCTCCTCCAGTTCACATTCATAATTGTCTAATGGCACTGAACAGCTGCGGTGGTTAGGGTATTTGCGTAAACAGGCAGGAAAATATCCCCCTGTTTTCGATGGACAACTGGAACATGTTCACATGTGTCTCAACTCACTTGAGACCAAGTTGTCCAAGAGCCTTTTTTTTGGCAGCCCACGAGATTTTGTGCATGATTTAAGGCTGTCCGTTGAGACGTTGCGCTTTTGCGACGCAACTTGTGAGGCAACTTTCTGATGTCACGCATCCTTGACAACAGCACATGGGTTTATTGGAGGAATCCGAGGGTAGTTTATCATAATGACTGTCTTCCAAGCTCACACTTCATTTCCTTCCCCCCCCCATTTCCAAATTCCAACAGCTCCTGTCAGTCTGCAGTGAGGTCAACCCAGTGCAGTGATCCCAATGGATACAGAAAACAGCCTGAACGTCTCGGCACCAGTGATGGACTGCGACCACGTCACCCCCTTTTTACACCAGAAGGGCCTCATTCCTGCTATGTACAGCATCATTTTTGTGCTGGGTTTCCTTGGGAATGTGCTGGTGGTGTGCGTGCTCAGTCAACGCTCGTGTCGCCAGACGGTCGCAAACACATACCTGGTGAACCTGGCCATGTCGGATCTGCTGTTCCTGTCCGGGCTGCCCTTCTGGGCTGTGTACTATTCACTGGACTACAACTGGTTGTTCGGCTGGTTGATGTGTAAAGTGTGTGGAGGCCTAATGTCGCTAAACGTCTATGCTAGCATCTTCTTCATCACCTGCATGAGTGTGGACCGCTACCGGGCCATCGTGCACCCACTTCGCTCACAGTCCAGCCGCAGTGTGTGGCGGGCCCGGGTCGTGAGTGCTCTAATCTGGGCCTTCGCCGCCATGAGCACGGTGCCCAACGTCTGGTTCCGCCAGCTGCACCCTCTCCCACCAAACAACGTGACGGGCTGCGTCCTGGCATACCCGACGGACAACTGGTACCCGGCACAGGCGTTGGCCAAGAACACGCTCGGTTTCCTGCTCCCATGCACTGTTATCGTCACGTGCTACTTCCGCATCGGACGCCACCTGCTGGACACGCCGGCCATCGCGCAGGGTCCCGAGCACCTGGACCGCGTGCTGCGCATGGTGGTGGCTGTGGTGCTGGCCTTCTTCCTCTGCTGGTTCCCTTTTCACGTGCTGACCTTCCTGAGTGCACTGATCGACCTGGGCGTTCTCATGCCTTGCTGGGTAAATAAGGCTGTGGAGATGTTTATGTCTTTTTCGCTCTGCCTGGGTTTCTCCAACAGTGCCATCAACCCCTTCCTCTACTGCTTTGTGGGGAACCACTTCCGGGAGCAGCTGTGGCGCCTCTACAAGGAGAGGGCCCCACGTCTGTCCCAGAAGAGGGACTCCATCAGCACACGCCTCAGCTCCTTCTCCAGGAAGCTGAGCGACCTGAGGGACACGGGGGTGCCCGATTCACCCACCATACGCTTAGCCTCGACCTCAGTCTCATAGTGCCTACAGGCATCTTTCACCTGTTGCAGGTGTAGTGGAGCAGTGGTTAGGTCGCTTGACTGACAGTTGGTGACCCGAGTTTGATTCCCAAATCCCATGTTGCGAGTCTGTGTCGCTTTGGATAAAAGCACCTGCAATCAGTTTACTTTACTGTAACTTACTTTAGTCATACCCCTAAGCATGCCTCTCCCGGAGCTCTGGAATAAGGACATAAAATAGCCCATTGATAGTTTGAGCATCCCAGAGGTCAAAGGTCCAGAGAGGTGAGCATTTTAAGCTCTTGGAGCAAATGTGAGGTTAGCTTTGCATGAAAGGCTATAAACTCCATGGGAGAGAAAGACATGGATACATGTCATGTATTTATGTATTCACAGCATACTGAATCAAATCTCTTTGTGTACCATACTGATCAACATACTGAACTGATCATCGTAAAAAATTACATTGCTTAGAAAAGAACAGAGAAATCGACTCAAAAACACATTGGAAGCTAACTGGTAAATGGATACTACTGTAAAAAGTAAGTGTTATGCAGTAAAACATTTTGAGTTTAACACAATCAGTGAATTCAAACCAGGAACCACCTCAGGGAAGGTGATGGGACCTGGACATCCATAAATCTCCAATGCTAAGAGTGTTCATGTCTGAAAACCTTATACATTAAATGTAGTACTTATAGTGCATGGATTAGGCTATGGGGTGGCCAAACTATGCCCTAATGTGATCTCTTTCAAGTGGCCTGTCATGAAGTCTAAGAATAAAATGTGGTCAGGAATTTTGTATTGGCCCGTGGCAGGTTAGATTTGTTTTATGTGGCCTGCCATCCCTAGTTTAGACTGTAGTTCATAAGCGGGGTTACAAAGGGTAACATTTAAAATACTTGCTTACATTTATACCCACTCGTCAACAGGCTTCCTTCAAATGTGTGTTTTGAATCGACAGGTTTGGTTTTGGTATTTAAGAAATCACTCAAGTTTATCGATCTGAACTGAGGGTTTAATACAGATGTGGAAAATGAAAGAAATATATTCACTAAATTCAGCCATCAGTACTGATGTTGGTTGACATTAGAATATGACACATGTACAAAACATGTTGGTGTTTTAAATATGTTTAATGTCTGTAATAGTATAAAAGAAATATAAAAATGTGTTTTCATAGTAGTCACACTTCATAATGTGTTTCCACAAACTATAAAAAGGTTAAAATTACTTGTGTGCACTTGTGAAATTGTTATGAATAAACTTACCTTACAATTTCTGGATGTCTCCTCTTCTTGCTCTCAATTAAATTATATTTTAATTGTTGCTTCAATATGAAAAACCCTAAACGACACGGACAGTTAGAAGATAGTGTTATTGTACTGTTACTGTTATTATACTGATACTGTGTATCTTTCACACACACACACACACACATACACAAACACACACACACAACCAATTGCATTTAAGCGCACGTGCACCAATACATATTCAGACTATCTTTCTCCAGATATACAGACACAAAGGCTTACTTACATTCACATATAGGAATGCAGAGAACTGGGAAACCGAAAGCCGAAAAAAGCTTTGAAGTAGCCACTCATTAGTGCACTCAGCATAGTTATAAATACTATCCTTTGAAGTGGCTGTTGTTGTGTCTGACTCACTAGTTGTACCACAAATGAATTCTAGAAGATGAGCCTGACTGAATTGTTTTGTTTCTGTGCGTGTGTGTGTGTGTGTGTGTGTAGGTAAAATGACACAGACAGAGAAATACAAGAGAAGATAGAGAAGAGAGTATGGTCACACACAGAGGTACTCCATCAAGACAAGCAAACCAGGCACATATTTTGGGAAAAAGGTGTGAGGGGAGTATGCAATGGACTTCTTTGCTTGGGTTAGAATCACCTCTGCTCACATATAGTTACATGTAAGTATGTGTGTGTGTGTGTGTGTGCAATGTGTGTGTTTGGAATTCCTTGCATTTGGGGGAATAAGTATCTACTCCTGAAACTCTCAGTAGAGCTTGCAGTGATAGTTGACATTTATTGTTTTATTGTTCTAAATTATAAGGATTGGGATGATTTACTCACCCCTTTAAGATTCCCTCCTGCCATCGGTGATAAAACATTGCCACCACTATAGGGGGTGTCAGAACCTTTTCGGGGTCTTAAGAACTCTTCACTGCAGAAAAATTCCATCCTCTTTTGTCTCTGTGTGACTGACACATCTGGACTCAATGGCTTCAGTGGCCTGTTGGCCATATGTTAAAGTCTGGCCATTTTTTCTCTTTGATCAGACTGACGTGTTCTGTCCCTGCAGTCAAATATTTGTTTGTTAGCTGCAGCTTCACAGATCCTTCTTTCTTTCTGGTGTTTTTATGGCACTCTGAAGTTTGTGTTCATAACATCAAACCATGTGGTTCCTCTGTAGAACATTTAGTTCCTGTGTTCTCTAATAACCTCTGCTTTTTACTTTCTTATTTGTTTTAAACAACAAACTAGGCCGTAGGCACTAGGCCTATGATGTGCAACTAACTGTCACCTGCAATTAATTGTATACACCACTAAGCAGGACTCCAACAAGGTTTCCTCACACAAAGTCCGGAACATGTAGCAGCACCCATCAGCTTGTGGCAAATCAACATCAGCTAGGTGGTCTTTTTTTACAATATTCAAACTTTTGAGTTTGAATTCTGTTGTTCATTGCAAGTCACTCAGCAAAATGTGACCAGACAACGTGTTTTACCTGGTGCCGCTCTTCCTCAGCTTCACACTGTAACGGAGGAGATGCAGCAACAGAGGGAGCTGTTTTTGAAGAGGGTCACAACATCCAGAAATAGAGCAAGCTAGATATTTCAATGGCTAACAAGCGTTTGTCTGACCCTTAGCCTCATTTTCAAAACACAGTTGCACTGTTAACACTGTTGTAGCCATACAGTTGACACATTTCTTGCTGTTTTCACAATGAATGCATTTCTACAATGCTAACATTTTATTTACATACTGGACCCCACTCCAACACCAAAACTATGTATCTTTTATGTCTTTTTTGCTTACACACAGTGTGGAAGAAATGGAAATCTAATGTCCAAAGCCTTCGATACAGTACAAAACCCTTGGGGAATTCGGCAATAGCAGCTGCACAGTGGTTACATAGATGATAATTCTTGACAGGACCCTGAACAGAAAATTAAAAAAACAAACAAAAACAAATCAGAACAAAACAAAAAAAAAAAACAGAAATGGAAAAATAGACAAAGCATCTCCAATTTCAGTTGCAGTTGGAGAAGTTGACAGACTGATGGGTTCTGTGTACTTTTTCATTCATTCATTATTCGATTTTTGGATCGAATTTCAGAAAGGGTGCCAGATTGATTATTCCTATGAAAGAAAACTAACAGACATGGCGCTATTGAATTTTCTCAACATATTTTTGTTTTTTTATTTGTCTTGACTCATAGGCTGCCGTCGGTCACCTGTGCGTTGTTCGTCCTGATTCGACTTCACTAACCTCCACAGGTAGCTGAGCTGACAGATGCCAGGCAGTCAGAGCCATCTGTCTACCTAGACCAGGTGATGAAAAAAATGTAACAAGGGATATGATAATACATATATAGGCCTGTACCGGCTCAGGATGGCACAGTTGACATCTAAAGATGGATGATGTTCACAGGACATGTAAACTATGTATAAAGCACTGTCTAAATGTGTACGTGTGTGGGGCCGGCCATGCTGTGTTCAAGCAACGGTCTAAATGAGTGCAGTAAACAATTCAAAGGACGCAGTTTTCTAAGTGTCCCTGCTCTCAAACTACCGATGAGCTTACATGTATGGAATTTGTGCATTTATTCACTTGTGCTCTCATTCTATGTTCACTGAACAAAATGTGCAGCTTGATGGGTTCAATGTCTCCTTTTTGCGGGCAGGGGCAAAAATATGCTCTCATCTGGCCAGGGGCAAAAAAGGCAAGTGCTGATCCTGTTTTAGCGCAGAACAGTGACGTCAGGTTACAGGCACATGTTGCAGTCCTTGTGGGAATTCTTGGTCAGTGATGTGCCTACCCTGCTGCTGACCTCAGATTACAACTGCTCAACTTTATGATTCTAAAGAGCAAAGTCAACATCTTACTGTGCATTACTCAGACCATATAGCCATACACGCGAGGTTGGTGGGTATCCCGGTTGGGTTCTTTTTAGGTCCAAAAAGCAGGAAATTACATTTTCTTTTTTATTCATTTGTCTTTATTACTTGTGTTAATATTTTCTTTTTTGTTCATGCAATACAAGGTCATTTTCATTCAGCAAATGACAACAGAATTTTGAAAAGTCTGCAAACCACTTTCACATTTCACTTCTGAAATCGAATAATGAATAAACGGAAAAGTACACGGACCTGATGGTTTGTTGTACTTGGAGTTTTGAAAAAGTGATTACAGACTGGACAAAAGCATGTTAGCAGCTGGAAAGAACTGCAGTCCTATGCATCTGCAACAATTCTTAAAGAATTTCTATGGATCATTATCTAATGTAAAATGACCGACTCAATTTTGCACACATCACTGTAAACACTCACACAAATATACAGGTAAAGTGGTAAGACTTTAGAATAACAGATGCTTGCAAGCATTAATAACACTTAAATAAATAATTAATTAATTATGAACAAAACATTTATATAGATTTGTAAATGATTAAGAAATGCTATGTTACAGTAATGTGTTATATATTCAAATGAGCGTGTATTCCCCTCAAAACAATAATTTCCCCTGGTTTCAACAGTTCAAAGCATGCAAACCATCAAACCATGCATTTGATGGAGAATAGTGCAAAGGCAACAAATCAACTGTTGAACCGGGCACAATTATTGTTTTAGGGAGAATATTCATTCATTTGAAATCAACAACAATCTTTCTCTCAACATTGCAAAGACCAAGGAGCTAATAATAACTTCAAGAAGAAAGAAGATCAATTGGACCCCATTATCATCAATGGTTCTACAGTGAAAAGGGTAAACAACTTCAAGTTCCTTGGTATTAACATCACAGAACACCTTACCTGGGATTGCCACACTGACCAGACTCAGCAACATCTCTTCCACCTCAGACGACTAAGGAAGTTTGGTATGCGAACAAAGATCCTAAAGGCCTTTTATAGAGGCACCACAGAAAGCATCCTGACCGGAAGCATCACTGCATGGTTTGGAAGTTGCTCTTCTACCAGATGCACAAAGCATCTGTGGATGTGATCTGCCCTTCATCCAGGACTTGTATACAGTGTAAGAGGCAAAGCATAAGGAAGGCCAAAAGAATCAGTAAGGACCCCAGACATCCTAGTCATGGACTGTTTCAGCTGCTTCCATCTGGCAAGTGATATTGTAATCTTAAGGCTCAGACCACCACACTCCAGAACCGTTTTTTCCATCAAATGAGAAGGCTTATGAACACAGAAACAAATGACAGCCTAAGCCTGTGCCTGTCAGTCTTTTCACTACAACACTTTCCATTTTTTTCTTCACACACACACACACACACTCAACAGTTAACATGCTATTTATTTATTATTTATTTTTGAGGACCAAAAACACAAGAATTTTACTCTCTTATACTAGTATAATGAGATGTAGTAAAGACTATCTTGAACCTTGAATCTTGAATCTTGATCTCACCTATCTCCATTCCAGGTCTGCAGACCCCTTGCTGCTGTTTGGGTCTGGCACTGTTTACTCATAGTCAGATTATTTATGAGACCTCTCTCCCCAAATGAATCATGCATAAATTATGAAATATTAAGAAAAAAACATCTCAATGTGACAGGCTGTGTGAACATATCTTTCAGATTAAAAAAACACTGGTGTTGCCATGTGCAGCTAAAGTTTGCTACTTTAGTACTCTAGTGCATTTTTGAAATGTCACTGAAAGAAAGGGATGTACTGAGCTGTGGACACAGAATATTTAAGGCACTTAATTATACTTGCTATTACTGTAAATAAACCTGCAGTCCCTCTGGACAGTGTAATCAGTATTATGTATTCTAGTGCAAAAGAAGTTGTGTCAGAATAAATTATCATTATTTATTATTATTATTTTACTTGAACATTATAATTTTAATGCATAACAAGAAAACTGTGGCACTACATAATCATCATTACTAATCTCTATACTATAGTAGGAAAAACATCATGTCTGATGATTAAAAATGATTGTGCTGAATTGGTGACTTTTAGCTCAGGGATAAAACTAAATCATCCAAAAAGTTCCCAATAATGACCACCTCTTCATCTTCTGTCAAAGACTTATGTGGTGAGTAATCAGGTTCTCCCATTGAAACACCAGACAGCTGAGTTTAGACTGTCCTCGTAGTTAGTTGGGTGTTCATTGTGTTTAAGAGCCTCACCTAAATGATAGGCCTACAATTAGAAAAAATAAAATAAATAATAACAAAAAAATATATATAAAGATATATAATTCCCACAAAAACTGTAAGGGAAAAAATATGAAAATGTCACGCATAAAAGGGTTAAATTAGAACATTTATTTAAAAGTACCTTGCCTTATATAAACTTTCCACGGCCTGTTACTTACAGTAAATGCGTTACTCTATGTACAGCTGCTGAGAAGCACAAACAGGTAACACTGAACCGAGACCCTGCAAGGCCAGACTCGTAGGATTAGCAGACTCATAAGATTATGCCACAGGTCAACACTCCCAGGTCTTGTGGAGAAAAGAACAACATGTCCAACCAAACATTCTCCAAATCCAAACTTAGCACAAATATACATGAAAAATATGAAAGATACAATGCTGGAAAATATGATAAATAACAGACATTCAGGATGTAAACAGCAAAAAGGAATGTTGTGCCTGACCGAATGCTCATCTCTAAAGCATTCCAATGCCACAATGTCAGGAGCATGATGTTTTGAAAGCATTTAGTTAAAGCGTTACTGTAAGAAATGAAGCAGCAGAAACTCAGCGTGCACTCAGCTTGCTCACTGACCGATAATCACAGAGAGAACTAGATAACCAGTGAGACTGAGCCTCACTGTAACCCTTGGCAGTCACATGACAATAAAGTCAAAATACTTTAGGCCTATATGCACAGTTGGAATCGCAAACACTGAATGGAGACAGTGATCTATAGACTGCTGAAATGTTTAACATTTATTTTTCTTACTCAAAAGAAGTACAATGCTTAATACCACTTGAATGGTATCGTTCTCTTTTTTAAAGTCCAGTTGTTTTATCATCCAGTTGTGTTTCTCAACTTGTAATGCTTCTGACAATGGATTGGGCCGTTGGCATCATAGATACATACTGATATACTGATGAGCTTTTCTCTGGCAAAATAGATCAACACCAAAACTCACATCAAACATCACAAGCTGTACAAAATCATACAAATGAAAAGATGAGCGCGATGAATGGGCACACTACTGTGGTTGTGTGTGTGTGTGTGTGTGTGTGTGTGTTACTGTAGGTGTGTGTTGATCATGTTTCCATCTGAAGAGGTAATCTGATTTCATCTGATGAACTGCAAAATCATAATCTAATCTAATCCTCATGGAAATAAGATCAGTCACATGATTAGAATGCCACATAAGAGCCATCCAGATCATCTCACATATTATCTCACATATCCAATGATAAATGTGAAAACTGTTCAAGTATTCCTGCATCTGCACATGAAACTGTTATTTGGCTACTGGTACAAAGATTGAGATATTTTATATACATTACAATATGTTAAACATACTACCAGCAGGTGCAGATGGATTTACAAGGCCTATAACTGCAACTAAAATGATGAATAGTAACAGTAGATATGGATTTATATATATATAGATATAAACACTTTTGTCCTCAAGTGATTGTGGAAACCATCAACATCCCTTTCTTGGTACAAATATAGATTCCATCTCGGTCTTGTCTGAATAAGACACCAACGTCTCAGACGTGAGACTATCCGTGAGGTTTGTGAGAGTAATGACTCCAGTGATTGCAGCCAGTTGTGTCTCACCTCATTCCTCATCAATGAGACAGCAGTGTACTTACCATTATTGAGGTTACACAATAACCTTGGCCTGGCCAGAGAGACCATTTATGAAGATACAGACTGGGACAGGGGAATGGTGCAGAGGGGTGTATCTGTGTGTGTGTGTGCGTGTGTGTGTGTGTGTTTGTGTGGGAACTTCTTGGCCAAGAGAACAAGGAAAAATGAAAACAATATAGAGGCTACGTAAACCTTTCCTCATTGCCTCAGTGGAGTAGCCTTTCATGAAGCCTGCTAAATGTTAAATTGTCCATTGTTTGTACAGGCTGCTTTCTTTTAGTCAGAATTAGGCGGTCGTACAGATAAGAGGAGCATGCTGTTTCACGGTACAGGTTAAGAGTTCATTTGATGTGGCCATTTCTGTAACCTTATTATAAGCCTTTTCCCCTACTCTGTATTATTTCATCAAGATGGAACATCAATGCTGGTTTCCAGCACATGAATAAAGGCTAGTTCTAAACTACAACAAAACTCCAAAGGAAATCTCGATTGAAATAATCCTTAAGTCTAGGATCAGGCGGAACCAATGGACCAAAGGAAATTCAGTGCATGTACTTTTTTGTTCTACTTTACGTAGTTCTGAAAAGTGCTTATTTGAACCCAAAATCTGCCAACCACCTATGGAGTCTAGAGGTGTTGACAAGTTAAATGACAACATCGATTAATTCTTTATTTTCTTTTTTTTTTTACTTTACATCTTCCAACTGTCTGTTTTATAATATTATATCTACTGCTTCAGTACAAAATCCTATTTTATAACAACGAAATAGTAATTTCATCAGTTCACTCTGTAGTAGGTAATGCCACATGCCATTGGTGTCTGCAATGTCTTCCCAAACAGAAGAGAAATACGAAATCGAAATGTTGGCTGCAATAATATTTTCACACTCTTGATCGCTTTTAACGAGCTGAAAGGCACAGGTTCAACCCTAATTATGCTTTGTATCTTTAAGATGATATAAGCTCATATAAAAGTAGACTGTACATATTTCAGCAATTTCATCTTCAATCCAACAAATTAGCTCTATTCACAAGATCAACATATACAGTACAGTACAGTATCTGTGACAGCACTTGTTCTTGCTAAAGCACTTGCTATTTACAATTCCCTGTGTCCCTAAAATACAACCCCTACACATACACACTCACACACACACACACACTCTCTTCCTTGCTCTCATATACACATACAAACTGCACACAGTTTCTAATTTGGTACCACAGAATGCATGGCGGAGTTGGATCAGTTTAAAATAAAATGGGGCCCAGACTACATACCACATCAAAACCTAGCAAAGCCATTCAGATGAAAAAGAAATGTCTTCAATTAGGAACAGCATCTTTAGTGGTGTTGTAAAAACAAACATATACTTTCCAACTTGGAATCACAGTTCTCAGAAGAGAATAAAAAGAAGAAGCCACTTGAAAATCGTACACACCATTTAAAATAACCATTATTTTTTGGAGTAAACAAAAAAACCCAATAAAAAACAGAAGAGTAAAATTGCAAAGAAATAATACCATCATATGTCACATTTAAAGGCAGTTATGTTTCAGTCTTGGTTTTAGAAAAAAGCCTTAGAGAAACGTGATGTGTCAAAATGTAGTTTCAATGTGTGTGTGTTTGCATGTGTGTGTCTGTGTACATATTATAAGTAAGTGTGTCTTTGGTACCACTGTTACCTGCGGCCCGTGTCGGTATGCCGCAGGAAGTGGATGTTGTGCGGGCTGTCTGCCAGCTCGGGGTGCTGGTCAGTAGGCAGGGCGTAGAGCCCCTCGTAACCGCTGACCCGCCCCTCAGACAGCAGCTCCCGACGCTCGCTGTCTGTCCAGGCCCTCGAGCCGCCATCTCCTTCCTGGACGCGTCGCTGTTCCTTGAGCCACGCTGCCTGCACAGCCCGCTGCCGAGCACTCTCCAGGACGCGGGCGCGTTCCTCGTCCGGCGTGGCGCCGTAACGCACATTGAAGCCCAGCGTGGCCTGCTGCAATTGGATGTCAGCGAAGCGCCTTGTGCGTCCCGCCAGGACCGCACTCATCTGAGAGACGGACACATTGACGCCATTCTCTAGGACGCGGGCGCCTCCCTGTCCTGCCGACGTGCCGATTCCGCCGGTGCCCCCGATCACAGCCAGGTCCGCCTCAAGGGGCCCAGCCTTGGTAAAATAGTGCATGTCCCGTCCATCTACAGTGAAGTGGACACCACTCAGGTAGACGGCGCCATTGAGCACGGCTGCCACACGCCGGCTGTCCTCGCTGGCCACACCGATGATCTCAGTGGAGACCAGGTCATCTCGGATGGCAAACTTCACCCCCTTGCCGAAAATGGAGGAAAGGGCAGAGAAACGGGGGCGTTGGCCCTGTCGGCCCTTCAGCCTGTCATTGGCTGGGCTCATGGGGAGGCGGTCTAGAGAGATGAAGTTACGTAGGTGCTTCTGCAGCTCACACTGAATACCCAGAACCACCTGAGGCAATGTGTACAGGGGCAGAAAAAACTATCAATGAGCAGTATAAGATGCATCTATAACACTAACTTAAAGCTGTAGTACAAATACTATATAACGGGGTGGCCAAACATTTCTGTTTGCGGGCCACTTACTGATTAATCGAATTTGCCAAGGGCCAATGCAAAATTTCAACCAGTTTCAAATGAAGCAACTGCGGTTTAGATCGACTGCACTTTAGATCAGAAAACCCTAGTGCTGTCTAAAACACTCTATATATGCTAAATATAGTGCTGAATGTTACTATTGACAAATATGCCACACTAACTTATATGGTATTTTGGGGGGCTTGCATCCATGGCAATGTTGTTCAAAATCAATGTGACAATGCTGAGTCTATGGTATGTGATGATATAATATAAGTTATTTATTAATGTAATAATAATGTAATATAATATTAATGTAACTATGGGCCGCATTACACTTGGTATTTAGACTTCATGGCGGGCCGTCTGAAAGAGAGCAAGGGGCCGAAATTAGCCCACGTTATATAAAAACACTCAAAATTCTGTAAATGTATGTATTGAAAAGCCCACTGAGAAGGACAAATGCCAAGGGATGACAGTAGAATCTCAGTACAGTACAGAGTTGCCTGCTTGAGTTACATTCACATGTCCAGAGTTGTGTTTGTGTTAACCTGTATCTCTGCTCACCTTGCTTGGGTCCCACTCACGCGTCCTGCTCTGCGTTCGCATCATCTCGAATGTTTGTTCCATACTGTCCACCTCTGGTTTGGGGAAACCAGGGACCACGTTATGCAGCTGGAACCCGAAGAGCTGCAGCCAGCTGCTCACGTCTGCCATAAGACACACCATTGAAGATGCCAAATCAAAACGATGAAGGCTACACCCAATATTAGTGCAATGCCAGTCCATGTGTTCATATAAACATTATTATTTATCATTTATTCATTTAACATAAATGTATTTGTTCCCTATGTTCAATTTATAAATTTGTACTAATTAGTGTCCACCAACAAATTTTATTTCACACAACTGTGTATGAAAGAAGTGGAAGTCTGACCTGTGGTGAACCTGGTGATGTCCTGGAGCTTGCCTAAGGGGTAGTTGTTGTTAAAAGCATAGAGGTTAAATGGTTTGGGCTCGATGCTCAGCTCCCTCCACAGCTGATGGTTAGGTGTAGTCCATCGGCCGGCCACCACGTCATAATCACGGTGTCCCAGATGCACGAAGCGCGACAGCGGGTCGTACAGGCCACCCTGGAAGCCCAAGATCAGCTGGAAGGAGGGGTTGGAGTCGTGGTAGATGTCACCGTACGGCGTGTAGCGCACCTCTTTCACAATGCGGCCGCGGCTGCTGAACACAGCCAGTGGCGTGCCGGCATTATCGCAAGCAACGTAGAACTCCTCGCCGCTGCTCACTTCCATGGCGATCAGGTGGCCTTGCAGGTCGTAGTAGAGCGAGGTGATCTGAGCGCCTGTCAGGTTGAAGAGGTGGGTGACGCGCGTGGGCTCCGTCAGGTCGGCGTAGAAGAACTGCAGCTGCTGGCCGTCGCTGGTGCGCTGTGCCACGCGGCGGCCAAGCCCGTCGTAGCGGAAGGAGATGCTGCGCTGCGAGTCGCGGTCCAGCGCACGCGTCAGAAGGCCGTTGGAGTTGTAGTCGAAGAGGACGGAGCCGCGCTGCCGCAGGAAGCCGTCCTCGTCCACGCGGTACTGGATCTCGCCGAGGCGCGTGATGCGGTCACGCAGGTCGTAGCGCAGCGGTGTCAGCCGTGCGCTGTTGCCGTGGCTCAGGAGGTTGATGTTGCCATTCAGGTCGTAGCTGTAGCGCCACTGGGGCCGCTCGTTCACTGACACCTGCGATCAGGAGACAGACACCAACACTTACATTGATAGTTAATTTCCTGTTCCCAGGATACTGTGTTTGTTTGTTTCTTCGCTTGTCTGTCTGTGTGGGACTGACCAAAACAGTGGTGGTATTACATAAGTGTGTTTGGCTATGTGTGTGTGAGACACTGAATCTGTGTATTTCAGCGTTCAGCGTGTATTTCTACATCCATACAATATGTGTATGTATCTGGCTTCTATTTCAGGAATACAGAAAGTAGCCAGTGCTTTAGCTAGAAGACAACAGACACATCATTATTATTATTATTATTATTATTATTATTAACAACAACAACAACAATAATAACAATAATAATAATAATAATAATAATAACAACAACAACAATAATAATATTAACTTGGTTTTATATAGCGCCTTTCAAAATACCCAAGGTCATTTTACATTACATGTAAGCATGTGTATGTGTGTGTGTGTGTGTGTGTGTGTGTGTGTGTGTGTGTGTGTGGTGTGGAGGGGGGGCGTCTAGAGACCGAAGACCTCTGTAAAGGGATGTGATTTAAGATACTTTTTCAACAGGCCCAGTGAGGGGGCACACCGGATATGGAGGGGTAGTTGGTTCCTTTTTCACAATGTAAAATCAAAGGAAGAAAAACAAAGAGAAAGACCAAAGCAGAGGGGGCTCCCTACCGCCTGGAGCTGCCCATCAGCATCATACTCGTACGAGTAGCGCGTGATATTACTGTCCACACCAATGCGGATGTCACAGACAGTGATGCGTCCCATGCTGTCATACTGGATGGTCATCCAGTAGGCGATGGCCTTTAGGATCTCGTACTGCACTTCGATCACTTGTCCGTTGGCATTGGAGATCTTGGTGTGCTTCATGGCATGGGTTGTGATCACCTGGTTCAGGTCATAGTTAATGACACTGAACTTGCCGAACTGCTCGATGCGGCCCGACACGTCCACATAGCGGTACAGGTCGATGGGGAGCGGGGTCTCGTTGATCATGGCCTGCATGCTGGTGACACGGAAGTTGTTGTAGCTGTAGTCAAAGCGAGCATTCACCAGCCCCTCCTCACTGAATCGGAAAATCTGCCTGCCGACCAGAGGCCCTACAACAAACAATAATCACAAATTCTTCATGTCACACCAACACTGCATTAATTCCATTACCTTTCCAAACATTCATTTTTTTTCTGGAATCGAGATGATAGGACTAGCTTTCCAATATACTGTATACGGAAGAAGCAGCCATCTGTTGATGAAGAGACACCTGTCATCATAACTAATAGAACTGCCTGTCTGTTTCAAATGGGTGGTGAGTTAACTGTCTGTTAACAGCAGATGAAGAGATAGCTGTCTATTTAGACAGACAGACAGATCATTATTGTCATTCTAAACAAATCACAAAATTTTATCCAGCCTCTCATACAGTATACTAAATAATTCAGAAAGAGAGACAGAGAGCAAGAGAGAGATGTTGCTGCATTCACAAATTATATTATATTTCCCAACAGATGGATACCAGACACCTGTCTGTTTATAGCGGATACAGAGATACCTGTCTAAATAAAGAACGGAGTTACCTGTCTGTTTGTAGCGGATGGAGCAGATGAAACCGTCTTGCATCAGGTGGATGGTCTTTATGGCGTCGGCCGCCTCGTCGTAGGTGAAAGTGACCAATGTGGAGTCGTAGAGCACCTCTGCCAGGTGAGACATGCGATTGTACTTGTAGACGGTACGTCTGCCTGTGCCCAGGTGAAGTGTCTGAAGGAGGCGTCCGTCGTGGGCGTAGTCCTGGATGAGGGCAGAGAAGGGGGAGTCTGGCGGGGTGTAGGTGTTCCGGTAGTAGCCCACGGACAAGGTGGACTGAAGGCTGTGCCTCACCATGCTGGGCATGGTCACCGAGAGCAGGTAGTCTGTCTGATCGTACTCGAATGTGTAACGCCTTTGGCTGTGCAGGAGCAACATCACCGACTGAGAAACAACGCCAGACACACACACACACACACACAGGCAGGGGAGGAAAGAAGAGAGGTGAACAAGTAATGCTAGCACTGGCTCTTAAATCTTTCTTTCCAATAAATGAGATCTGTAAAAATATATGTGCATTAGACATTTAGTACTGTGTTAAACTACTGTGTGGGAATGCTATCGAAATAGCATGGATAAATTTATTGTAATAGGAGGTACGGCATACCATAGTGATGGTTCACTATTATGGATATTTCACATATACTTTAAACACATACTGTAAATAGAACTGTAGAAAAGTGTAAAGATTTTCTACAGTGCTGGCTATAGCCCTGCAGATTATTATGTGTGTATTATTATGTAAGTATGTATGTATGTGTGTATGTATGAGTGTATGTGTGTTTACCTTCTCCAGGTATGTGTAGCTCCAGCTCTTGCCATTGGTCCAGGTTCTAGAGATGAGTTTTCCGCTGTCGTAGTCCCGCTTCTCAGTCCAGTTGCCCCGTTGTATGCTGCTGACCAGTCCAGCAGGAGAGTAGGACACGTTCACCTCGTTGTACTTGCTCGGAGACAACAGCACGGGCCGACCCAGCTGGTCGTACTGAATTCGGAGGGTAAACTTGCGGTGGTCGTCATAAATCTTGCCAACACGTGTGGTTTGGTTGAAGTCGATGGACAACACGTTTCTGTTGTGAGCCTATTGTGGCCATAACAGATGGAAGGAAAGACACCAATGGTATTGACACATGCCGATAAGCAACCATGACAGTAACATGATCACTACTAACTACTGGAGTAGCCATCTATTGTACATGACCTCACAACAGCTCTGACATGACTGTAGTTGTATTTCAGGGCACTAGGGGGCAGCAGATGAAAGAGGGAGAGCAAAAAACAGAAATGATAAATAAAAACAATTCCACCAAATGCTGTCTGCGGTGTTGTTGCCTGTTGAAACTGAACATTATTCAGTGACAGGCTATATGAAATATAACTAAGCTTCCTCACAGGAGCGATGACAAAACAACTAGATCATACTCACAGGCTGAAAGAGACAGACTGAAAGGTTACTGTTACTGTCTGTGCTTCCTTAAGTGTCAAATCTGCTGGCAATATATTTTCACCGTGCGATGTTTCTGTTGGTTAGCTCGCTAACTTTAGGCTAAAACTCTTCGGAGCTTTTGATGGATGGACAGATATGGCACTGCCTCAGGACCCAACAGCAGTTAATTTGTGTTGCCGTAGTTACCCGCAGGCGGCGTTCATAGGCTGTGTAGTTCCCCTTGGCCTGCTCCCGTCTCTGCCGCCACTCGATCAAACTGTGGCTGTGCTCCCCGGGCAGGGTGATGTTACAGCGGCCGACGGTGGGGTGCACGATGCCCGCCGATGCCCCCGAGGCCACATCGGATGGAACGTGAGGTTCCGTGGTCAGAGTCACCTCCATCCCACTTGAGAACGTTGCCCAGAGAGAACCATCAGAGCTGATACGGTAGACATTCTGGGCGTGAGCTGGAAAGTGCACATTCAGACTCAGTCAGAACGTATTTTAATCCAACAAAAAAAGATCAGAATATGATTTATTTCAATATTAGGATGGAGGCATCAGCCAATTTTTCTCCTTTCTCCCAGCTGATGCAGATGAAAAGCTCCAGATGTTCTTTTTAGGGATTAGCTACACAAACACTTACCATGACTACCTTTTACAAAGTAAAAGAGGCCACAAGACAAAGCAGGACTCCTATTTGCCCTAAGGACCAGATGGCATTTCCTAACTTTATAATGCACACACAAACCTGAGCATTCATCTCACTTAATACAGATAAAAAGCTCCAGATTTTACATTTGTCATGGTGCAGATATAGACCCACTGCGCAAACATAGTAAATGATTGTTCAGTTCTTTATATTGTGAGGCCACTGAGTAGCAAAGAGGGCTTTCAATCAAGAGGTTTGCGGTGTTCATTCTTAATCTTTTACATACATTATATAGGTTATACAGACACAAACCTTGACGAAGCATGTATATAGTATTAGCTGCAGAGTAGTTGGTTGCAGTTATGAAGTTTTCGCCACTTGATGTGTCAGCCTCCACCTTGACCGACTTCTCCATGTTACCATGGAAACTACTGACCTCACCCGTTGGCAAGGTGACATTGATGAGGTGGCCGTCACTGTTATACCTATCCAAGGACATAGACTCAGTTAAGATAAACTCAGTGCAGAAATATCATACTTGATAAACACGCCTTTCAGAAAAGAACCAGAGAGGCCCAGGGAAATATACCTATAGAATGTATATATTAAAAAACAAAAAAACAAAAATAGGACAAACAACAACAAACAAAAACAAAACAATGACATGTCACACATTCTTTAATACTCTAAGTATACTATACTACTCGTACTACTATACTACTCATGTTGATGCACCTGCTCTGCTTAATTTCAGTCAGTCATTAGGCAGAGAATTATGTCTACATGTAGTCTAAACCAAAAGAGGTTGAGCATTTACAGTAGGTAACTATGCTAACCAGTCTCTGGTGAGTTACAGAAGACCAATACTGGAACTACGACAGAGAATTTCCAACTCTCATCTTTTTTCGTCCATTCAATAATGACCTTAGTAGCCTCACCAACACGCTTTTTGGAAAACAGCTGCAGAACAGCACTCTAGATGCTGGAGCAATAGATAGAAGGGGTGAGTAGATTTAGACACAAGAATAGACTATTCATCACTCTGGGAGTCGCATTGTGTCTGAGCAATTTGAAATGTTTTCACTTAAGGAGACAAGCCACTAAACCAATATCAGTGTGCATTAACAGAAACAGCTGCACTGCCTGCAGGGATTTCATGCTTTGTCTCTTTCTGCCACCAGGGGGCAGTGGTGCTGCATTGAAAATGCCTGGGTCTCTTTCTAGAAAGAAAAAGGGAGTGGAGCTAGTCTTTGCTAATCCAGCTGTGCCTGTGGTAAAGTTGGAGCTGCATCGGGAGTGAAAGGTGCTGCTGAGAGCACCCAGCCATGCCCAAGGTTGAAGCACAGATCAAACCAAAGGCGGGCAGACGGCTGACATTTTAGGCCAGTTCAGGACCCCCGGCTCATGTCCACCACGATGGACAGCTTTCAAGCATCCAATCTTTGCCTACAGGCGTATGCACACACACACACACACACACACACACACACACACACACACATATACACATGTGAACACACACACAGAGACACACACCACATACACACACACACACACACACACACACACACACACACACACACGTAGCATGGAACACAGAGGCAATTGATCTATTGATTAACACCCACAGGACATTCAATACCGAGATATTTTTTCAATTTACCACAAATCTGAGTATATCAATAAGCCAATAAAAAAAACATAATGGAAAGTGAATGAATGAGTGACTGACATGTTCACTCTCTCCCTTATTTAGACAATTTAATTCAGCCAGCAGACTTCATTCTCCAACACTGAGGACATTATGAAATCAAGAGTATTTCTCTTTCTTAACAATAAATACAATAAAATAGAGTCATACATGCAAAGTGCTGAAATGTTTTTTTTTTTCTCTTTAAGAAAGACTTTCAAAAATGATCTGTGATTTGTGAGCTGAAGAGACCATGAATCATTTGTATCTGTAATTACATAAGGGCGCGTTTAACGGCTTAAAGTACATCACTCAGCCAGAAACTGAAATAGCAGCCTCAGGTGATATGGATGAAGAAGAAAGCTTTAGAAAAAGGAAGGGAGAGAGAGAGAAAGAGAAAGAGAGAGAGAAAGAGAGAGACGGAGAGAGAGCGAGAAAAAGAAAGAGGACAGACAATGGTGCGGGGAGAGAAACCCAGCTCACACACTCAAGAGGAGGCTCGGAGCGGACATGACAGAAACACACACACACACAGCGGGGCAGATAACACACTCCACTCGAGCCTGTCAATCACACGGAGACACATGCTGACCCCTCGCCAAGACACTGACACTAACATGAATGGAGCGGAAGGCAGCAAGGAAGAGAGAGAGAGAGAGAGAGAGAGAGAGAGAGAAATAGAGAGAGAGAGGAATGAATGAATGGGAGAGTTTAAGAGTGAGGCACAGAGGAGTGGAAGCAGCTGACCTGAGAGACAATAACAAAGAGCTGACAAAACAGAGATGCAATAAGCAGGAGAAAGAGAGTGACAGTCAAAGGATGAGAGATAGAAAGAGAGAGAAAGAGAGAGAGAGAGAGGAATGGGCTCTGGTGAAGATGAGAAGACATTCCTCTCTAAACAAGCAGAATGACGGAAGAAAGAAAAGAAAAAGAAAGAAAGAGAGAAAGATAGAGGGAAAGAGTGGCAGTGGGAAATACAGAGAAAGAGAATGAGAGAGAGAGCGAGAAAGAAAGAGAAAGTGAAGTGGGCTCAGGTGAAGAAAAGAAAAGGACCCAGCCAATCACTTACTCGTACACAGTCGTCCAGGCATTCTCATTGCTCACGGTGGCAAGGAGACCTGTGTTGCCGTAGTAACTGATCTGGGCCAGGTCGTGGGCCAGCGCCGAGACGCGTTTGAGCATGGAGCCCGTGCCGCTGAGCGTCAGCCAGTACACCTGTCCGCCGGGCACCAGCAGCCAGAGGGGCACGCCGTTGGCATCGCGCCGCACGTGCACTGTGCCACCGTCACTAGCCGCCACCGCCGACAGGTGGCCCTCGGCCGTGTAGGTGAAGTTGTACAGGAAGTCACCGGTGACTAGGCTGCGCGTGTGCAGGTGCGTGCCATTGGCGCTAAACAGGTAGAGCTCCTGGTCCACCACCGAGCTGATCTCATACTGGCGGTGGCGGTTGAGGCGTGGGCGGTTGCTGGAGATGGCGCGGATGCGCACGTTGCCCAGGTCGGCGACGTAGAGGGTGCCATTGGGGGAGACGGACAGGGAGGAGGGCGCCTTCAGCTTGGCATCACGGGCATAACCGCCATCACCTAAAGATGCCACAGAAGAGATCAGCCCATGAAATAGCTAGCCATGGCCTACTGGTTAGGGCTTTGGGCTTGTAATCAAAGGGTTGCAAGTTCAATTCCCAACCAGTGGGGCATGGCTGAAGTGCCCTTGAGCAAGGCACCTAACCTCTTGGATGCCACTATAGCAGGCAGCCAACTGCTTAGTTAGTGTGTACTTCACTGTCTGCTGTGTGTGTTTCACTAATTCACAATTGGGTGAAATGCAGAGGCCAAATTTTCCTCACAGAATCAAAAAGACCAAAAGATTGTTTATTATTATTAGATATGAACAAAGTATTTTTTGTTCTTCTTCACTTTGGCCAATCTAGGAGTAAAATGGAGTTTGGGAAAGGCCACGTTACAACTGACAACGTCAGACCCGATTCCAGGAAATAGCTTATGCCTAGTCTAAAGTCTAAACTGTAGCTACAATAAGATCGACAATGAAGATAAAACAAATCTAAAACTTCCAGTCCAAGAGTAGCTAACTCTAATCCATGTTCATGTCCGGGAAATGGGCTCCTAGTCCTTACTGCTCCCCTGGATCTTATCTGTTGAAGAGGTGACCTGAGTATTTAAATAGCTTGAGATTGATTATTTTGGGACACTGGCATGCTGGCAGATGCACAACATCTCATATTTAGCACAAACAATGACAAAAGAGAATGCTAGGGTACATCAATGCAGGTTATCACTGAGGACCTTAGGCCATGTGTATTAAGTCATTGTCCATAAACTGCTGACTGATTCCATGCCTGGGCTTAGCCTAATGTTAAAAACAATGTGGGCTTCACTATAAATATACTGCATGTGAATATATGTGTGTGCATCCTAGAGAGAAAAACCTATTATGGGTGTTATTGGATGACCGGGGGTTTGTGTGTGCACACACACCCAGCAGGGCTCACCAGAGAAACAATCACAGCTGGGGTCAATCTTGCAGTCGCATTCGCTGGGTGCGCCAGCGATGATGGAAATCTCGCCGTTTGTGGTGACCTGCTGCACGCGGCTGGTCTTACGTTCGTCTGTCTCGGCGATGAATAGGGTCCCCTGGTGCGACACGGCGATTGCCTTGGCCCCCTCCAGGGTCGAGTGGATGGCCGCCCTGCTCACCGGCAGGTGGTCGATGCCAGGGACCTGGCAGTGGATGGGTCGCCCAGCAACCACCCTCACCTGGTTGGACTCGGTCACCTGCAGGACGATATTGTTGTCCAGAATGTAGAGGGAGTTGTCCAGCGGGCTGACAGACAGGTCTGTGGGCCACTCCAGTCGCACCTGATGAGCCAATGAGAGATTCCATTCACACAAGTTGCATTATATTAGATATTGTACATAACAGATGTGTTCTGTCAGAGCCTCAACAGCCCATAATATATCAGCACACAATGAAAGAATGCTCCATGTTAGCAAGAATAGCACAAGCACTGAATGGCCTTTAATGGTCTGTTATTTATAGGGCTCTGTTTAAAGATATAGAGGCACATTGTAATGAGCTCCTTTATTGCTATGTATCGACACAGATGCTGCTGTATTGTGAAGAGACATCAGAAAACCAAGAGCACAAGAGACAACATAGTTAACAGTTTTACAATTAACGACTAAAAATAAATTAATTTAAGTGTTAATAAGTTTTATTCTTGAAACTGTTTTTAGACTTGATGGTGATTTTTCAGATTCAGTCTATTGTGCTATGTATCTAATGAGGTCCTCTGTGTCGTGATACACCACCATCATGCGAGCAAGCACGTCACGCCTTAGCCAAACTGGTTTGACTGCGTGAAGACCAGACATACAAAAGACTGTTTGCTTTCCTGCATCTAAACCTTTCAACTCCTTCTAGTATCATCTGACTGACAGAGATACAGCCCGTGTTGATTGCGTCTTCAGAAAAATCAATTTGCTTTTTCAATTTGGTGAGTGCTCTTGTGTGTACTTAAGTTCTATCCCTTTGAAGTGGTCCAGGCATCCTCCTCTCCTCAACCTTGTATTAGCTAGCTGCCTCCCTTTAGGCTAGGCAATACCAAAATAGTCTGCGGTAACAGGCAGTGAACACCGGGTCCAGTCTGGCTGCAAACAGCCTCTGCTCTGGCTTCTTCCAGGTTAAGCTTGGCAGGTTTGCCTCTAAACGGAGCTTGGCTTAATTTGGCCGTGGTTTGGCTGCGGCGTTGAGCTGGCGGTGGCAAGTAATGGGCTGGGTGGGAGGATGAGCGCTGGCTGGGACAGGTTTTTGGCTGTCTTAGTGTGAGAGTGTCTCATTATGGGGGTCTGGCATGGAGCCCAGCTCTGTAATCACCCTGGTCTTTAACTAGATCTGTGAAATTCACTTGTCCACATCTTTTTTCGTGGCCGTGGCCGCTACCGGGACCGGTGCCGGTGCCGGTGCCAGCGTCGTAGCCGAATGCGGCAGCGAATGATTCAAACTGCTGGAGGAGAAAACGAGATTGCATCTTCCTAAGCCGCCAGCTGATGGATAAACAGCTCTTATTGTCGTCTCTCAGTGTCTGAAAGAGAGAGATGCCATCAGAAAAACGACACCTCTGATGGCAAAGCCTACTTAGCCCTCCATACCAAACAGCCTGGTTCTATTATACAGGCAAGGGAGAATGCAAAGCTATGAAAGAAAGGTGCAAAATAGTGAACAAAAAATGCTTGTTGTTGAGTCTGAGCTAAAAAGGAATGATGGGTAGATAGGGGAGTGATCAAAGGAGAGGTGGAGAGAGCGAGAGAGAGAGAGGAGAGAGATTCAAATCGATTTTTCAAAAGAATGACAAAGCAGTCCACCCTATGACTTATCTTTGCACAGCATCACTTATCTCTTCACCTCCTCAAAACAAAAGCGTCTCTCTCAAACACAAGCGCGCACACACACTCATCTTGCATTGCCAAACCACTGAGTACTATAACAGTGTCCAAACTCCACACCACACCTAAAGAGCCTTGTGTGTTTTTTTTCACCTTGCTGTCTTGAATTTAGTCCCAGTCAGATGCCAAACAAACAAATAAATAAATAAATAAATAAATAAATAAATAGGAAACCCCAGCCAAACGAATAAATGTCCTGCTAGGCCCCTTAGAGTCCATGTCCAAGATTGATCACGGCTTCATCCTCTCGTCTAAGCCGCGGGTGGAGGCGGCCTCCTGTTGTGCTTTGAATGACTTCTGGGAGAGGAAATCGCCTCCGAGGTAAAAGGAGAGCTGGTTGGGCTTGGGCTAAATAGTTCTTGCCTCTCTCTCTCTCTCTTTCTCCCACTCTCTCGCTCTCTCTCTCCCTGTCTCTGTCTCTAACAGTGGAATTCCCAGCGCACGCCGCGGCCTTTAGATGGAAGAGACAGGTGCAGCTGGTGGAGAACACCTCTCTGTGACATCTGTGTGTGTGTGTGTCTGTGTGCAAGAATGGGGCAATTTATCTGTCAATCTGTGTGTGCATGTGTGTTTGTGTGTGTGTGTGTGTGTGTGTGTGTGTGTGCGTGTCTGCGCAATCACCTCTGTTCATTCGATTCGGTTTTTCACTCTTTCCTAACTGTGATGGAGTTGAGGTAGTGGAAAATCTCTACAGGTGATTTTTGTCTTTTATTCAAGAGGAATTTTGAGCAAGGCAAAAGAAAAAAAAATGATGCAGTTTTCAGTGAAACTGGTAGTTTAGCAGTTGGATTGGCACCTGCAAAATGTGAGGAAAAGGAGAGGTCCTTTCAAAAAGAGAAAACAGCAAGTGCGTCTGTGTGTGTGTGTGTGTGTGTGTGTGTGTGTGTGTATGTGAGAGAGAGAGAGAAAGTACACAGAAACACAGAAAACAAGACAAAAAAGAGGGGAGGAAACGAAAAAGGCCAATATGTACATAATCAGCCTGAGAGGGTGCGGCAGCAGCTGTCGGTTATGGCCAAGTGGATGAAAATGAATCAATTCCAAGGTAATTTTCCAAAAAGGCAAAGTGGCGCGGGGAAAAGACCACCTTCCCAGCCCTCCTCACTCCTGGAGACGGCTGACGGAGAGGCCAGCAAATGAGAGCGTGCTCCCCTAGAACACAAGCCCCAGCGCTGTGGGGGAAATGCGTGATGGCAGGCACTAGACGAGCGGTCAGACAGTATTAAGTATGAAGAGTGTCAGAGCCACTGGATGACGGGGGATTATTCAAATTTCCTCCGTTTTTAGCGGAAGGCCCCGTGGCGCTGCTGTCTCCCACTCTCTCCTTCTCTCTCTCTCTCATATGCTCTCTCTTTCTCTCTCTCTCTCTCTCTCTCTCTCTCTCTCTCTCTGGCACTGTCTCTCTCTCGGACTGTGTGCATCACAATCGGAATTTTATTTAAGCGGCTCGCTTGTTGAGAGGGTCTGCCGAGCAAATCGGCGCATGTCAAAAAGGGAAGCGGCCCCGATGCTCCTGAAGGCACGCTCTAAAAAATGAATTCCTAAGGAAAATGGATTTTTGGATGGGTGTCCTCTTTAGACCCGTATGTGTGTGTGTGTGTGTGTGTGTGTGTGTGTGTATGCATGCATGTGTGTATACACGTGTGTGTGTGTGTGCGTATGCTGTTTAGAGACACCAAGGGACACGTGTCTGGCGAACGGCCTGGACAAGTAAACAGCCAGGCTATTGTGTATGTGTGTTCGTATGTGCATGTGTGTGTGTATGTGTCAGCACGTGCATGTGTGTGACTGTTTATATGTGCATGTGTGTGTGTGTGTGTGTGTGCGTGTGCGTGTGTGTGCATGCACATACAATATGTGAGTGTTTTTGTGTGTGTGTGTGTGAGAGAGAGAGAAAGCACATGCACACGTATTCATGGCTTTATGTGTGTGAGTGCATTTGTAGGTGTGTGTGTGTGTGCATGCACTGTTATCTGGTGGTTGATCACATGCTACATGGATGGTTAGGAGTTGGTGAGCATGAGGACTAATCACATGACAGAAGAGCGGAGCCAAGTGGAGTGTAATCCCAGTGCTACTGTGGCATAAAACCCCACAATGAACAGCAGCTCATTAAAACACTCAGTCAGTTGCTGCCAGCCACACTATGACTGAGATTGGTGTGGGAAAAGAGAGAGAGAGAGAGGAGAGAAGAGAAAGACAGGAGAGAAGCAAGAGAGAGAGAGTGAGAGAAAAAAAAAGAAGGGAAATAGGGGGAGGAAACTGTGAGTCAGAGGGTCAGATAAAGAGAGAGGAGAGACAAAAAACGAGTGAAAGGAGTTTTCTAAATAGCTGTAGGGTATTGTGACACTCATACTTTCAGTGAACAGTACATAGTTTCTCCCTTTCCCTATCTCTCCCTCCCTCGCTCTCTCTCGCTCAGCGTGTATGTTGTAGCAGGTCTTTGGACTGGCAGCTGGTGAGGGAGTGGTTTGTGTGAAGCAGGTATGCGTGCACATCTGCCTACCTGACTGATGTCCATGTGTGAGTCACAGCTGAGGGGCTGAGTTGACGTCAGGCCGTTGGAGCCGATCACCGTCGTGATCACGCCTTTCTCGTTGATCTTTCGAACGGTCGTGCCGTCCACAAAGTAGACGAGGCCATGCTTGTCCACCGCAATGCCTGTGGAGAGAAGTGGTAAGAAACGCAATCGTTAGGACATGTTTGATTTATACATTAATTTGCAACCAATTACAGATTCATTTGCAACCATGTGGAAAGAAAACCTCGGGCTGTTGACACAACAGAGGGAAAACACGGGCTCTTTTGGAGGCCGAGTTACATTTACTGCCATGCTCTGGTCGCTCTGCTTTATCAAGATGCCATATAGTGTGTCAGTGGGCAAGGCTGCCATCTGTGTTTGTGAGTCACGCTCAACACAAAACGCTCTGCTCTCTCCCTCTCGAGAGCTACTGCTGGTCTTACCCACTGTACGGAATGCAAAGAGGGCTGGTATCTGATACACAGCTTACTACACCAAATGAAAACAATAAGCCGACCAACAGGAGCGATAAAAAAAACAAACAAGAAATGGAGACAAATGTTCCTGAAAACCCACAAATAACACAATTCCATTCCCAGGCCAACACAACTTTAAATGTTTCACTAGCGATGGCGAGTTAGAATATTGTTTTTTTTCTGTGACGCCCTTAATATTCTGCAAGCTATTACCCAAGTCCATCGACACACACTCTGTGTGTGGGATGTAAGCGAGACAAATGAATGGAAAATAAGAAAAGGATGCTGCCTCTCTACTTTTAACCTATTGGAAAAGTGAGGCACCCAGCCGATTGGGATAATAACTCGGCTGTCAATCAAGTGTTCTTGTAAAGGTGGTTTGCTTGCAGGAGGTAAGCTGCCCTACTTTAGCCAACAAAGTGGGGGGGGGGGTGTATTTGTGAGGCTGTCAAGTTTCATGACATGTAACAACACTAATTACATTGTTAATTGAACCTATTTGTCCAGAACTATTTGCCTTAAAACCTCAAACTCTCACCCATAGTACTTCAATGCACACATTAAGTAACCATCGTTTAACCATGCATTTTAGCCCTGCATTTGTCCAAACTAAACCTGCCGCATCACGGCTTGTTGAAACCACTAGTTCACCACTAGTTTCGCTTTTCGCATTCAAGAAGCTGTCCAAACAGCACCACAATGACTACAACCAAGGGCAAACTAGAGAAGACCCAAGCCTAAAAAAAAATGATCTGAGATGATCCCAGTGAATTTCAGACTTTTAGGCATGAAGTGCAGAGACAGCTATGGTGCCGCAATTGCAGCTCTCCGGGCCGTGTGAGCAATTTTCCCAAACAGCAGTAGGCGTCACAGTTCTGAGCTGAGGTGACAAGGTCTCCTGCTAGAACTGTTGCAGTTGACTCTGCACTCCAAAATGATCCTGGGGTCTAGGTGATGATCTCTGCAAGTCAATAAGGCCTGTAGATTGCCAGTTGGAGTGGAGGACTTGGTTGAGAGTAGTAAAGATTCATCTGTTTTATCAGATAAACCTGCCAAAGCCTATCTATGAAAAAAACACACATGAGAAACACATTTCGGACTTAAATATAGCAAAATGAATAAGTGGCACATTATGTTCATCTCCAAGTAATTTTCTTTTCCATTTTCCCCTGTATTTTGCTCTCTGTGTTTTTGGTTGTTACAATTCAGGATGAATCACAAAATTGGCAGGAAAGAACAAGATGAGCGCCTAAATAAGATGTGTACTCATGAGGACCTACAAACAGATACACACACACACACACACACACACACAGAGGGGATCTGATATGAGTTGTGCCTCGTGCCTTGCAAGCCTCATTAATCGTGCGTGTGTAATTAACCCAGACAACTAATTGGCAGCGTGTTTTCATTGGCTGAGTGATCCTTTATAAGCTGTGGAGGGGGGGGCTAATGAGGTTTGAGGTGGTCTATCAGTGGCCCAGGTACCAAGGCTGCAAATCTGCAGAAGCGTTTTTTTTTTTGTCTTGAGCGTGAGCAATGCTATCGGATTAAGGAGAATCCATGCATGTCTTTGTTCCCATGACCCGAGTTTTCTTTTCTGTTTTCACGACTCCGCTATGATATGTGAGCATCCAGAGGATGACTCGGCAAAGTCAAAAGGACACGCGCGCACAGGCACGCACAGGCACGCACATCTGCCTTCATCCTGCCATAACGCTATTCCTTATTGGCTGACGTTTCCACAGAAACATGCTTGGTGTAATAACAAACCCAATTAGTTTAATAAAGTGGCAGTGTTTTATCTGATGAAATTAGCCCTATGACTTCAGGTCTCCAGAGAATTCGCACACAGCACTCATACACAAATGCACTCTCTCACACACTCACATGGAAAAAACACACACACACACGTGCACTTTTTCTACACTGTCATAAACACACATACACACACACACACAGATTCTGTTGATTTTACTTTCCCCCTCAGGCTTTACTGTAATGCGATGTCATCATCTCTTTCTGCCTCTCTGACAGCCTCTCTCTTGCTCGCTCTTTCTTTCTCACACACAAGCACTCTCTCTCTCCCTTACCCCCTTACTAATCCACGTTCATGAATACAGTTCTAAACGAACAGAACTACTAGCTCCTTTGCGATGAACCACACCACAGTACGCAGAGTACTACACAAGAAACAATTTCAAAATCATATCATAACTGTTACACTATTTCAAATAAACATACAACACGTGTGGTGTGTGCTGAATGGAGAGAGCATAGCAGATAGCTAGCCTGATGAAAAGATCCATTTGGAGGGATGTATTTTGGAGAGTAGTGGAGCTCTGTGAGCTTGTGAGGGAGCTGAAGACATTGAGATGTGTGTCTGTCTCAGGGACACGATGAACGGGTGTGACAGCATCCATCTCTCCCTGCTGTCGGAGGAGCCAAAGTCAGGACATCCTCACACTGTCAGTGCCATCAGAAGAGCTGAGTGAACAAAATGTCTTTTTGGTTTTTTTTTACGGACACACACACACACACACACACACACACACACATTCAGTCTCTCTTCTACACACACACACACATACACACAAAGAAAAAGGCGCACACATTCAACTGTGTAAGGGGAAAACGTTCTTTTCTCAGTGAGTTCACTGAGATATTGACGTGATTTTTTTTGGCAGGTCTAAGTCATTTGGGGCTTTTTGGCCTGATCCCAGCAACTTAAACCCAAATCAGGGCAAATGAAGACACAGTCTAGATCTCTGAGGGGTTTCCCCAAGGCTCTGAGGGTTAACCCTCTAACCTTTTACTCCCATCGCCATCCAAAAAACAAGCTAAGCAGAAATACAATCCTCAAGGGCGGGCCTGTTAACTGGTTTTCATCAGGACCTGTCTGGCTGTGAGAGGCCCAGAGCCTGGGAAAGACTCCAGCGGAGGCGATCCATAAATTTGATTAATTAGGTGCGGGCCACACACAGTAAGTCTCCTGGACTTCATCTAACGGCATCAGGTCCAATACATATTGGACTGGAAAACTCTAGAATACGAGACAAAGAAGTGGATCGACTTTGAAGGGAGGTCAAAAACAGAGAGAAACTGGAAACTGACAGAATCTTCAAACCCCCAGTTGAAGGGTTTAACCAAAGTTCTTGTGCAACCAACAAAAAAGTACTGTGAAGCGTTCTGAAACCTTGATTTACAGTACATAATTAAACAAAATATTACCATTATGACTGGCTTTGTTCTGCTTACTAGTTGCCCTAGAAATCCTGTGTGACCTTCAGCGGGGCTTAGAGAAGTGGGTGCAGAGATGAATGAGACACAATGCCAATTTCTCTAATCCTTTGGCACAGTCAGTGCCATACAGACATGCATTTACCAAATCAAGCTTGTCTACCCTATGGAGAAATCAATACCAGGAGGCCTTTCTGTCTGATTGGAGTCGCTTGGAGTGTCATGTTTAAAGTCATTTCGCATCCATCTCCATGACCCCTGTGACCTCGGCAATCTTAAACGTAATTACTAAACAGCACAAACCTCCATTTGACAATGTAAGTGACAAAAAAGCCTCATGCAGACCTTACAGGTCAAGTGGTGCCCTATTGAACAAGTGCATAGATATTCAGTCCTCCGACGTCTTTTTTTTTTTCTTTTGCTTTTTTCAAATGATGCTCTCCATCAGGTGCCCGCAGGAGAGTGGACAGGGCTGCGCCACACTGTGCTGCCTGGCATAGCCCCTGCTTTAGGGGCACGGGTGAGACGAGAGATAGAGAGAGAGAGAGAGAGAGAGAGAGAGAGGGAGAGGGAGAGAGCACGGTGCTCGTGCCGCCGGGGGGGAAGGTAGCGTCTGCGGAAGGATGATAAATGGACCGGTCCCAGTGACTGACCCGCCGTTAATCCCCTTGCGCTGCCCCGATTTAAAGGGAAAAAGACAAAACGCTGTCGTTCCGCTGACCTCCCCGCACTCCTTCTCTCCGGTGAGGCTCTCCGTCTTACTTGCCCCTTTTATTCTTCTGTCTCATCTCTCTCTATCCATTGCCACAAGGTTGACACATCTCCCCCTTCTCTCTTTTTTTCTTTCTGACACATCTCCCTTTCTTTCTCTGTCTGTCTCTCTCTTGCCCTCTTTTTAACTTCTTCATGTTCCTTTCATTCAGTGGAGTTGCTGTCTTATCATCCTTTTACCTCTCATGCAGCTTTTCTTTTTAATCCACATTCTTTGTTGTCCATTTTTTCCTGGCTACTAGCTTCTCTCCTCTCCTCCATCTCACCTCTCTCTATCCTCCCTTCCATTCTCTCCTCCATCAGCCCGGCTGATCTCTCTGTTCTGGGTGAGCGGCTGCAGTCTCACGCATGGCTGTGCTTGCCACTCAAAGCGGGCGCTGCCTGCCGTCGCCCGGCGCTAAAGTGGACTTGGCAGCCCTTCGCTGCTCACACACGCCGAGACCACGGGGTGGGAGCTGACACGCAGGGGCTGCGTCAAAGCAGCTGCCAGCACCATACACCATGTGGGCTCCCTCTCTCTCTCATCCCTCTCTCTATGTTTCTCTCTGTCTCACTCTATATGTCTTTCCAGGGAGAGAGAGAGAGAGTTCACTCATTTGCTTTGCTTGCTCGTTGTGTGTGTGTGTGTGGTGTGTGTGTGTGTGTGTGTGTGTGTGTGTGTGAGCAGGCTGCTCTCACTCCAAGTCATGGGAGGAGGATAATTGGCTGTGCGAGCGGGATCGGAGCTGTCACTTCAGCTGAGCGCGACGGCACGCTGACTGGCTCTGAGTTGCAGCCACAGCCCAAGCCTTTCGCTGCACACACCACACTCCGGCGCACTGGGAGCACACGCCCCAGAACACAGCCGCGAAAAATCTAACACTTATCAAAACCACTCCAACAGTCATGTCATTTTTGTCATTAAGTCCTATGAATGGAACCTCTGGAACTGCCAGTGGTGATTGAGCTGTTTACCATGAGAAGGGACTGCATCGATAATGTGCTTCATTTACATTTAAAAGCAAAAAAGCAGACAACCAAGATGGAATGGGTCACATTTATGCATATTTACAATGTCCTTTCTTACAAAAAAAGGATACAAAATAGAACAGGATAGTGACAGTATTTTAAAAGCAGGTATAAAAATAAAATCAGAGGCAGGCATATGCCAGTCAATTCCTATGAGATATATGCAGAAGTGGTTTAAGATTGTGTTGAAAGAGCGGGCGGGCAGTCAGACAGCCTTTACGTAAAATACTCCTGGGTCTTGACTGACTGGCATCTGCCTGAGGACATCCTAGTTTCTTGAGGCCAAAATCTGTTCTCAAAAACACGTATAGCATGCCACGTCAACGTCTTAGGCTTTTCCGCCCTGCACAGTACCTGTAACAGTATGTTAAAAAATAATTGAGATTGTGGCGGACATGGAATGTGATTAGAGTTGTTATTTTATCCTCTGACACGCTGGTTCTGGTCTGATAATGATAGCTTCTGGTGCTTTTCTGAGAGGGAGTTTTCTGGCATAAGACTTCTGCAGGAACACAGCAAATGCTTGCCCAGTCAGAATCTCCAGACCAGACAGCCTGAGACGTATGGATCGATCCAAGCAAACGTGCAAAGATGGAACAAAAAAGCAATTTTCAGATGGATTTCCACATGTTTCATAGGGAATATGTGTCTTAAAAGCTCTCTCGCTCTCTCTCTCACACACTCACTCACACATTGATCATGCTGTTAAACAGATGGTATCAGGTTGTTAAAAAGATGGTATCGGGTTTTAAAACCAATCTGCACTCACTGCAGACATATCCAAGTGTGAAAAACCTTGATTGCTGTTCTCTTTCTGAAGGCACTCAGAGGAGCGAGGTTCAGGTGAGGGATTGTGGGTTTTGGTACCGTGGTTGGGAGGCAGTGAGCCGGGTCGTCTAATACTACTACTTTTTGGGCCAGAGGAGCGGGCGCGACGACAGCAGTAGCGCGGGCAAGCACTCAGTCGGTTCATTAGGGTGCCATCAATCACACAGACTGACTCCAGCTCTATTATACCCATGATCAATCAGCTAATACCTCTAATTCATCACCTGTAATTACCCTCTGTCATAAAGAACAAGCCCTCAGTCACACACACACACACACACACACACACCAACAACTACATCCTCCACCTGATATAAATGATATATATACTTTAACATTATTGTTGTAGCTCTTTCAACCACTGAAACGCTTTGATGCATGACTTCATATAGCTGTAACTGGGGTTAATCAAAATATTTTGCGATTTTCTACTGGTATGACATAACATGTGAGTATATGAGTCGCTGATCTTATCAGGATTTAAATCAAACACGATCCCTGCAGAATCAACAGATGTCAGAGCAGTCTTTCGTTCTTTCTCTCTCTCTCTCTCTCACTTTCTCTCCCTCGACTATATGATCGCCATCCATGGCCTGTGCACTGCGTTCCCTGCCCCATCATCACAGAGAGGGAAAGTGCAAAGGCCACGGTGGCGCGATCATGTTACTCCCACTAATGCACTGTGTGACCAGGAAGTCATCCGTCACGGTGTCATGGCTTACCTTAGAGAAATGATTTAATAACATGTTCCCGTAATGAGCCCTGACCTGTGCAGGAACCAATCCGTTTCCCCTGGCAACGGTACGGGGCCTGACAAACCCTGAAATAAGGCTGCCAGTGTGTTGAGAGATGGAAGGATCAACATTGCTAATCAAATGTAGCCAATCAAATGCTAACAAAACAAAAGAAAACAAAAATACACCAACATAGTCAGGTGTATCATATTTTAAATAAAGCAAGACTGCTTTACTGTTGACATATTCACACGCACACTCTACCTGCAAACAGGTGCTGCTTCGAAACTGAAAGGACTGTGTCTGTCAGGACTGACGCATCTCTCCAGTCCTCCTCGGTCTGTGTAACCACGCGTCCTTGCGCCCCTTAACTGGAGCTAACGAGCCAAAGCGGAAAAACAAACCTGACGCCTGGTGGGCCCGCCCCTCCCGTCTGTCCGTCAGGCTGAGTGACGGGTGCGTGGGGGCCAGTGGCCGGAGGAGTGTGACAGTGACAGAAGAGCAGGTCCACATCTCTAATGGATTCTGCGCCTCATTTAGCTGAGAGAGCACCACTGTCATCCTTCATAATCCAGCGCTTGCCCTCTGGCTTCAACCTAAAACTGCATCTCTCTCTCTCTCTTTTTTTCTCTCCCTTTCTCTCTTTCTTTCCCTATCTCATTCAGAATCATACACACACACATGCTCTCTCTCTAACACATTCTCTCTCTCACACATACACACACAGGCACACACACAGACACACACAAACACACACACTTTCTCTACTCCTTTCTTCTCTCTCTCCACCACTTCAGCCTTTCCCTCCTTATCCTTTCACGCCCCTATTTCTCCTTCTCTCTTTCTCTCTCTCTTTTTTTTTCTCTCTCTCTCTCTTTTCTGCATCTCCACCCCATAGTTCAGTGCAGTGTGTGGAGGTATGATCTGAGCAGTGACATTTAAGAGTCATAAAACCCAGTGCTGACAATAACGGTAAAAAGCTCCCATCTGCAGGAGCGTAGCGACACCCGTGACGCCTCAGACAGGGGAGATTAGCATAGCCACCCCAATCCAACTCTCAGCAGACAGACAGACACACACACACACACACACACACACCGGCTCAGGCGTCCCACCACTCAGACATCCAGCCAGGGAGCACCCTTCTCTCTTTCACTCTCACTCTCTCTTTCTCTATGTCTCCCTCTCCTCTCTCTCTCTCTCTCTCTCTATCCCTCTCTCACTCTCATTGCACACGACTCTCATAAATCTTCATTTAATGGCTGAATCAATAACACAAGCGGCCGGGGAGCATGGAGGGCCACTTAATGAAAGCGAGGACAGCCGGGTCCCCTCTCCTCTCCTCCGCTCTTCTCTTCTCTCCTGTCCTCTCCTCCCCTCTCCTCTCCTCTGCTTTTCCCTTCTCTCCTGTCCTCTCCTCCCCTCTCCTCTGCTCTGCTTTCAGACACAGATGTTTTTGGTGTGGCCTGCTTTTCTGACCAGCATCAAAGAGTGTGTTTGTGTATGTTTGTGAGTGTGTGTGTGTGTGTGTGTGTGTGTGTGTGTGTGTGTATAGTGGGTTGGGGGGGGGGGGGGGGGCTTGGGGACGCCAGTACAGGCTTGTACTCCAGTAGATTACAGCCTGCATTCAGCAAACACTGGGATCAAAGGACACATACACACACGGCATACAGAAAAACACAAACACACGCACACAAACACACATACACACTTGGACGCGTACGCACAAGACAGGATCAGAGGCACACACACAAACACACAGACACACACACACACTCACACTCTCACACTCTCACACACACACACACACCACAAAACACAGGATCACTGACGTAAAAAATTGTACACCCACACACACACACACACACACACGCACACACACACTCACACTCACACTCATACCAGAAAACACACACACATCAACAAACACAATAATAGACATACACTAGAGTTAAAAAAAGAACAGTGAAAGCAAGGGCAGAACAGAGGCTTTTCTATTGAGAAGCTGCAGCAGCGGGCTTATTATGGACCTAATACATGCAGAGACCACTTTTCTAGAGTGGGGCCCACACTGTGTGTGTGTGTGTGTGTGTGTGTGTGTGTGTGTGTGTGTGTGTGTGTGTGTGTGTGTGTGTTGGTGTGTGTGTGTAGGACAAGCAGGCCAGTGCAGGTCTGTGTTGGTGACAGTGATTAAGTGCTACTCTACTGTCACGCTGGCTGGAGCTGCTATAATTAATAGCTGTAATGTTTTCAGTGCTGCAGGGAAGCTGAGGAGAGTATGAATATGATCGATATGAATACAGAGCCAAACAGAACTGCATGTGCAAACCACATTTACTCTCTTTCTCTCCTCTCTCTCTCTTACTCACACACTCTCTCTCTCTTGCTTTCTCATCCTCTCTCTTTCACACACACCTACACACACTCTGTACGCTCTCTCTCTCTCTCTCTCACTCTCTCTCTATCACAAACACACACACACACACCTAAATTTCTCTCTTTCTCTCAACAATGCAATCTCTCTCTCTTTCTCTCTTTCTCTTTCACTTTCACACATACATACACACCACACACAAAAACACACACACACACACACACACACACACACGCACACACACACAATCTCTCTCCATATACTTTATCAAGGCTGAAATCACTGGCATAAAATTGGATGTACCTTCACATACCTCTCTATATACCATCCCTCTATCTGGAGTGTCACAGTATAGGCATCAGGCTGCCTGTGCAATGAGGTAAATGTGCTAAACGTTTCGATTTGTGCACCTCTGGGGTTGTTCAGGGAGGCGTCAGTGGCTTTGCCGCCGTCACCGCAGAAGTTCTGGTGGAAGGGGGTGCACTGCTCGCCGGTGCCCGCCACCACCTCCACGTTGCGGGCCAGGTCTCGGGGCTCGGTGAGGGTGCGCAGCCGGTACACCCGTCGGCTGCTGGTGTCGGACACGTACAGCACTTCATTCACCGGGTCCATCGCAAGGTAGTACTTATGAGCCGGGCTGGTGCTGCGACAGAGATAGAGAGAGAGAGAGAGAGAGAGAGAGAAACAGAGAGTGAATGGAGAGAGGGAAAACAGGAGAAAGGGAGGGAAAGTTGGCAGGGAGGGGGATTGGCAGGTACAATCAACACATTTCTGTATAATTCTACGTATCGGCATGTAGTCTGTGATGCATGCTGTGCCACTTTTATGTGCGTTTATGTGTACCTGTGTGTACGTGTGTGTGTGTGTGTGTGTGTGTGTGTGTGTCTGTGTGATAATTGTGTTTGGTTCAGCAAGCATACTTAGCAATGTGCTAGCGATGCACGTGGGTCTGTGTGTCATTATGCATGCCACTTCATGTGCCTTGGGGGCCAAGCCTAAACATGCATCCCTCTAGGCATGTTAAAAGTTGTAATATCTAGAATCCCCACGGCCTTGTTAGGCATGCTTACGACTCACAATCCCTACACACACACACACACACACACACACACACACGCACCACACACACACACCCTCCATCACATAAACAGTGGCAGAGAGAGATTTCTGACAGGCTTCAGTGTTTTGATGGCAGCTCTCAAAGACCTCGTTTGAGACGGCGGCTGGCAAATTAGCAGCGCTGGGAGGCATCTCTCTTTGCTTCAAAAGCCAGATCCACATTCGTGGATCACACAAACACACACACACACACACACACGCACACACACACAAACACACACACATCTGTCTTTGAAGTCTTTTCATTTCAAGTATGTATTCGTGACCTAATCCGTTAAGATCCGGCGCTTGGAAAGCTATATTACATACAGCGCTCTGTGGGAAATACACAGAATGGAGAGAAGAATGACAAAAAGAGAAAGAGGAAGAGAGAAAACAAATCAGATGATGGAGCTTTCATGTCAGTGTGTGTTTGTGTTTATGTTAGTTTATGTCTGCGTGTGTGTGTGCTTGTGTGTGTGTGTGTGTGTGTGTGTGTGTGCTGATGCATCACGCAATCCACTTTTTTTCCCCGCTCTATGGGAGACAGGCTTGTTTTGGTGGTGGTTTGAATCCGGCCTGTAATCAATATTTAGCTTCAGTGAGGGGAATGAGCTGTTCTGCCTCACTTCCTGTCCTCGCAGTGATGAGCGGCCTCTCTGAGTGGGCCGTCTGTATGCATCAGATACAGGAGTGCGGCTGGCTTGCTGCTGGTTAAAGACTGGATGAACGCAGTGTGAAGGGATTGTGGCTATGGATGGGATCCTGCGATTTGGCCCATCAAAGAGATATATATCCGTCCCTCCATCCCCCGCCCCCCTAGTACATAAATGCATGTGCACGCAGCTGTACACACAAAGACACAAAGACACACACACACACACACACACACACACACACACACACACACAGAGGCTGTGTGGGATTTTTTGATCTGGTTCATCCACACCCCCACCCTGCTTTACTCTCTCTCTAACGCACACACAGACAAATACACTCACACCTCCTCTTCAATCTCTAATCTGCAGGGGAGACCTGTGGTCCTTTACACAAACACACACGTGCACACACGCGCGCGCCACACACACACACCACACACACACACACACACACACCACACACACACACACATCACAGGGTGACCTCGTGACTGATAAGGTTCTGCAACTCTGTTCTTTAAAGAGCGAGCGCCCCCTTCTTTTCCATCTGCCTCCTGCCTGTGAGCCCAGTGCTGCTAATCCACACTGTCATCACATTCAGGTCAATACACATCCTTATCGACCAGCGCCAACACACACACACACACACACACACACACACCTCTCGCATCCTCCTCACACAACCCCAACCCTAACACTTAATCCACTCCAAGACCTCACATCTGGCTGGAGAGTGGAATGTATGTGTAGTAGAGGTGAGTGTTTGTGTTTGTGTGTGTGTGTGTGTGTGTGTGTGAGTGTGTGCAAATGCTAAATTAATCTACATTATACTGGCACAATACGGGCTGATTACATCATACACACATGCATACTTAATACATACTTAACACAATGAGCTCATGCGGTTTGGCACATACCTGTGTCTGATGTCTCGGTTCCTGGCAGCGACACATGAAGAAAAGGGTAGGGGGAGATTAGATTGGAATAGTCAAGTAAAGGTCATATGATTTAAGAGTTATGCTACTTGCATATAACAATCAACACTAGACTGTCGGACGGATAATGAGTATTAATGCACAGTATTTATTCCCACTGGGGTTTTTTTCACTGAAAACAAAGGTCACTGCTTATCAGCGTCACAACAGTTTTACCAACCACTGTTTCAGTCTGGATTGCGGACCACTGCTTTATTATGCTTTATATTCATGTGTCATCTCAGACTCTAAATTGTGATTATTTTTGACAGATTGTGTGTGTTTTTAGACAAAATACAAGAAAAATGGGGTTGTCAAATCTATGAAACATTACATTTGAATCAGGCAAACGACTGAAAGCAGCATGTTCAACTAACTACAACTGATAAAGCATACAATTAAGATGAAATACACGCATAAATCAAGAAAATAATAGCTGTCAGGAATGGAGAGGATGACACAAGGCCACTGGAAAATCTTCAGAATCCAAATTGAGAGGAGCAAGGGTGTAAACACGTACATGACAAGTAAATTTAATTGTTACTGTGACTATTATCATATTACAGTTTTTTCACAAATGCTGAAACACTAAACTTGATCAGTCTTCTCTTAAAACCGTGAACCATTTTGACCTGGTTTTGCAAAATCTAAACACATTTCAAACACAAATTGCAAGCACATTTCCAACTACATCACTTTCGCCATAGTTCTGCACTTTGATGCATAATGGCCATCATAGGCAGCATAAGTTGAACATAATCATAGCACAGTTGTCATGATTTGAGCTCTATAAGCCACTATTCTTCATATTGGTTGCAAATTATGATATATAACACCTATATAAGCACGATCAGAGTGCACTGGCAGCAGAGAAGTGAGGGTTCATCCACAGATGAAAAGAAATGCAGTATGGAAGGAAGCATAGGAGGAGTGTGTGTAGAATATGAGCAGAGTAAAGCCACCATGAAATTCAAGCAATTGTGACTGTGACCACGTTGTCATGAAGTGGCATTCAGTATGTGTTTCATGAACTATTTTATGGAAAGCAATATTTGGATACAGTATCTAAGTTTAAATCAAGGTTTTGGTTTTACTGCTAATATTTTTACTTAATGTTATTCTGTTCTGCAAAAAGAACGTAGGGTTTTGTAAATCTGGTTTGTAATTACAGTAGTGAGAAAATGATGGGAGTTTTCAGGAAATATGTTTCAGCATTTTTTAGAGTTGTGAAAAAATTAATTCAGCAAAAGCGCCACTAGAGTGTGGAAAGCAGTGTGCTACTATACTAATTACAGTTTGTCAATCATTTTCACACTTGTCTCTATGCCACGTCTGCTTTTTCAAAACCCTTCACACTTTTACAACAACAATAGACTATGAAAGCCAGTGTTCTCTTTTGCATTCCTAGACTACAGCATACAACTTGTAGAGAGTCTGGTGCATACCATTGCTAGATTTTTTTTTTCCCAAGAAAATATGTGAACATTTTACTACTGGTTTTCCATGACACAGCCATCATCATAGTAAACCACATCATAAAGTGAGCTAACATGTCAAGCACACACCAATTCTTTTTATACAAAGGAGTCTCGCAGTGGTACTTCCCATGTCTTGTGTATTACAGTAAGTAGTACAGCAGTATGCTATTTAGGAAACAACCACTATTCTATTGTGATTTGCATCTGCACATTCCTTCAGTTTACACAGATAGACAGAGAAATACAGATAGATAGAGAAATATTCATTCAATCCCTGCATATGCCATTTTCATTTATTCCCAGAGGTATACAAATGCATAAAATGTCACTTTGATAGTTTGGTACTGCAATATTCACTCGAAAAATATATACCATAACACTATACTGTACATAAGGTAATGTAACAACACTGATCTATGTCAAACTGTATGAGGAAAGCTATGTTTCATGTGTTTTGTTTCAAGTTGTTTCTGTTTTTGTGTTTACTGCACACTGGCTGCCATTGCTGTCATGCTGAGTGGCAGCATGTGCGAATAGTTACAGTGCCATTAGTAATATTGGGTAAAGCATGAAGAGTTTTGGTGGCTGTAGTGTATTTCACAGCTAATGTTAACTAAGGTACTTAGATGTGTGTTGGTAAAGCTCACTGTAGAGTTTTGAAACGGTGGACATTGTATTGGGACAAGTGTGAAAATGATTGGCAAAAACTGTAGTCTGACAATACAAGAATGAAAGTGGATGAACATTTGGAGAGAGGTGTGAGTATGTGCACGTGCTGCTGTGACCATATGTCTTCAGGTCTGCCGTCTAAGCATTTGTTTGTCTCACCGTAGCTCCAGGATACTGATGGTGAAGCCGCTGGGCAGGACCCTGCGGATGAAGTTGAAGTCGCCCACGTAGATACTGCCGTCGGAGCCACAGGCCAGCGCCACAGGGGCAAAGAGCTTGCGTCCAGCAGCCTGCCCGCTACAACTGGGGCACGGGATGGCTCGCACCGCACCCGTGCCCATCACCGTGGAGATGACGGGGGGCTGCTCCGAGATGAAGATGTTCTCTCCATTGCCCTTGTGCAGGATGCCTGGTGGGATGAGAGGTGGTCACTTGGGTTGTCATAAACAGCACTGTAACAATACTGCTGTAAAGACTCAATGAAAAGAAATAGTTTCGTCTTTTTCATGATTATCTGTATCTTGGTTATATGGCTGACGTTTGTGTGTGTGTGTGTGTGTGTGTGTGTGTGTGTGTGTGTGTGTGTGTGGAGGGGACAACAAAAATACAAAACAAAGAAAAGTTTGCACTGCACTGAAGCAAGGGTATTTACTTTATAGTAACGATGTGCAGATGTACATGAACAATCCTAAACATTTACAACCTTGCCGCTGCAGCGCAAATAAATCCTACAGTTTTCCAACCGTTAAGAATATTAGTCAACAAAGGGTGTTTGTGACCATCCGCACACATAAAACGGATGTGTCTGTTAAAAGGGAGTTTTTTCTTGTTCCTGTGGCATTTTCTCTCAGAGGGCTACTGGCTTGGGGCCAAGTAAAGAACCTTGTGACCAGTTCAGTTGCTACTGGTGCTACATAAACTAGATGTACCAAAATACAGTGCACATTATGACCGTCACCGCAGACTTACTAAAGAAGGAAAATGAATGGGGTTCTGTGGTGGGGAATTCATATCGCTAAACATAGTGATTTGAAAATGAGATGCAATGAGACTCCTGCAGCAGCGTCTGGTTCAAGGATGTTGCTGAGGACTTCAGCTTGAAACTGTTCTCTACTGTCGCCCTCACATTATCTGCCTGGATTGCTTTGTATCCTGCAGCCCGGGAAGGAAAGGCTGAATCACCACATGGGCTTATTATTGACTTGGTTGTTTATGTTATGTTATCTTTGTCTGTGCCTTTGCTTTGTGTGAAGCAGCTCAAGCAAAGATCATAGAGCAACATAATACTTTACAATGGGAGCAAACATGAATAATTCCGGTCTGCAAAAGTCGGAACGTCACATTATGTCACAATGTAAACTTTTCAATGATCTTTCATGTCAGCCAATGAGAGCTCGACTCTGGTCCCCCACCTCCTTGTGAAAATAGAACACAGAACTAAACAAACGGTTGCGCCTCTCGCTCCCCTTTCACCCACTCTGGATATAGTGCTGATGTGCTATCTGGATGAATTTACCATTTGAATGTCTATGTGACCTACCTGTGTGGAGCTACCTGTCTCTGCACATTCATTTCAATAGAAACCTGATCTTATTAGGCTGAAATGAATACCCAGAGGCATTACCGAGATGGCAGCCAGTCATGAGAACTGAAACCGAATTGAAAATCAAGTAAACAGCTTTCAGATTTGTTTTGAAAATGCTTTGTCGTTCCAGGAGAATGAATGAATGAATGGAAAAACAAAATAAGCACCTATCCATAGGCTGGCAGGCACCAGGTGCAGCCTGTCCATGACAAGCTCAAGGGAGCTCTCAGTTGTTTCGGGGTTAAACAGATAGATGCTGGCCGCGTGCACACAAAAATAGACTGAAAGCTCAGTGTCCATGTTGTGTGTGTGCGTGGTGTGCACGTGTCCATGTACATCTGTGCATGTGTGTGTGTGTTTTTGTTGAGTGTGTCTGTGTGTGTGTGTGTGTGTGCGTGCGTGCGAGTGTGTGTCTGTATGGCCGTGCAGAGGGTCTGTGGGTGGACCGTCATGCCAAAAGGCTCTCACCACTCTGCAGGTTGAGAATATGGTGCTTATCCAGGGACCAGCCGCCAAGGTTGGAGGCGATCATCTCAAAGCCCTGGAGCTGTGCTGACCGCCTCTCCCACACAATGAAGTCTGGACACTCTTCATATTCATAGCCCACGGACACTACCAACACAAAACAAACACACACACACACACACACACACACACACACACATGCATACAGATTAGAATTCTGGGCAATGAGAAGGAGTCTTATTACAGAGAAGTGGGGTGTGCAGTGGGCCTTATGTTCTACCATGGGCAGCAACATGCAGGACATGCATTTAGTCCTGTAAAGTAAGAGTGTTTGTGTTTGTGAGAAAGAGCTGTGTTTATGTGTGTATGTATAAATGTGATATGTGTTATGTTTATGCATGTGTGTGTGTGTGTGTGTGTGTTTAAGTGTGTATGTGAATGTGTGTGTGTGTGTGTGTGTGTGTGTGTGTGTGTATGTGTGTGTGTGTGTGTGTGTGTGTGTGTGTGTGTATGTGTGTGAGGGTCCTCTATGGCCCTCCAGACAGCTTTAAATGCATCATTGATATCATCACGCTCAGCTGCTCCCACCCCTGAGCATACACACATGCACACACACACACACATACACATACACATACACATGCACACACACATGCACACACACATACACATACACATACACATGCACGCACAGCACACACCACACACACACACACACACATACACACACACAAACACACACATGCACGCACACACGCGCACACACACACACACACACACACACACGTCCCCTCTGTTTTCCTCCCTTACACTTTGGCTCACTCCCTCTCCCATACAGAACATACTCTTCTCCACAGTATGGCTCCAGGCCCCTGCTGCAGTTACCATGACAGATCAGACTCTTACTCTCATCAGGAGAGCGAGAGAGAGAGAGAGAGAAAGAGAGAGAGGGAGAGAGGGAGGAAGGAACAACGACAGAGAGAGAGAGAGCGAGAAAGAGAAAACAGATAGTAAAACACACCAAGGGGGAGCCAAATGAAATACCGTACACAGAGAGGGAGGGGCAAGAGATCGAGACAGAAAAAGAGTGAGAGAATCAGAGAGAGTAAAAAAGAAAGAGAGGGAATGAGAGAGAGTGAAAAAGAAAGAGATGTTTTTTTTGCGTCGCAGTACCCTTCCCAGTAGCACTGGCAGATAAATGAATAAATTAGAGTCTCTCTTGGTCTCCTTATCTCTCTTGCATTGCTGTGTGTGGACTGAAATAGGTTTGCACACAACGCACTGTGTGTGTGGAATTTCAATGGGCCGGGCCATCATGTCTAATTGTGTGCTGTGCGCGAGTATTATTCATGAATACATGGACCTGGCCAGCTTGGGCACTGCCTGTTTAAACTGATCACTATTAGCAGAGCATCAAACAGTGCAGCCAGACCTGCGCTCTGAGAGATTACAGGCTGCTTTCAGTAAACACAGGGATCAAAGGACAAACGCACACACACACACACACACACACACACACACACACAAACACTCACACACACACAAAAACAGCTCACTGACATGCACACACAGTCTCACACAAAACGGCAACAGGCAAAATACACACATTCTATTGCACACTGACATACATAAAAACGAATCCTGACACACATACAATTCCACAATAGCAGACACACCAACATGCACGGAGCTGTCTTGAAACTGACTCTTTCCTCGTTTCCCAGTAAAATGACCTAAAACTACCAACAAGTGGTATTACATAGTAGTCTGGTTCTCAGTATTTCCCCAAGCCTGTCTCCACTGTCTCTGTTGTGATAGAGCAACGAGATCTTTTACCCCTGACGCAATGGAGATGAGTTTCATACGTGTTTTGCTTCAAATTTTGATGCATCTCGCTCTGACTCCTCTCTGAAAATGTCATCGTTGGAACATTATTGGAGAATTGGAGAATTATTGGTCTGATTGGTGGTGGGTCTGTCCACTGCCTACAGAGACATTTTGACCTACATCTGTTGAGTCTGCTTAAAAAAAAAGGGAGGAGATGACAGGAAAGTGCACAGCCTGAGCTGCAGAGCAGATCAGTTTGTGAGAACCTGATTACGCTAATTACATACAAGTGTTCTGTGCACACGTTCCCCTTTCAGGACCAGCTAGCTGAGCACTATCTGAGACCATCAGTGGGAAGCACACCTCTGCAGGTACGGGCTAGATGATTTAGCAGATTTCATCCAGATGCACAGCCTTCGCCACGCTCCACCAGAATTTTGCGACTGCATGGGTGGCAGTTCAGACTAGTTTTGGTCTTTTAGTCGACTCCTTTGCTGACTTCCACTTCTACAGGTTTGTCCCTGCCACCAACATCTCTCTTGGTCACCTCTGCATCTATAGCTGCACATATACTCTTATTCTACAAATGAGGCCCATTTTAGTTAATAGTAAATAAACCTGTTAACACTTTCTATGAACCCAATATTCATTAAACATTATTACCATAAACAATAATAATAAAACAACCATACATAATTATAAACTCAGTATTAATATGAATTTATGAATGCATTATAACCCTTTATGAATGCATTTACATTAGTTTATAAATACTGGATTCATAGAAAGTGTTACTGAAAACCTTCTACTCCATTTGTAAGCAATTTGTATGCACTCATTGTGTGCAGAAAAGCAGCACATCGCAGCCTGATTTAATGGTCTGCTATGCTTTGACCTTTAGCTGGTAGTTCAGTTGGCATAGCAACTGGTAATATGCAAACAACATGAAGGCCATAGGTGTCGTACCAGAGGACGGACATAAAATCAATATCCTATACACTGAGCCTTTAGCTAAATGAATACATGCATTTTGGATTTCTGACTTTTCTTTTGCCACAGTTTACTGGATTGTACTGCTGGGAGTTAAAGGTCAAAGGTCAAAACATGGGAGCACTATGTGTCTATGTATAAATAAGTAAATAAATAAATAAATAACGATAACAAAATGAATTCAACAAATGCCTGTGATTAACTGGATCTGTGACAAAACACTGCTTAAAATTACACCACTCAAGTGGATCTGTGGCAAAACACTGCTTAAAATCAGAACCTCACTCAACTGGATATGTGGCAAAACACTGTTTGAAATCACACCACTCAACCAAAGCAAATATCAAGCTTTGTGCACATGCAGTGTGTGGCGAGGAAAAAAGTGTGAGAGACAAACAGAGAAAACCAGCGTGAGAGAAAGAAAAAGAGCAAGAAAAAGAAAGACCAACCAATTGGCAGACAAAAGTAGAAAAGCAGAAAAGCAGAAAAAAATAGCACCATCGCACTCTCTCTCACACACACACACACACACACACACACACACACACACACACTCACCCTGTGCGTACGCAAGGCCTGTGACCTGCTGGCCGTAGACGTTGGTTTTGTTCCAGGAGAGCACATAGACCAGGTTGGGTGCGGCCGGGAACCACTTCTGGATCAGGCGTCCCTGGACGGCCGTGGCCACGTGCACCTTTGCCAGGCCGTGAGGCAGGCTGGCAGGCGTGAGCAGCACCCGCAGCAGCGAGCGGTAGCCCGGCGCCCGCGTGCTCAGGTAGCTCAGCTTCACAAAGCTGCCAGGGATGTACACCTCCTCCTGCACCGCCTGAAGAGGAGGAGGTGCCACAGGACAGAGGGGGAGAGAGATACAAAGAAAGAGAGAGAGAGAGAAGAGGAGAAATAGAATGAAGAAAAAGAAGAGAGAGGAGAAAAAGGGGGCAAAGAGTGCGATACAGTGGCAGAGAAAGAGAGAAATAGGGAGAAAGATAAAAGGATAGTTAGGTAATGATATGTACTCCACTCTGACGATGGAGATGCCAGTGATGTTCAGTCCTGTGAGGGTGAGACTCACCACCACTCTCACCTCACACAACTTTCACTGAGAATTAGAAAACTTACACTGCACCTTAAATTGATCTTAAAGATCACACCTTTGACTACTCTACTTCGTCTCGCCCAATTCTCCAGCTCAAACACTGGTTCAACACACACACACACACACACACACACACACACACAAAGTGACTTTAAAACAGGAAGTGATATCACAGCTCCAACAGCAGCCAGGTGAAAATTAAATCTCCTATGAGGAGATAATCAATTTCTCTCACTGCTAATTTCTATTAACCAAAACTATGAATAAATGTTTGCAGGGGCCATGTCTGTGTTTGAATTAAATTAAATTAAATTAAATTAAATTATTCAGATGTATTACAAGAATATTGTCTGATAAAATTAATTGGCTGCTAAAAGAGCACTGGTGAATATTTATATCTTATGACCCTCTACTTTGTCTTGGTACTTTTAATTTGATAGAATGTGGGAAGGGTCTGTTGACTGGAAGGAAGGAGGATGAGTTTTAGTCTCCTCTGTGTCTTGGCACATGAAAACTACACAAGTAAAGGAGTGAAAAGGATTGAATGAACATATCAACAATTTTTTTTCTGAGAAAAGGTAACATTAAAATAATGATCCCAAAGAGCGAATTTTGCTAGAAAGAAGTGGGTGATATTTAGGCCCATTCTCCATGCAGGGCTGAGAGAAAATGAAAGCAAGTAGGTAGGAACGAAAAGGAAGGGAACATGGAGAACAGGAATGGCATCAATTAGACACACACACATGCATGGACACATACACACACACACACACACACAGCCATAGTTCATGACATGGCTTTATCCAGGTTCTCTTACTGATGGCCAAACTAGGTGAAATTAGTAACAATAATGTGAAGAGGTGAAGAGGGAAAGACTTTAGGCCCTGGATGGCTGACGATCCCTGCCTTGAAAGTGTGAAAGTGAAATGTGAAGTCCACTGACCGTGAGCTTCTGCCTCTCTGCTCTGCCAATGGCTTTGAGAGAAATCATTAGCATTACAGTGAGACTAAGAGACATGGAGGCTTGGAGAAAACCCCTTTGTTTCTTTGTGGTGTGTGTGTGTGTGTGTGTGTGTGTGTGTGTGTGTGTGTGCGTGTGTCAAAAAGCAAGTGTCTGGAGACACATCATTTGTACACGCCCCATTTGGCTACAGGCACCCATAGTTTCCCCACACACATGACTGAGTTCCTCTCACCCTCAGCTTTTCTGTTGCTTTCCAGTCTTGATTGTCTTCTAGCCAGAGAGCAGCATAGTTAAAGCTAGTCCAACACACTATGGGGTAAACATCATATTTCAACAGATATTTCACAAATATTTATCTAATCATAATTTATCTAATATAGTCTAACTAGAAAATCACTCGGAGAGCGCAGACCTCCGCCAAGGCAATATAGGGTCACTGATATATAAAATAAATCAAATGTAAATTCCAGACAGTGTTATGGACCACCAAAATTTGTTCCTTGTCCCAATACCCATGTTGTTCGAAAATGTCATCCATGCAGTACTCTTCCAGTTATCTTGCTCACAGACAAACAAACAGACAGACAGACACACGTCGGCGAAAACATAACCTCCTTGGCAGAGGAAATAAGAAACTATTTAATTAATTTTTTGTTAATTGCATTGTACATGCCTGGTTTATAAAACAAACGTGCTTGTGCTATTTCAATACAAGTGCTGTTGAAAAATTGACCCAGTACTGCTTGTTTGGTATGAATATTTAGTGTGGAGTTGACACTAATTGTGCCTGCTGTGGGCCCTTACTGCTAGGTTATGCTGAACTACACCGCTTTTGCATTACGATAAATCTCTAGCGGCTGAATGGCAAATAAAGGGATACTGATGCATAATCCAGTTGAACATCGTTATGCTTTTCACCTTTAAAACATCAGTTTACAGTGGAGCATTCTGGACTTTGTGTTTCAATCTAATTACATGAAACTGATGCATAAAAAGAATAGTGATTAAAAAATATAACAGTGCCCTAGTTAAAATGTACTGAAGTTATTGTTCAGACTGTAGCATACTAATTGTCAGTCTGTAGCTGTGTATAGGGAGGCACTGTAGATGTATGCAAATACATTCTGTCCAGTGTATACGAAGAGGAAATCAACCATTATTAATCAACTGCTACTGTATACAACTACATTTTGTTAGCTGACTAGGCCATTGGAATATTGTGTGATTGCAAGAATGTGTGGATTTTTCTAGTCTGACTTTAAATGACATTCTTAAACGGAAGCTCAGGAGGAGCGTAACGAAATTGAAATTGATTGCCTATCAGTTTATCTTGTTGGGTAATCTATTCCCAGTCTGTTCAAGCTGCGTCATCTGGCGTGATCCCTTGTTTCAACAAGCACCATTTCCCCATACATGTTCCAGCCTTTTTGGTCAGGAATAGCATAGGGGTGTATGCAAGCATAAGCTTTACTGCTATATGAACAGCTGACCCCTGCATGACCCCTTGCAAAGCACTTCTTGACTTGACTTCTTGGCAAGCAACCTCATCAAGCATGCTTTTTGCTTGCTTCTCTTTTTGCAAACTTAGAACATGAACTTATGAACCATCTTTAATTTACAAGTGGTGGAGCGTTAACTTGAAGGGATGCAAGATTTCGATTCAGCTAAATCTACAGCTTTTTGAGGGGGTTTGGATTCTGCCAAACACTACAACATTTTATTGACCGAACTCAATTCTACGCACCTTGAGATAATGACATTGCAAGCGATAATGGGAATGTGCTCACATTTAATAGTTTCATAGTAAGCTACTGTCAGTAGAGTCAAAATGGAAGTCATCAGCATCTGGAATATTGCCACACAGTACTGTAGTATAACAGCACTGTAGTATAACAGTACTGTAGTATAACAGCACTGTAGTATAACAGTACTGTGTGGTAATATTCCAGGTCAGAAGAAAGCAGCGTTTCCTATTAAATGACTAGACTGGAACACCACCATAGGATTCTGTCTGTGATTATAGATACACACACATATCAACATTCATTGATTTTGCAAGTCTTGTTTACCATGACTGCTATTTGTGAGGCATTCAAAGAAATGGAGTATGAACTGAATCGAACCTAACCACACTCCTGTGAGAGCACACACACGTGTGTGAGGGCATGAGTGTTGGATTTCTGGCCAAATTCAAGCACCGACTCGTCATGCTATTAG
>PYXC01000176.1:6742500-6840000 GCA_015244755.2 Tenualosa ilisha | reverse complement strand
GGTGACACCGTGTTGTGCACCGGCGAGGTGTTCCTGCTCTAATTGAGTGTGTCTCAGTTCGGGGGAAAAATAATTTGGCGGAATAGAAAGGAAAACAGTGGGAGCCGAGGTGAGGGAGAGAGAGAGAGAGAGAGACAGAGAAAACGAGGAGGCTGAGAGGGAGAGTAAAGCCGGTGGCGATGGTGGCATTGGCAGCGGCAGTTTCATTCGGTGTTTTTTTAGCAAGCTCCCGCTCACTCAGTCAGTCAAGCGGCACGTAAACTGCTGCAGAGAAAAAGATGAGCGTGCAAATGAACTCGGAGATTCGCCGTCTCTTGGCTTAGCAATGAGAGAGCACTCTGGGGGTGGGATTCAGTCGCCTGTAATGCATATCTGGCAATTTCTTTTTAAAACTGGCGCTGGGTGGATTTGAGTATCTATGTGTGTGTGTGTGTGTGTCTACATGTGTTTGTGTATGCGTGAGTGTGTGTGAGTGTGTGTGAGGACAGAGGACAATAGCACATGTGAGATGGGGGCTCTGCTACACCTGGTCACCTCCTTGACAGGTGTGTGTGTGTGTGTGCTGAGCAGTCTTCTACTGTACCCGGCATTGTTCAGCTTCTCAAAAGTAGGAACTGTCAGTTCCATCATGTGAGGGGAAAAAATGAAATAAGATAAATTTTCTATTCTGGCCTTGCACAGGTTCAAGGTGTTTCTGCTGCCTTTCAGCTCTGGACAATTTCACAGTGCGGGAACAGCTGTTTCATGGTCCGGATTCAATGCCAGCTGTCTCCATCCGGCCAGACTCACTACAGAGACTTGGCACTACAAAGAAAGGCACTCAAAAGTAGGAAAAGGAAAATGTTGCCCTTTTTTTCATGTTCACATGTGTCAAAAGAGAGTATTCATTCTGTGGAGTTATTTTCCAATTGACACCATAGAAAATGTCCACAGAAATATCAATGTCAACAAAACCACTCCACTGTAAAAATGTGTTTGCATGTGTACTATGTGTTTTCTCAAACGTACGCTGTATGCCAGTGGGTGTTGAAAACAGAAAGCCAAACTGAGATGCTTAAAGAGATACTTAAAATCAAAGTGCTGAACATCAAAAATGGATGTACGGTTGGTTTTCACATCAATTTGATGAAAGATTTTAAATATGACAGTTTTGGTCCCATCTCACTGCATCAACACGAGGACAAGTTGTGGCTTGGGATACTATTTTCAACAAACAAAAAACAAACAAAAACAATGAAAAAAAGACATTCCAAAAATAAGTGTTTACAGATGCCCTGTGTAGCCAAAATTTCATGTCAATGGTAAGAAGTTTGTAGATGTCAGAAAAGACAGAGAAAAGGTGGATTGATGAGATGTTAGTGTTTGGGTTAGACATTTTAAGCAGACTCACCGATGGTGCAGTGTTCACCCTCCCAACCAGGGTGGCACACACATCTGCCTTCCTTACACTCGCCGTGCTCTTCACATACTGGGTGACATGCCTGTCTGTCACAGGCAGGCCCCTCCCACCCCTCCTCACACTGGCATCGGCCACCAACACACACACTGTGAGGGCTGCAGGATGGGGAGCACTCCTCTGTGGAGGGAGCGAGAAGAGAGACAAACGGAGAGGAAGGGAGAGAGAGACAGAGACAGAGAGAGACAGAGAATGAGAGAGAGACAAACAGAGAGAAAGAGAGAGACAGAGAGTGAGAGAGAACGAGAGAGAGAGACAGACAAAGAAAGAGAGAGCGAAAAAGAGACAGAGAGAGAGAGAGAGAGCAACAGAGACACACACACACACAACAAAGACAAAGAGAAAGAAAGAGAGAGAGACCATGTGTATTACTTCATCTGGGCAATTCAACGCAAACTGTCACGTCCATAACACCAACAAAATGCCATGGTATTTGTATGACGCAAATAATTGTGTGAATTAAAAAAAAAAAAAGAAAAAAAGTTCTACAACCAATTAAATGATCAAATTTTATGTAATTATCATTCCCATCATACCATGTTAGCATTATGGACATGACAGTTTTGCAAACAAAAATGTGACTATTTTGAGAGCAGCTGAACTGTCGATAACAGCTGCTGCACATTATGTTAACTTTAAAAGACACATAATGACATCCTGGAAAAAAAAACATTAACTTAGAAACAATTTGTATGCGTCCAAATCTAACTCGGCAACAGCAATTAATCGCAGGCACTTTTAAATCCTCTCAAATGTGCCTCTGCTGTGCTCTCCCTCTACCTCTACTCCCAAAAGAAATCATCAGTAATGAACATATTCAGGCCAGAGATTGGAAGAAGCCAGTCTGCATCTTCAATCAAGACACACACACACACACACACACACACACACACACATACACACACAAAAGAAGAAAAGCGAATAAGAAAGAATAACTGGGGAAAGATGACCCAGATGCAGCAGCATGGGAGCGATAAAGAGATAAAACAGGCTCTAAAAATAAAGGATTTAAATGGTAGACAAGAGAGGTAAGATAGCAGTGGTTGTAGGTGGGGGTGGTGGTGTGTATGTGAGAGAGAGAGAGAGAGAGTGTGTGTGTGTGTGCGTGTGTGTGTGTGTGTGTGTGTGTATGGGGGGAGGTGTATCACAGCAGCCATTTTCCCCCAAGGCGAGGGGCCCCTTTGTGTATGTCTGCGCTGAGGGAGGGAGCGACGAGGGGCAGTACTTAGTGATATGACAAAAAAGCTGCAAAGCCATTAGAGACCCAGCAGCAGTTTTAGCTCACATGTCTCTTCCCCACGCCAGCAACACTCATGGGTTTGGCGTCATCATCACAGCTTCAGCTGCTATCACATGGTGTGTGTGCGTGTGTGTGCACACAGAGAGGGTGTGTATGTTTCTGTGTGAGCGTGTCTATGTGTGTGTGTATTGTTGGGTGGGATCGCAAAAAATGAAGAAAAAACTAGATGGTGATGATGTCACCTAAAGGATGTGAGTGAGTGAGCAAACAAGAGAGTGCGTTGAGCTTAGTGTGTTTATTGTGGAGTGAGGTAACACACACACACACTCACACACACACACACACACACACACACACAGACATACAAAACTGGAATATTTTAGATGATGACGATAACAACTAGAGTTCCTTCACCTGTAGCGCAGTCTGTTCCGGTCCATCCCTGCTCACACACACACACTCCGGCCTCGGCCTGGTAGGTGCCGTGGCCCGAGCACTGCTCCTGGCATGAAGGGAGAGGGCTGTCGCAGTTCACTCCCCCCCAACCAGAGGAGCACAAACACTCTCCGCCTACACACACACCATGCCCAGAGCACAGAGGATCCTCACAGTCAACTGGAGGGGGAGGGGGGGGGAAGGTGGTGATAAACAGAGAGAGTACAGAAGAGGAAAAGATAAATTCACGGGAATGTAAAAACTGTCTTCATTAAATTGAAGCCTTTGGTTTGTACTCTCCAGACTATCCTAAGTAGGGAATTACTAATTATATGTTAATGTGGAAGACTACTTCAGAGTATTGTATGATGAACAGAGCAATAGATATGAATTAGCCTGAGATCTTAGAACTTAGATCTGCAGAGTGAGACTTTGGAAGATAACTGCATGTGGAAGATAACTGCATTCTCACAGTCAAATGATTTTAAAGACCAGAAGTATGGAAGTAAAGACTATATCACAATATTTGCCAAGACTGAAGAACTGGTTCCCAATTCAGCATACTGTACTGCATTAACTTAGTCGACTCATAAATCATATTTCTTACTTTCATGTAATTATTATGTTCTCATCACATATTACATAAATCAGTCTGCTCACCCACAAGGTGAGAGGACTGATTTAGAGTCAAGCAAACTGATCACAGAACTCTGCATGGTCTGCTCATTCCTTATTTTGTATTTGACTCAAGAACAAAGACTATTTGTAGCCTAGTTGTCAATGTTCAAATCAAAACTTCTATTGTTTTTGACAGGCTGATCCTACTACTGCACCTTTGCCATATTGGTTCAATATATGACAATACATGGCTGTGTTGTACACTTATTGTCTAGTACTGCACTATGGAAGTTTCTCTCTCTCTCTCTCTCCCTCCTTCTCTCTCTCTCTCTCTCTCTCTCTTTCACTCTCTCAGCCTGACTAAGTAGACTTGCATGGACTGCAGCTTCTGTGTCTTAGCCAGCCCACAGCCTCCCCAAAGACCTGAATAAAACATGCGCTCACTGTCAGATAAAAGAGAAGATGCTTAGACTCCTGGCCTCCGTATCCACATGCATGTGTCTGACTGGGGAGGTGTTAGCATGAGCTTATGTGTATTACAGAGATATATAAACAATAGAGAAAGAGAGAGACAGAGAGAAAGAGAGAGAAAGACAGAGAGAGAGAGAGACTGCCAAGGAAAAACGAGACACTGAACGAGATAAGGAAAAAGGGAGAGAGACAGGAAGAGCAAGAGAGTGAAGTGTGTCAGTGTCATACCTGCCAACCTTGAAGATATTTTTTGAGTAGCACCTCGTTGGCAGAAAAAATAGCGGCCTAAAACCGCAACCAAATCGGCTATCGGCGCATAACTGATTTAGGATAGCATACATCAGAGTCATTATTACAAGCAATATTTTACAAGCAAAGAACCCCCTGGCATACAGAGACTCAGTAGATGTACTCCATAGGCTATTGCCCAGAATTTCACACCATTCTGTTCTTTGATCATCAGAATCAGAGCTGTCTGTTTTTTTTCCCTATTAAATTTTACTATTATTATAATATTCTGATTGTTCTGACCTTTTAACATGTCAGACTTTATCAATATGAACAGCAGATGTCTCCTTAATGACAACATGAGAACTTCATGTTATTCTTTACATGTGCCCAGAGCCATGCTTGCAGCCTATTGACATTTGTGTTGCTGTCTCTTAATTCCAAATGTTCAAAAGGGCCATTACATGTCAGCCTTTAATGAAATGTCAATATCAGCACCGCAGTCCACAGGCTACAAAGTACATGGGAAAACATAAAATGCCATAGCCATTGAGCTGTTTTTGTCATGCAAGTCTGGCAGCAGTAACTACCTCCGTCAATGATATGAGTGGTTTGGTCTCTAAAGGTTTATGAAAAAACTGCCTGATTAACAGGCCATTTAGTTTAAGCCTACTTTCATTAACTTATGGCAGCTATAAACAGCATTCTCCGGGTCTTCTTCATGCATTTATTAGGCTAATGTTTTTACACAACACATGAACAATAACTAGCCAACTCATGAATACACTGCAACGTTAACGTCAGGCCAACATTAAAACTAATTTAGCCTAATTTATAATCTCAATTTCCAATTGCCCTCCCAGACTATTTACCTTTGCAAAGTAGCTCATAACCTGATACAAGGAGAGACAAGCATAGTGGGGAGGGGTCGGGGACTCGACAGGTCAAGACAGTCGCTGCTGCTGAAGTGCTCTGCTCCTCTATTGTTCTTGCTTGATATTTCTTTTTGTACTTAAGGGGCCAAGGAGAATGAATACTGCACTCTGATGGATCTAAGTAAGCAATCTTGCAGTCTGCAGCAGCACTGGAACCTGTCTAAAAATTACGGTGTGTGTGTGTGTGTGTGTGTGTGTGTGTGTGTGTGTGTGTGTGTGCGTGACACAATGTATCTGTAGGGGGATCACTGTACATATGACGTTATGCATGTGAAAGATGTATTCACAGTGGAATCATCACCTTGCTCACAGTTGTTCCCCTTAAAGGCTGGTGCACACAGGCACTTGCCGTTGATGCACTCCCCATGGTTGGAGCAGGTGGGATCAACGCACTGGTCCTGCTGCACATCACATTCTGCCCCCTTCCAGCCTGTGTGGCACTCACAGTGGCCCTTCTCATAGTCCCCGTTCCCACTGCACAGCACTGGACAGGAGTCTAAACACACACACACACACACACACACACACACACACACACACACACACACACACAGGCACACATACACAAATATGCACACACACACACACACAGGCACACATACACAAATATGCACACACACACACACACAGGCTTGTAAACCAGACACCCAAAAACCGTGAACACTGTCATGAATCGACACAATGTGCGTTTGTGTGCATTTGAATACCAAGAGAAGTGGTGATGTACCTTTAGAGCAGTCTGGTCCCAGGAACCCAGTGAAGCAGTGACAGTGGCCAGCAACACACTCCCCATTCCCATTGCAGTTAGTTTCACAGCCATCCATCGTTTCTGGACAATGCACACACACACACACACACACACACACACGCGCGCGCGGCACGCACGCACGCACACACACACACACACACAGACAGACCCAGGCAAAGGTGCACACACATAGTTGGTAGAAAAACAGGCTTTGCAGAAAAAGAAAAGGCAACAAATTTCATTAGGTAACATCTGCTGTTTACTGGTCGTTGGTGAGCCTCTTACCAATAGAGGTGGTGAAGACGAGCACCTGTTCCATCTTGCGCCCGTCGTTGTAGAAGGCCAGGTACCAGGTCCCAGCATCCAGGTACTCCACAAAGCCTGTTGCCTGCAGTGTGGCCAGGAACAGGTGCTGAAGAGGCGGCTTTGGGTCTTCCGATGTCCTGGGCTCTTTCTGGATGAGCTGTCTGCCATCCAGCAGTTTGACAAAGTCAAACTGCAGACAGAGAGATACAAAGAGGAAAAGAAAGAGAGAGAGAGAGAGAAAGAAAGAGAGAGAGGGAGAGAGAGAGAGAGAGAGAGAACCGGGGGGGAGTATCACATTTAGTTTTACTGAACCATGTTTCTAAAACATTTACACTAGGCTACCAATGCAATCACAGCAATGATCAAAAAGTCTGAATCCAAAACTTGTCTCAAGGTGTAACACAGTGCAACAACTGTTCTTGTTTCCTTTGAATGCAATAGAAACCTACACTATAAACAAAGGCAAGCCTCCATTAAAATGTCTCATGGACTGAAAAGCTGGAGGGGTTTATCTAAGCTGAAATGGCCTTGGGGCTAAAATGTTCTCTTATATTATAAAGAGCTTCTGTCAGTGTTTCTTTCCTATGGTATTAAACCCATTGTGGAGCTCCTTAATGCTTAATACACCCAGAAGCCTGGCCTCGACACATTGGAAAAGAAAACTAGTTGAGATATCTGGATAGAAGGAGGAAATTTAAAGCATAATAAAGCATACAACTCTGCGGTGGTGTGCAACATTTAACAGCTACTGAACAGAGTCAGAGAGCCGTGGAGTAGTTATTGTACCTGTATCTAATAAACACCTGAAAGAAATCTTTAAAGCTCTGCTGTGTTGTTTTGATTAAACTTTGCTGGAGCTGTAGACTGCAAGCCTGAAGATGCGCTGAGAAACACACAGTACATTAAGATGTCGTCATACTGCGTGGTAAAGCAGACCTTGCACATATACAGAATAAGACATTCGGCACTAAGATGTAGAAATACAGTAGAGTAACTACAGATTAACAGTACGATGATGTTCACAGTAGATTAGACCTTAGACAAGCTATGGTAACACTTTCTATGAACCCAGCATTCACAAAGCATTATAAATGCATTCATTAAGGGTTATAATGCATTCATAAAGCCTTATTACTAATGACATTAGTATTCACAACTGTTTATACATTCTCATGACTGTACTTATAAGGCATTGTAATGTTATCATGTAAGCCTTTACAACCTGAAGTGTCACAAAGCCTTATAAGCTTCTTTGGCCTTTGATACAAGAGGAACATACCACTTTACTAAGTGTCTGTAATGGTGCCTTGTTGATTTTCATGTGTAATTCTGTGTTTGTCTTCATTTTTTGGCATGTGCAATTGGGCAAGTAAAAGGACAATTAATAAATTGAGCTTTACAATGCTTTGTGACACTTCAATTGTAAAGGCTTATAAGATAACATTATAATATCTTGTAAGTACAGTCATTAGAACGCATAAAGTGCTCTGAAGACTAATAAAATTAGTTATAAGACTTTATGAAGGCATTATAACCCTTTATGAATGTGTTTATAATGCTTCATGAATGCTGGTTCATAGAAAGTGTTACCAAATCTTTGTGGGCAATATCACATTTTGGACGTGACAGAACATGAGCAAATATAGCAGGCTTTTATCATTTAAATATTTTGCCATTTTTTTTCTATTGCAAAAATAACAAATGCTCAAATTTCATGTAATCATTCACATCATACAAATATCATGCATGCATTCTATCTGCATTAGGAAAGTGTCAAGTCCACTTTCCATGGCATCGCCCATGCACACTGTATGAAATAAAGCAATTACTTTAAGTAGGAAAAAAGGGGTGAGGGAATTTAATAAAATCACACCCTTTAAATGTGCTACCCCACACATCCTTTCTGCTGCCTCTCTCCTAACAGACACCCACACACCTCGTAATTATCTAGCATTAATTAGGCATCCTAACATGTTTGTCTACACCTACATATGCAAATGTTTATGCAAATGAAGAGCGAGAAGCCTCAAATTAAATTAGATGCTATTTTAATTTCTTGAGTGATTCGAATGGTTAATCTCGGATACCTTTGCTAATAAGGTATAATGATGACGCCAGGTCATCTACTGCCATCACATTAGCTCGGCTATGTATGAAAGCCTGACTGGAGAGTTTCCATGACAACAGTGCATGACTGGAGAGAGGATGCCTGGGTGTGTGTTTGTGTGTGTGTGTGTGTGTGTGTGTGTGTGTGTGTGTGTGTGCGAGTGTTTGTCTACAGGTGTAAGGACAAGAAGCAGAAATAACTGTATAAGGTCTTATGCCTAGTGTGTCTGTGTGTGTGTCTAGATGTGTACGGACAGAAAAGACAGCGATGACTATTTTCTATTTCAGGCTCCACACTGAGTGGGAGGTTGTGTGTGTGCATGTGTGTGCGTGTGTGTGTGTGCGTGTGTGTTTGTTTAAAGATGTGGGGACAGAGAGGTGAGCGATGACTTCATAAGGTCTCGTACCCACGTGTGTCTGTGTTTGTCTGCAGTTGTTGGGACTGCAGGCTTAAACATGACTGTATGCGGTCTCTTACCTGTGTGTGAGTAGGGGGAATGTTCCTCCTCCCGTAGATGCCCAGGAGAGCATCGCTGGCGAGGGACACGTTGAAGCGCACATACTCCGGGTGGTGGATCTTTATGTAGAACCTCCAGAACAGACCAGGAGGGATCGTCTGCATCAGCTGCATGCCGACGTCTACCTCGCCTCGGTCTATGGCGCGACCCCGCTGGAACACTTCTTTATCTAATGCACACACACACACACACGCACACACACACACACACACAGACGCACATACACACATGCACAGGAACTAATTATTCTTAGCTGATAACCTCTGGTGTCAGCACACCAGCAGCTGCTGCAACACTGCAGGGTGTCACTTTATTGATTCCACTCTTCCCTTTGGATTCATAGAAAGGAGTGTGTGTGTGTGTGTGTGTGCGTGTGTGTGTGAGTCTGTGAGCACATGCACTTCTTTATCAATGTCTATGTGTTTAAATGTGTCTATGTTTGCCCATACTTTTGACAGAGAGAGTATGCAGTAGTGTAGTCTCTATCGAGTGTGTGTCTGCGCAACAGAACGCTGTCTTCTGCACGCCTGCGACAGACATGTCCTTCACGCCAACATCATAAAACAAAATGACATGTATAAAACCAGGTGACATTGAATGCCATTTCTTCTTCCATTTCCAAAACCCCTCAAACACTGATGTCAAGTACAGTTCACACTTATTTAACTTACCTTATCTCACAGCCCAAACTACACAACTACGACTGGTTAGCCCAGATGGCTAAAATGGTGGCACCCAGGCTACTGTTACTACCTACAGCTAATATTGACACAGGGAAGAAACACTTCTTGCTATTGATTGCTGGAGCCCAGGCTGTGATGGCATATCTGCTGTTGGCTGCTGACAGGTACTCCACACTCATTAAAACAGGAGGGGTAAAAAAAGAAGAAAAAAAATCTCAAGAAGAACATTAGTGAGGAAAAGTCCAGAAAATAGACACTTTTTTAAAAGTGTCTGACATAAAAGAAAATGGATTTTTCCAGCCCCGGGGTTCAGATGAAAATGCCATTAACGCGCTAATCCATTGACACACAAATGAGACATCCTTGCAATTAGTCACTGTTTTAATAGGCTATAGGAGTTGTGTGTGTGTGTGTGTGTGTGCGTGTGCATGCATGTGTGTGCGTGTAATGTGAAAAAATATTTCATGGGTTTGACATATTTTCTATTTTCTGTTATAATGTTTCTCTGCTGCTTTGGCACATTTTAATTTGCAGAAAAATCTGTGCATTTCTCAGAATAATTAAATATATATATAGAGAGAGAGAGAGTGAGAGAGATAGATAGATAGATAGATAGATAGATAGATAGATAGATAGATAGATAGATAGATATTATACTAGATACTAGCCATGCAGGTGGTGCAAACGTGGCCTACAACTACCGACTCACTATACACTGCTGGTGCTCTGCAATTGTACTGCAGTAGTATTTCAGCAGAATAAAAACTTCCAGAATAATGTGCTAGAAAGGTGGAGGAAATTATGCATACAACAATACTGTGGGTGCCACAAAAAAAGCCATCCGTAAACTCTTTTAAAAGAATGACCTTAATTATGAGTTGAGAAATGTGCCAAAGCAATGGACACAAACACCAATAATTATACTGCCTCATATTTAGCCTAATAGCATTTGCCCCAGGCAAACCAAAGGGAGGGAGGAGAGGTTGGCCAAAAATGCTCACTGTTTATGCGTCTCTACATGTGAGCGCATGCCCATATGTCAAAACTAGCGGGCAAAGCGATACTGGCACGGAGGACGAGATGGTAGCCCGAGGAAGACCAAATGTTTCACTAATTTCAGTCTGTGTCCCAGGAGCCTTTGGTCTATGTGGGTCCTTGTGGGGTCCTTCGCAAAGCAGGGTTACACAGCTACTAGGATCATTTGAAGCTCTGTATTTGAAGCATTCGCAACATGTATAATCAGGCATCCAAACTCAACACAATCTGGAACACAGCCTGTTGTTGTTCTTAGGTTTAGAAAGGCATGGGTGGCACATAGTCACAAAATAATACCAAATAACAAAACGTATATTATTGTAAATCTTGCTGTAGATTGTCAACCTGGCTACAGGACAGATATGAGAAAATTCTCTGCACATCCAGCCAGAGCCTACATGAAGGAAGGCTGCCTACAGACATCAAAAGTGCTCCATGCTTCGTATTTTGGGCATTTTCTTGTACTTTCCTTCAATTATCTGGCTAACTTAAACATCATGTTTTGTGAAAATGCCCTCATAGTAAAGAAACCCTTGAAGTCATTAAGTGCCACTCTACATTTCCTTACAGGTTAGAAAAACACAATCTCTTTTGGCACGTCAACAGACTCTTAACCATCTGAATGGACCTGGGGGCTAATCGAACAACTGGGCTGAGCAACAGAGCAAGTCTGTCTAGGCCCATGCAATAATTACATGCCAATCATATGTCCGTGATTATTATGCAAACACAATAATCCCGACAACAAGCCTGCTGCAGGGGCTTTGGACCCAAACAGGAAATAGAAGGAAAGATGAAGCAGAGGTGTACCAGAGCATTTTAAAAAGGTTGGTGAAATAAACAAAAATAAAGAACAGCTGTGCACATTAATACAGAGCAAGGTCACCAACATTCCCTGTGGGCCTCCAATAGCTTGCACTATTAGGAGGTGAACACCAGCAACAATTTGCTTCCCACTTCATGAAAAAAGGTACACCTACACCCAGCACCAATTCATAACGCCAGCCCTGTGTTCTGTTTTCATTTGGTCTAGCCTTCAACTTTTATGAGTCTTAGCCTTTCATGTCAGCTAAGTAGTCTCTAAATTAAAACATTATTTTTATATTTATTGCCCGTGGTTTATTTTTGGCACAGCAAGGAATAAAAATAGCCTGCTGTTTGTGAACAACACAGTTTGTTGTATATATATATTCAACATTTCAGAGATCTGCAATGAATTCTGACACAAATATTTCAGTGCGCTGAAACGACTGTTTCATTGTCCTCTGTCACAATTAAAGAGGAAACATTATGCTGTGTTTTCAAGTCCAGCAATTTCCCAGGCTTTATCCAGCCATGTTTGCCATTTCACGTGAGAATTCCAAAGTGCCTCTGTTCTAGATAATCAATGTTCCGTAAACTCACTGAGCAGAGTAACTTTCCATCAATGTCACACATTTATACATGCAAACAAATATCTCTATGAGCCAGTTTTCCAGAAGGTCCCCAAAGACACGCCCACGAACTCTGCTTTAACTTGACCTAATGGAGGACCTGACCTGGCTCACTCTCTCTCTCTCTCTCGGTCACAGAGTGGTTATGTTTCATGAAAAACAGTCCGCCAGTGTTAAGGGCACAGTGTGATGAGATGTGTGACGGGACTCTGAAGGCCTCCGCACACCGACTCTGACAAAGTGTGGAGCACTGCACTTCCAACGTTCTGTTGCACTGTTTTCAATAAAACCACGCACACCAACACTGAACTTGTTGATTACGATTCAAGTCTATTTTGTCAGAGCCGCTCGATAAAATCCATTTGCGAATCCACAGGCTACTGTGCTATGTTCTCTGCCTGCAGTGCGCCACCAGTGTGTGGAGATAAACAAAATTGTCGAATTCCGCAGTGATGTCGGAGCTGATGTGCAGAGGCCTTGAGTGTTGGGAAGATCTTGCAGCACTGGCTAAAAGAGTCAGCATCGAAATCAAAACACCCAGGCTTCACACAACACTCATCCTTTCTGTCGGGCCATCATACAGCCTTACACTGACACACTGTCTGAGTCCCAATGTTCCGCCAAAGCCCTCAGCACTGCTAGCCTGATGCGATCACAGTGTTTCACTTTGTGCAAAGCGTCTGGAACCCATCCATTGGAATATGTTTGCTTCCTGGTGGTGAGATACTTTCTGATTCAACCAATCACTACTGCTTGGCCGTCATGCGTGTTACGCACCGGAAAACACCACTTGAGTTCAATGTCTTCACATTCAGCCCTACCTCTGTTCGCCGATTGGTCCACAAAGCCCAGAGTCGGTGGAAACCTATGCATACAGATAGATCCCTGATGCAGTGAGAAATTGAGTGGAAGCACTAGGCTTCCACTCAATGTTAGCCTGGCTATAAGCACTGAATCCTCGAAGAGCACTTCCAACCATAGCCCTGATGTTCTATTTGGTAACATTTGGCACAGCACAGACCAGCGAAATAGCTGCGAAACGGCAGCTAACGCTAACTTAATGGAGCTTAGGGAAGATTATACTGAAAGTGAGCTTCAGTTAGTCTTAGCTGCCGGTTCGATGCTCACTGTATGTTGTACCAAATTCTCTTGTTCTTTTTCCTGTCAACAACACTCAGTGAACATGAACACCATTGCCATGGTTGGAAGGGTTCCAGACTACCACGTTAACTGGTGTGGATCAGCCTTATGATTGGCTGTCTTTGAGGGTTCAGGGCTTAGGGATAGAGATGACTTTGGGATTTAGCTGACATCACTCAGGTAACATTTGCTCCACTCAGTCAATAGGTGCGGTTCATGTTAAACTCCTTCCTTTCAGATCAAAGAGCTCAGCACAGACCCAGAGCTCGGCCTTCGTGTTCAGCATCTCCCCAGCAAAGATGGATGAGTTGCGAGAGTGCAGTGAAAATTCTCCCTTTCCGCAGGAGATTCATTACGGTTAGGAGTGGAAGATTGATGGGGTCAGTTCAATATTTTCATTACTGATTTGATTTGGATCTCCTGCTCGGCCTCTTTCCCCGGAGCGGACGGGAATTCCCACTCCGACTGGGTTATGGAGGGTGAATTGGATTATGGGATTGGATTATAGGAAGGAAGGGAAGTGAGTTAGGGGCCTGATTGGGATGTGGGCTCTCAAATCTGGGCTCCAGGGGGCCCCAGGCTCTTATTACGCTGCCTCTAATACCCACGTGTTTATCTTCATTTCACCACATAACACACACACCGAGTTTCGCACAGCAGACGGATGGGGGACATTCCTTTCATCGTGGCAGAATCATGACCCGGAACGTGCCGGTGTGTGCGCTCTTACACAGACAGACCCCCACACACACTAGCACACACAATTTGTCCTTTTACACAACTACCCACAAAGATCGTCAGGACTATCTGATGTATCTCTTTTTAATTGTGTCAATCTCTTACCCAGAAACTGTTGTCCAGTTCAATCTGTATCCTTCCTCAGATGTGTGTGTGTGTGTGTGTTTGGGTGTATAGCACATACAGATACACAGGTACAGGTATGATATGTGTTTATGTGTCTTACCCCTGCCTGTGCCGTTGACTCCAGCAGGTGGGAATGGGGGGAAGCTGATACTCAGTCTGTCCTCGGCTCCCTCTGTTTTACTCAGGCCGTTTTCATAAAGGGGGGTGTCCACTGACTGCAGGTGCCACGTCAGACCAAACAGGTGCACTACTACAGAGAGAGAGAGAGACACACACACACACACACAGACAAAATATAAACACACAAACCAAAGCAAGGTAGTAGTTTGTTGTTTGAACGGTTGCCACTGCAACCTCTTCACCCTCTGCATCAGTGTAGTGTATTTCATAGATGGGATAGTTGAATGTAAGGAGCCAAAGGTCTGGCTCCATATACAACACATTTCAATTCTAACAGTGAACTGGGTTACGAATAAATGACAGTAACACATTGTATTTACGAAGAGAGCACAGTGCAGAGTGAAGTTAGACATGCCGCTCGTTTCAGAAAACAACACAAAAAAAATAGAAAAAAGAAAATAACACGCCAGCTGCAGAGAGTTAATGGATAATATTTATTAACAACGGCTATGGCATTTGTGACACCTTGCCCAAGCACCGAAAATAATTCAGACACATTGCCTATCCAGATACCTCATTTCGGAGGGTTTTTTTTTTTCTCCACAGAGAACTGTGGCAACTAGCTATCTTTTAAACGATTTTCTTTCTTTCACGCCAGCAGCCAGCCGTTAGAACCCAAGTTCCAAGACACCATCCTTCTCCTTCACTTTGGCAGAGGTCCCACCCCTCTACTTTGCACCTTTACTGTTTTAATTGTTTATTGTTGCTAGCCCCCCTATCAGCTAATAAAACCCACAGTCCATTAGATTAGGCAAAAACAAATTAGCATTCTCTATTTAGGGTGTTTATGTGCCTCTGGGCCCTATCTAAGAGGTAGTGATATATATCTGTAGTGGTTTTGCTTGGACTAAACCCAAACACTGCTGTTATGCTGCTTCAGTTTGCTGCTGTATTCTCTGGAATAAAGTGCTTTTAATCCATGCTAGCTCCTCTAGCTTGCGGCCCGCATTAACAGTGGGTTATGACAATTTAGCCTGGGTGACTGACAACGTTTCATTCCGGGCAGATTGCTTCCATTCTTCCAACTGTTTTAAAATGGGACCAGAGATATTAAAATGAGGAACTGTGAGTGACTGAGGGCTTCATGTTTTGTGCCACCATAAATCAGCACAGGCATTCTTTCTCGTCTAATATGGCATTAATGATGCATTGCCATGACAGAGTCTAGAAAAAGCACAGCGAGGTCTCTCTCTCTCTCTCTCTCTCACACACACTCACACACATATACACACGCACGCGCAAGCTCCTCTCCCAGTAAGGCTGAAAGCCTCGAGCACACCTGAAGCTAGTGCTTCGTTTATGTTTAAAAATTTCAACTGTGTATGTGTGTTTAATTCCAACTGCTTATTTGTGTGTGTGTGTATGTGTGTGTGAGTGTGGTGTGTGTGTGTGTGTGTGTGTGTGTGTGGTGTGTGTGTGTGTGTGCGTGTGTGTGCGTGTGCGTACGAGTGTGTGAACATGAGAATTTGCGTGTGTCATTTGACATGGGGAATGGTCTCCAGTGACAGGTTGTACATCAATATTTGAACAACAGCGACAAAAAAAAAAAAAGAAAACAAACTGAAAACGTGACCAGCGTTTCTCGACAAAGACGACAGCAGTCTTTTACAACCCCCCCCAAAACCCCCACCCCACCCCCCACCAGCCCCTCACCCCCACCCCACCAACTACCTCTCCTCCTCCATCACTAAAACCCAGTGTGGGTAATCAAGGCTTCACTGCTCAGGGGCGCCCACTTTCCATCCACCCATTTTTTAAACTCCCTCTTTTTTTATATTATTATTCGCAGCTGGCGCTGAGGGGACGGCTAATTAGGAGGAAAAGTAGTCCAGGCCCATTAGCATGTGCTTTCCATATTCAGCAGCCCAATAATTGATAGTATCTGCTTTTGAAACGGCGCAATGTGTCTAATGATGGCAGCACGGCTGTGTTGTGCTGTGCTGTGCTGTGCTGTGCTTGTGCGGGGGGAGACGAGGAGAAGCCACCATGCCCCTGGCTTTGGACCTCATCTTTTACAATCGGGCACTCTCCGAGCCAGCTGTGTGCGTCGCTGCGCGTTTTAAACAACGGGTCACGTGCTGTTGCATGCAGACAAAAGCACTGCACAAGGCAAGTGTGTGCTAATCCCTTCGAGTTTGTGTGGTGTGTGTGTGTGTGTGGTGTGACGGCATGGTAAGACTGCCTTGTAAAGGGGAGATGTGTTCTTTATTCTCTGCCTTTACGGCAGAGGTGCACAAGCATGGTACTGAGAAGAGCACAGAGGTGTGTGTATAAACCCCATCGCCTTGTCCTCTGCAGGACCTCCACGTCTCCTCAGGGCCCGCCGCCCTCATAAGGAGCCGAGGCCTAATTAAAGGCAATAACAAAGAACAAACTCACACCCTCGAAACACCACCCCAAGCTGCATGTTACCCAATTATTCCATATCAATGGCTGTTATCTCAGACATGAGGCGGCGTAAAGCAGTCGATGAGCCGCGCGTGGAATTAAATCACAAATTCAATCATGCCGCACGTGATGCACGAGGCACAATTACATCATGGATATGGTGTGGCCCATCCTCATCTTGCCCTGGTCTCTCAACACCTCCCCCCTTTACACACACACACACACACATACACACACACACCCCGTCACCGTTGTTTTCATTCTTTCAGTCGTCATTGAAGCTGCTTTGGTCCTTCATATGATAGAATGGCTTATGAGGTTAATAAGGGCTAAAGACACACAATGGGCCTGCACTCTATCATACCAGTGTGTCAGAGCGTGAGGAAGTGGGTTCAAATACACTATGTGAATGTGTGGATGGATAGGTGTGGGTGTGTGGGAGGTTGGTAGTGCGTGTGTGTGTGTGTCTGTGTGTATGTGTGTGTGTGTGTGCGTGTGTGTGTGGGCGCCTCTGGAGATGTAGGTGGTCCTGCCTACGTGAAATACAGATAGCATGGGGTTCACAGCGGGTGCGAAATAAGAAAGAAAAAACTCTAACACTCTATCTGTCCCTCCACACAGCTGATAGCAGTGTTGGGCTAGAGGGCGCACAGGCCAGGGCCTGGCAACGGTTAGGAGACCGAGCTCACCAATAATTCACCCAGCGAGGCTGGGAGTCCATTACACTGACTGATGGGTGACTGAATGATTTGAGTCATCTTTAACACATACAGTCTCACACACACCCACACTATTAAATCTTTTTTTCAGTAGCACAGGGTTGGGACACTATGTCCGTCCCCGGGTTAAATACTGTTTATGAAAAATGCTTTTAAAAAGCACAGAAGAAATACCAATTTAACAAAAAAATGATTTATCTGTTATTGCTGGGCCAATGGAGAAATTATTCCACGGCCAGGCGGAATAGATAAACCACATTACACATAATAACCACAAAATAAACACAAAATATTAAATCTGTTCCCTTGTCCCCAGCCCCAAATGAAATCCTTATTGACTGTGACTGTGCCTTTTTGCTGTGCTTTGTCACTTCAGTGCAAAGTGCTGCCACAAACAACAAACCAAAGGACTTCAGCTGGTCCTCATCCAGTGTTAAGTGCAGTATCTGCTCAAGTCCCAGAGCCTTCAGCATACTGCAGCCATATGAGTGGCCCTGCTTGCTGCTTGCTAATGCCCCCTCTGGTATCATTCATCCCTGCACCTCTCTCCCTCCTCAGTAACAGCCCACCCTCCATCCACCCACTCACCCCTCCCCTCCACAACCCCCCCGCATTGATCCAGACACTGGTGGGCCGTTCAGAGCCTGCTGGCCCGGCTGCCTACGCCACTTCTCTTTTACACTGCCCTAATGAAGTGCAACAAAAATCAAAAGCTTTCATTTTCTCCCCGGGAGAAGACCTCTCTATCTGAAGTCACAAAGTCACAGTCTGTCAATACAAACCTCGGGGGTGGGCCGGGGAGATTGTGTGTGTGTGTGTGTGTCTGTGTGTGTAGGGGGGGGGGGGCAGAGCAAGGACTATGAGCTACAGCATATATAAAGTCCATAGAGAAAGTAGAAAGAAACGGCCATACATTAACTTCTCTCTCTCTCGGCAGTCCAGATGAGTCAGAAGTGCCAATAGCGTCACCACAATGTATGTGTTTGTGTGTGCGTGTGTGTGTGTGTTGTGTGTGGTGTGTGTGTGTGCCTGTTAACCCTTCTGTTTTTCCCAGGAATCTACCTTAATTTAGAATTTTTTCCCCATTGTCTTCCCATTTAAGTATTTTCCTGAAAATATCCTGCATTTTTGGATATTTTCAAAAAAGAATGGAGTGGAATGTATATTCCTGATTGGAAGTCAGTCAGTCACGTGTTGTGACATGTCTCATTTGCTACTAGTAAACAGTCAAGTAAACACTTGGATTAGACACAAAATAAAGCCAAAACCCAAAACTAAAGATTCAAAACAGTGGCTCTGGTGTGGCAAGCGCTGTGAGTGGGCTCATGCTCCGTTAAAAAAGAAATACTGTAAATACCGTCAGTTTAGTTGTCCATTTTCTTCCTGTTAGAAGAGGAATGGCAATAGGAAACAGATTTCCCACAATTTGGGTCGGATCCCCAGAAAACTTCCTTATTTTCAATGTTCAAAATTGACAGGCATGGTGTGTGTGTGCGGGTGTGTACTTGTATCTGTGTTTGTGTTGCTCACTTTATCACTCAGCTACAGAGGACGAGTGTGTGTGTGTGTGTGTGTTCCTGTGCATATGTGAGTGTGTGTGTTTGTGTGTGTAGTTGCAGCTGAGAACAATTACAGTACTGACTTTGACAAAAGAGAGATGTCTTTCAATTGTCTGAATGTCTGATATTTTAGAGCATGGGGGGTGGTTAATTAGATTTCAGCCCCTCGGCAAAGGACAAGCACTGTATTGAGAGGAGAGTGGGGGAGTGGGGAAGTGGGCTGGCATGTCTATACCTCAGTGTGTGTGTGTGTGTGTGTGTGTGTTACTCCAGTCTCCCAGTGACACAAGTGAAGAGGTAAATTATAAATATTTGAGTCCATAACAGTGACAGAGCAATACCCATTTTCTTCTCCCCTGTGAAGTGCCAACGCGTAACTCCTCATCACTCATTCAGATGGGAATGTGTGTCAGTCACTGTATGTGTGTGAATCTGTGTGTGTGTTCATATGCAGTACTCTAGGCCTGTCTGCGTGTATACAGTGTATATGTACTCTTGCACAAACCTGTTTGTGTGTGTGTGTGTATGTGTGTGTGTGTGTGTGTGCATGTGCGGGTGTGGGTATTTATTTGTGTTCGTGTGTGTGTGGGTGTCAACTTGTGAGGGTGCATGGTTATGTGTGTGTGTGTGTGTGTGTGTGTGTGTGTGTGTGTATGGGTGTGCTAGTGTGTGTGCGTTGTTATGTCCCGGTGTGTCTAACGTGCTTTTGCTTTGTTCTGTCTGTTTTGGTTGCAGTTTGGTTTATTACCTTCCTGATGTGCTGATTGGTTGCCTCACCGTATGGGTAAAATGGGTGCTGTTCCCATTGTGGGAGTTGCTACACTGCGCTCTTCCACGCCTGCGACGCTCCGCCCAGTCACATCCCTGCCGTCAGCACCGGTGGCCAGTGTGAGAGGCTGGCACGGCCTTGGCATGGGGTTTTTGTTTGGGCCTACTTTTGTCTTATGTTTTCCTTTGTTACTTTTGATATTGTTTGTCTTTTTGTTCTGTGAGCCATTGTTTCTTTTCTGTAACATTTTCTATTTTTATATGTTAACTATTTTTCTTTATAAATCATTTAAAGTTATCTTTTTGGTCCGTCGTTGTTTTGAGAGAGATTTGTCATCTCTCTCCTTTGTTACAGTGTCTGAACCCCTAGACTGGCACGTAACAGCGTGTATGTGTTAAAAAAAAGTAACTTGTGTGTGTGTGTGTTTAAAAGTGTCTGCTAGTGTGTGTGTTTGTGTGGGAATGAGTGTGGGTGTGTATGTGTCTGTTTAACTGTATACTGAGTAGTCTGGTTGTCTCCCCTCCACTTGCGTTTCTCATCACTCACTGCTAGCCCTGGGGCTGTGTTTTCATCCCTACACTGTACCCTCCCCCCAAACACACACACCCCTTTCTACACCCTCTCTTTCATGCCTCTCTCGTACGGCTAAAGTGAGCAGCCACTCGCCGTCAAAACCATTCCACGCGGCTTCCCCCAGCACACCCGAGACAGCTCCAGAATTTCGAGTTTGTGTGTCCGCTTCTGAAAGTGTGTGTGATGTGTGTGTGTGTGGTGTGTGTGTGTGAGAGAGAGAGACTGTGACACTGTCTATTTGCTAATGCTTCATCAGTTGTGATTTAGTATTAAGGGCTATTCTCAGAACAGATGTCTGTCTCGATCTCTCTCTCTCTCTCTCTCTCTCTCACTGTCACTTTCTCTCCCTTTCTCTCTCTCTATGGTGCTCTGTACTGACAGCTTGCGATGTGTGGGCTAAGTGTTCAGAAGACTGCTTCTGCACTCACCAGTGGTGTGTGTGTGTGTGGTGTGTGTGTTTCTGCACTTAGTTACTCTCTGTGGAGACAAGTTAAATCTCATGCATCTTCCAGCCTGTGCACATTATTAATTCACATTTATCACAACAAAATAAAAAAAAAAAAAAAAAAAAAAACAAGAGCATATTCGTTTTAATATGTTTTTTTTGCCTACGTCGAAATACAATATTAGTCACATTACTTTTCAAGGAAGCCGTCTTTTTGTGTCACTTAAACAAACGTCCAAAATCTTGGGTCAGTTATTGCACTCCACACCCTCCCTGCAGTAAAGGCATGGTCACTGGAATGTGGACTTGAGCTTCGGTCACTTGGGCGTTTTGGTGGTGATGGTGGCACAGGTGGTAAAGGTGCCATTTGGCAACCGGAGGGTTGCAGGTTTGAGCCCCTCTCCGCCTGACCCCATTGAAGTGTCCTTGAGCAAGACACCGAACCCCAAATTGCTCCCAGTGGCAGGTTGGCACCTTGCATGGCAGCCTCCGCCACCGGTGGGTGAATGTGAGGCATGCACTGTAAAGCGCTTTGAGTGCCCGTAGGAGTAGAAAAGCGGTATGTAAATGCAGTCCGTTTGATCTCTTTACTTGCCTATCCAAAGACAACGGCATCTCAGTACAGATATGAAGGAGATTCTTCTAAGGTTCAAGGTTTCACAACCAACAATCCAGTCCTTAGTTGGATGTTCACTCTTCCAGAGGTATACAGCTGAATGCCAAGATATTACAGTAATGAGAGTATCTTCAGACGACAACTTTTGACTTTGCAGTGAGAAGCAAAGTCAGCAAAACGTTTCAGTTCCTTAACATGTGGTAGGCCCTACCAGCTACAATGGTATAGGCCTACTATCTTAAAACATTTTAGGTAAGACAGTTTGTCCAAAATATAACATAACATGGGAGCAGTAAATACACTGTGATTTCCTCTTTCTTTTACGAAAAACTGTTTTTGACACCAATCTAATTCAAGAGCCTACCAAAGTAAATTGATATCTGTGGGCACATGTTTGACAGTCTTTATGCACTATTCATCTTACAGTAAGGCAGAGTACAGATGTCTTCTAGACCCCTCTCTCTCTCTCTCTCTCTCTCTCTCTCTCTCTCTATGTTCCTTTGTTCCCATTTTGCCTCTGTAGTGTTCATAACCTTGTCCCTTAATGGGACAAACATGTTAATCACATTGAGCCAAACAAACAGAGATGAACATAATTAACATATCAGTTATCATTCCTATGAGTGTACTAGTGACTAAGTATGACTCAGTGACCATTAGCATGGGAAACACATTGGAACATGACCACCATTCAGTCTTGGGATTGGTGTGCTGGTGGATTCTGGGAAATGAAGTCCCAAACAGTGTCAGACAGATGAAGATGTTACAAGTGATATATAATGTTATATAATATACTATGACTGATAATGTTATGTCTTTAGAGAGGCAGCCTGAATCTCTGGTGGAAATTAACATTTATTAGGTAATAGGAAGCCTTTGCCTAAGTGTGTGCGTGTGTGTGTTTGTGTGTGTATGTTGGTGTTTGTGTGTGCATGTCTGTGTGACTGTGTGTGTGTGCACATGAGTACATGAGAGAGAGGCAGAGAAGTGTGGATGAGAGTGTGTGCATGCATGTCTGTGTCTGTGAGGTGTCTACATGCATAACATTCTATCTGCAGATTACAGCCTCAGTTCAAGTGAGGCAATTAATTTCTGTCAGCTGATATTTCTACTAATGCATCTGAACACAGAAAGCATATGAATAATAAGACATCGGCCACTTAAAATGCAGATGTCGATTTACAATCCACTGCCCCCACAAACACCCACATGCATATATGTGTGAAGGCATACAGAACTCTGCGCTGTGCTCTGCTGTCTCTGCTGACTGTGTGTCCCACAATCTCTGTCCGTCCTGTTGTCTCTCTTTCTCTCTCTCTCAGTCCAAGACCTACTCTGATTGGATGGTACTTAATGGTTAACTGGAGCTGTCTATCTATATGTGGAGCTATCCACCTTTATGTCAAACATTCAGGCATGTTTTGACTATATTTTAAAGAACAAAAAGATGAATGCTCACACATACATGCCTACACACGTACAAAGACATATGTGCGTACACATACACGTGAGCGCACGCACACACACACACACACACACTTCGGTTAACAGGCTGGCTGCCTGTCTTTGCGGTAAGTGTCTCATTAAGGCCCGGGCGAATGCAGAGTCATGGTGTTTTAGTAATTTGGGGGTTTGCGGCTGCGAGACGAGGCGATGCGATGCGAAGTGGGCGTGGAGCGGAAAGGAGAAGAGCCGAGGGCTGTGCGGACTCATCCATCTGCCTCTCTCCTCTGTTTCCTCACATCCCCATCGATCGGGCCGGCTCAGCCCACGCCGCAGGCCATCTCCTCAATTAACGGCATAACCAAAAAACACACACACACACACACACACCTTACACACTCACACATGCATACATATAAACACACACACAACACACAGAGACACACACATGTGCAACGCCCAGTATGTGTGTGTGTGTGTGTGTGTGTGTGTGTGTGTCACTAGGAGTGTGCGAGCGAGCAAGTGTGAAGGTTACCACGCTCCTATTTCTGTATCCATTATAGGATCAGTGGTACTGGGACAAGGGGGGACAAGGTCTCTCTCCACATCATCAATCCATCCAATCAATCCACATCGATACATTACCAGGGAAAGTGCCGAGAGGGGCTTTAATTCGGCCTGTCAGGGGGAAGAGGGAGGTTTTGGAAGGGCTGGGGTGGGGTGGGTGGTTGTGCTCGAGGAGTGCAATGAGCCCAGAGGCATCTGTATCTGCTGCCATCGCAAGGATTATTCTCACTGACTGATCACACTGACGCACTCGGGAGAGAAAACATGACGAGCACAACAACAATCGCCCAGGAGAACATGCACCTCGCCTGGTGCCAACCTGCAATGCATCTGCAAAAAATGCCAACAGAGAGAGATAGACAGAGAGGGAGAGAGAGGGAAAGGAGAGAGACACAGAGAGAAAGAAAGAGGAGAGATGGAGGGAAGAAGGAAGGTTGGAAAATAAAGACAGGATTAAAGAGAGAGAGAGAGATAAACAAAGAGAAAAAAAGAGTGAGAGGACGAGGGAGAGGAGAGAGAAAGAGATGAGAAGAGGAGTCAGTCAGTCAGTGAGAAAGAAAGAAAGAGAGAGAGAGAGAGAGAGAAAAGGAGAACTTATTCCCCTTGCGTTGTGGTGTTGGCATCTAGCATTACTTGAGCTCTGAATTTCATTTCTTTCCCCACCCACACAAGTCTCGCTATTCTCTCCGCCAGAGACACACTAAATAAGATGAAACAATTGAATCCAGTATTATTTTGTCACTTGTCCACCATGATCCTTTGACTCATCAGTCAAAGGCAAACTTCAAAACTTTTTAGCAGCGATCCATTGTGAAACAGCCAATCATATGTTCAAAGGACTAAACCGAAGTTGTGACAATGTGGGCTGGCAGACATCCTTGCATATGGACCCCTGCCTCTCCCTTTACACCTAGTTCAGTCCGCATCCTCTCTCCCGACAGACCCACAGTCGGGTACATCAGATAGACACTAATAGCATCCACAGCTCACAGGCCTATGCCCTCGCGTCCTCTCTAACTCAAACAGAGAAGGCTTGAGATTCAGAAGCAAACAAATAAGACACTTTTGCCTCAAGGACACTTTTCTCCAGTTTACAGATTATAGTATAAATCTGGTATTGATTACAATTTATACAAGTGGTACAGATTTAAAATCTCAGAACTAAATCTCCGTCATAAGGTGATGAAATCATATGCAATTCAAACGACTTATACACAACTACGTTGGGCCAGAAATGAATAATGCACTTGACCCCAAAAAATATTCGATAAGAGTCCATATGAAGTGTAGTCATGAATCCTAATGTGTCTTGGAAGGAAGAAAACTCCTACTGCAGGCGTAGGCCTAAGGTTCAGAGGTTGTAGTGGTCTGCGAAGTGAGGTGGAGTGAGGTCATACTCACCCACGACGTAGGTGAGCAGCAGGGCCAGGGTGACGGTGATGGCAGAGGCGCTGAGCGCTGTGCATTTCCAGTTGCAGCACCTGTACGGCTTGCTGAAGGAGAAGAGCGGCCGCGAGAGAGTGGTCCTGGGCAACGGGCGCGGCGGTGGCGAGTACACCGTGTTGGACGTGAGAGGGTAGTTCTGACTGGCCGCGCGGTAGAGGGTGGACGAGGCTGATCCGTGCTTGAAGAGGAAGTGCCTGAAACAGGGAGAAGGATGTTTGTGACATTTCAACCAAGACATGATCTTTGCTGCGTCAACATTTGTTATGCTTAAACAGGACTAGCATCCTATCTATGAAGCTAGTTCTGTCTAGCTCTGGACAATACCAGTCTGTGTATATGCAATAGACCACATGTGATTATATTACCCGCATACGAGGCCTTGCTGCACAGGCCGTCAATTTGATACCTCGATCAATCACCTTCCCATCAATTTTGCTCGCTAAAACCAGTCCAATCACATATGCATATAGATGGTGTCTGTGCTGTGTTTTAATACTCAACACCATAGGAGGGGAGAAGAAAGCCAATTTGCCCCCTTACGGTAAGGATGCCATTTTGAACGTATTATAAATACCCGTGCGCAATAGAAATCATCAGCAGGTGGGATGACATGATGGGTTTCAGGTATAGGCGCCGTCCTCTGGTGGTTAAATTAATCTCGCGCCGCATCTTTGTTCCTGTACCTGAGATTAGGTGTAAAACCCTGTGACTAATTAACCAAAGAGGGGCAGCGAAACAAAACACCGCCACCGCTGCCACCGCCACCACCATAGAGACAGCATCCGTGACAAGTGGCAGCAGCTACCAGGTGCAGACTGGAGAGAGGAGCATCAGGAGGAGAGTTTCCAGAACATTCTCGCAGTCAGACAAACGCTATGCTAACACACTAGACACACACACACACAGATACACACACGTGGAGCATCTCAGCGCCGCTATTGATTTATGCTTATGACCCAAAGAGGGCCTTAGATCCACTCATCTCTCTTGAACCTGACCTTGGAGGCCAAGAAGGAGGGAGAGAAAGTGAGATGCAGGAAGGTGGACAGACAGAGGGAGAGAGAGAGAGAGAGAGAGAGAGAGAGAGAGAGAGAGACCAAAGAGATGGAAGGAAAGAAAGAGATAGCCTGAGCAAATCACTGTGTCTTTTCTCATATTCTCCCACTTACACGGATATTTCACAGTCCTGACATTTATATTTAATGTTCTTAATTAAAACTGTTTGGGCACAGGGGTCGCCTTTGCAGATAATATCACACAACCTAATTATTGCTACATTTCTTTTTTTGGTAAGCAGTCTGATGAGGCTTAAGAAGGGCACACAGACACTGATCTCACCAGGAGAGCTTCATACTCATATGCCCCTTCATTTTGGCGTCTCAAAGTAACTATGCTTGCACTCACACCAGACACCGTGATTTAAGAAAAAAAAAAAAAAAAAAAAACAACAACAAAATATCAGATGCATGCAAAACACAGTTCTCAAGACTGCTTGGCGCTGACACAAAGCTGACACAAAAGGTTTTACATTTGAAAGCAGCCAGGATCAATGGCCATCGATACGTGTGTGGTTTGTATCTTCTCAAATAACGAGGCAGGGTGTCACCTCTTAATGGCATGTATTGATGGAGAAGAGGAGAGAAATAGAGTCGCAGCACCTAATGACTGATTCTGACAAAGCAGAGAGGCTTCAAAAATCAACCCGACGAGTACTCTGACAATATAATTTGGGTATGTTCGTTTCATTGTGTTTGAATATTTGTCAATAACGATTGCCAATAATGGTGATCAAAACAGGAAACGGCAGTGTAATAGTAACTCCCCAAAACACTCTTGCACACACAGTTCTGCATAGCACACTCACGGACACACAAATTTGCTCTCTGTGATCATGTGCTTCTTTCTGTTCACATTTGTTTGTTTGAGGCTTTATCTTACAGTTCTGACAGTCCAGTTACAGTTCTACTTTTAGAGCTACACCTAGGTTGAAGGTTCAAGGATTACTTCCACATGTAACAGGTTTACGATGAAATTCTTGCATGGATGTATCTTCACCTCAGTCCCATCTATACCTGCCATTGGTATTGGTGGGTCTTGGTAGTCATACTTTACATTTCCCCAGTACTGTGCTGTGTTACCACAGTCCTGGCAACATTATGTTAATGAATAAAAAACAGAAAACACATAAAGTTTTATGTGTATATAAAATGTCCTAGTGTATATGGGGAGACAGCCTTCCATGACAGATTTTATTTTATAGTCATATTATCATTTAACAACCATAAGACATCTTGATAAATATAAAATCTGCATAGAAATAAATTGCATTTTCATGCTAATTGTCAGCATTCAGGATCTCCATATGAGAAAGTACACAAATGTAAAGACCTAAGACGTAATATGAAGAAACACTACTCCTTCCTCTCCTACTGCCATTTATGAGTCCATCCATAAGGCTTGGTGTGTTTCCACTGTATAAGTGTGTGTATATAAGTGTGTGTGTATGTGTATATATGTGTGTGTGTGTGTGTGTGTGTGCATTGCATTGCTTGCATTGACTCCCATGGAAGGGACGAGGCAAAGGCCTAAGCGTGAGCGAGCTCCACTGTCAGCCTGAGGGGCCTGCCCATTGATCTGGAGACAAAGACACCAGCTCCATTGCACTGCTGATGCACCACAAATTTCTATTATTAAAGGCACACACACACACACACACACACACACACACACACACACACACAAAAAAAACAGTCAATAAAGCCAATCAATGCCTGTCAACGTGTAATTCAGAAGAATGAGGGGACTCGCTGGCTAATTTAAATATACTCATTATGCTGATGGGACAGAAATATGTAATTGCATCGATGTTGGGTGTGGGCCACCATTTGTTTCTCTCTCTCTCTCTCTCTCTCTCACGCTCTCTCTCTATGTGTGTGTGTGTATGTGTGTGTGTGTGTGTGTGTGTGTGTGTGTGTGTGTGTGTGTGTAGGGCATGCCTGGAGGTGCCTGTGGGTGAGGGTCTTTGTGCCCTAAAACAAACTTTCATGTCACTTTCTATATTCCCTCTCAAACTCCCCCATTTGTGCCAGTCCATTAACAGCTACCACAGAAGGTGTTAGCTGTGTGCTTTTACACTTTGCCACCATTCCAGTTCAAGCTAGACAAACTACACCAATGTACAAGCAAGCAAGCACACCAACCCCAGTGCAATATCTATAAAAAAAGGTGCACTTGTTCTCTCCAGAGACTATATAGCACACAGCGCACACAGTGACACACAGATGTCGACGTAATTGGTCAACATCACAAGGTTTACTTAGACTTAGAAGGACTTAGAAGGTTCCTATTAGTAGATTGTTGTTGGGGAAAAGTGAAGTCTGTGACTGACTGTGACTGCTTGAAGGTAAAACATCTACATTTAAAACAGAAAGTGGATTTTTTTAAACACTCATATTGATCTAACTTCAATTGATCTTATCCACATCAAAAGGTATCAGTATTAGGTATAGGCATTAGCGATATACGGTGTATAAATATCTGGATTAACAGTAAACCCTTAAATTATGAAAAGTAAAAATATGAAAGTAAAAAACGGACACTCCAAGATGAAACTCGCTGGCTTATTGATGGAGAGGTTTTTTTGTTTTTTTTGGCTCATCAAGCCACACTGATTGCTTGCCCAGTAATTGGTCCGTCTCATTCAACTGCACAAAAGCCTTAAAGCTTTAGAGATTCTACAGAAATGACTTCTTAGGGTTTGTTGAGTCCCTATAGACCCCAATCGTGTACCCCAGCAGGTGCTTCTACCCTCCACTCCATCCTTTCGCTCGAGACGACGACCGCAGCACTGCGTTTAATTAAGCATGGGAAGAAAACAATTTACGACTTCAAACACACTTCTTGAGTCTTAAAATAATTTCAGTCTCAATAATGGAGTTTAAGAAGGGACATGAAAAAAAAGAAAAGTAATGACTGATTTAAAAACAGTCTGTCTTCACAACAGATGCCAGTTCTGGCAGACTGTTGCAATTAGGAGTCAGTCTAATTAAATAGATCTGTAGATCTGAGCTTGCCCAGTGGAGAGAAATGGAGTAGAGACAGAGAGGAGAGACTTGAGAGAGAGAAGGAGAAAGAGAGAGGCACTCTATTATACGCTGCTTTGTACTCCAATTGAAGCATAGCGTTACCCTAAGATAAAATTTCTTTGCTATTACTGTCAGAGTTATGAGGTATGCTGTAAGCTTGTAAAAGCTTATTATGAACTCTGCTATCTGCTTCACAGTGGGTGCCCTCCTGGACCGTAACGGCACCGAATGCTCAGACAGGCACGACTTTTCCAGGTAGCACGTTTGCTAAATGCGGACGGCACTGAACAACCAGGCACAATTCAGCTGTCCGTGGTGCATTTTTTTTTTAAGTGGATAGATGAGATACACATGCTTTAACCTCTTCAAGGGACAAATATTATGACATGATGTGTATATGGAAATCAATACCATGGGCAGGACCGGTAAATTTCCAAAGCCTCAAAAACAGCAAAGAAACCAATAATCTCTCGCAATTCAATTTGGGCTAGCCACGATAAGATAAGAAGAGGCTGACGCTGCTGGTTCAGTCATCAACACGGTAAGAGTCAGCCTGTCACGACTGCCTATTGACTAAGGGGCCAGTTGTCCAGGCTCACATTGTAGACGACACAAAGCATCAGCAGATATGAAGCATCGTGTCCATCTTTCACTAAACAAACTCTGAGTGACCTTCGTTCGACATCACCTGAAAGGGACGGAGTGGGGAGTGGAGATTGGCACATTCCACATTCCCTACAGACGGACTCTCAGACACTCCAACTCAAAGTAGCACCTTTCCGGGTCAAGCCAGACTCAAATTCTTTCCACTGCAGCGGTGACAGCTATGCACTGCTTTCACCCAAGGTGAATCTGTCACTGATAAAAGTTTAAACTCGGACTCAATGCTGAGCTCCCTTGCTGGAACATTGGTTTTCAACAGAGGTGATTCTAGGTGAGCAAATATACCTCCAAATTAGCCTCCAGGAGTTGTCACATTAAATTTTGTTGGTAGATTCCTGGGTAAAAACTATAAGTACAGATGAGGGGTCTCACAAATGGAAAGGAACTGAGAACTAATAGTACAGGGGGGTATACTACAAAGTGAGGTTACTGGCTAACCTGGATAATTTCAGGTGTAACTGCTAATCTCCAAACATGTCACTTCAGAAACAACAGACGCTCAATAAAGTGTTCATTTGGAGATCAGTGGTTACTCCCAAAGTTACCCGAGTTAACCAGTAGCCTTGCTTCATAGTATAGGCCCTAGGTGCGCTTCAGTCCAAGATAACAATGTTAACAAAAAAACATGACTTCAATTGTTCTAATCTTAAAATCTTTTGCAAACAATTTATTTTGTAAGTTAATTTTATATGAGGCTTTGCTTAAAATGCAGCCTTAACATCTGTCGGCACTATGAGGATCATCATCCAAACTTTCTTGGATAAAACCAAATGTGGCTTTACCTGTCAATAAGACTTTACCTTGATGTAGCATAAATAAATAACTAGAAAATAAATAAATAAATACATATTTCACCTTCAGATTCAATGCTGTTTTTGTTGAGTCCTTTTCGCTCTTTCATTATTTTATACTTGCTGTACATTGCTGTACACACTGAATTTGGGTAAAAATAAATAAATAAATAAAATGCCAAAATCAAAGGCGTGAAGAGAATCTGTCAGACAGGAGCATCTGGCACTGAATTTAGTTGGAGCTTCGGAACACTTTTCCCAGGAAAGTCCACTTGCCTGGTGGAGGTGGCAGACATTGTAGAGGACAGCCCTGGATATTACATACAGCATACAGACTGGTAGCAATACATCTTCCTTCAGTGCTTTGAAGTGCCTGCAATTTTTCCTCCTATTTCTATTTATTTATTTATTTATTTATTGTTGGGGTGGGGGAGGATTGAGTCTGGGAACTGATTTTATTTTCTCAAGCAAAAGAAGTAAACAATAAATAATGTAATTGTTGCGGTATTTTTTCATATGTGCTTCTCACAATTTTTCCTCATGAGCACAAATATCTTTCTTATTTATTTGTTTTGTTTGTTCTTATTGTTGTTTTGTTTGTTTTGTTTTGTTTGATGGAAGTCTCATTGGAAGTCTCGTCCTTATCCTGCCATCTCTTCCCTCACCAGACTTCCTCCTCCTCCCTCCTATCCTCCCCTCTTTCCCCGCCCAGATCTTTTCCCTTCATATTTGGTGAGCGATTCTTCCTGAGAAAACCAATCTCCTGGAGCAGACGGCTTCATTTTCACTCTGCACTAAACACTTCCCCTTTCATCATTTATTTACCTTTCCATCTTTTTTCTCTTTCACCACATGGCAAAGACATCCCTCCATTCGTCCATCTTTTCTTTTTAACCCTTTCTTTTGTGTCCTGATAGCCTGTGGGCTTTTTAAAAAAGACAATAGTTCTTTCATGTGGTTATAATTAACTTGCCTTAGAAGAGAACAAAAGGGAGGCTAAACAGCCCAGGTCTGCTTGTCTGGGCCCATAGGCTTCCTTGCAAAGAAACAGGAGACGTTCCATCGCTCACTGTTAATAGAATTTCTCAACCTTTGATCTGGTGCACAAAATGCTGTCCATCCACAGTCCTGTTGACTCACACTGGTGCATTTTTATTTCCTATTTTCCATTTCTGACCCTGCGCTGATGAAATGAACCCTGTCTTTCAGTGGTGGGAGCCAGCTGTATTTGAACTTTGATCTGTAGACAGGAAATGGCGATCAGTGAGTCTTCCAGGATTGCCTGTTTCTGTCATCAGTCATCAGCCCTGCCGGCTCATGACAGCCTCTATGCCAACATCCTGACGAGTTCTCATAACAGCAAAGCTCATTCCATTCTACATTACACAGATGTGAACTGGTCTTGTGTCAGACTGGTCCTGTGTTAGACTGGTCATATGTTAGACTGGTCCTGTGTAAGACTGGTCCTGTGTTAGAACGGTGATATGCTAGACCAAAAGGAATCAGGATATTCATAATGATTCGATGACCTCTCTTTATAAGGCTGGAATTTCAATTGTGACAGTAAAGGATAAGACTATTTCTAATTATCTCTACTTTGTATCGATCCACATTACCTGCATCTGTGTCTTGTAAAGACAGATTTTTTACTTCCAAAAAGACATACTGTACTGCTTCCCTAATACTATATTGTAAGTGCACTGAGGCAGATGGACCTCTCTCTCCATCCTCTCACTCCATGCTCTCTCTCTCTGTCTCAATTTTTCTTCCTCTATCTGTTACTCACTCTCTCACCCTCTCACCTGGTCTCCAGCGGGATGTTGCTGTTGAGAGCCCAGCTGTTCTGAGGCTGACCCAGCTCCTCGGATGTCTTGCTGGCCAGGTCAAGCGGCTGGCATCGAGAGGGCAGGGTGTTCCTCTGTGGGCCCTCATTGGATGGCGGGGGCACTGGACGGGCACATGTGCACGCATGGGGGGGTGGTGGCGGCGGTGGCAGGGGCTTGAATGTGAATTGAGCCCCTGGACTGCTGGCGAGATCTGCAGAATGAAAGAGAGATGAGAGAAAGAGAGAGAGAGAGCGAGAAAGAGACAGAGGCTATTAAACACTGCTGAGCTGAAGCACTTCATCCTTCATCCCTTGAAGTTGTGAGGGGAGTGGTGTCTCTGTGATTTGGAGAGTTGGCTGTACCACTGACAAGTGGCCACCATTGGCAGATGGTTGGTGAGATACCACAGTCGATATACCGAAGCGTATCATTTGGATTGATCAAACATTTACTGATAATCTCAATGCACACATTTATACTGGCGAGCGGCTCCATCAGTTTTTCATAGTCATTACATGGTGGATTATAAGGTGCCACGCTTTCCGGATTTCCTCCACTATCTTTGAAAATTGTGCTTCAGACGTATGGAGTTATGCTGAATAAAGTGTGAAGGGTAAAATTAAAAAGAGTTGGATTTAGGAAAGCCAAGATTTAGGATTAAACATCTTGCTGAAGAAACAACCGGACTGAACACAACAATAGAAGAGAATAACAATGTGTATATGTATATGTATATGTGAGTATATCTGTATGCATGTGAATGTAATTATTTATTTATTTATTGGCAGGGGTAAATTATCCCTTTGAACCAAAACCCCAGCATTACTTAAGTTTAAACTGCAATATACCCACACACAAGCAAAATCATTCTCATTCCCATACTCAGTATCTCACTTGAAAAACCATTAAAGCTTATGGTCATTATTACTTCATATTGCTGAGAGGTTGAAGCCATCTCCCATTCATTCTGCCAGCACGGGGGACTTTTAATAATCTCTCCCTCTCTCCCCCAGGGCTGAAGTTGCAAATCTCATCAGATAAGATGAGACCAGTAAGAATCAGATTCCGTATCAGACAGTGATGAATTGAGAGCGTGACTTGCGCTTTGAATCTCAACACCGACTGTGAGGGGGGATGTCAGACAGACATCTCTTTAGCTTAACTGTGTTAAATCTACTGTTTATCCAAATGATATTAAGGTTGTTATTAACAGGAAATATGGTTTCCTGATAAGAGCTTTTAAAGAAGTTTCTGACTTGCTAAGGGGAAATTGTGGCTGTATAACGAGACACTCATGAAACACACATATGCACACACACGCACACACACACATACACACTTAAAAATCACCTTAAGTCTTTTAAGTTATGCCAGATACTTCCTATATGGACTAAGAGAGGGGTAACCAATTCATATCAGCACTTTTTTCATAAAGTTTGCTCTTGAGGAGTTTGAAGGTTAATAGGGTGGATACAAACCATCACAGGCCCAGACTTCAGAACTTCAGACCAAAAGCCAAGCCCACCCACCCCATAGCCCCGCCATCCTCACAGAGGTGGGATAGGCAGTTCTGAGAAGACCCATATTAAAATCCCATCTTTTATTTCTTTAATACATTTAAAAGAACCTAACTTTGGCTGAAGAGCTTAAATTGAATTTCATTGATTCACTCTCTTTTTTTTCTCCCTGGCCATGATTTGATTTACTCATCTTCATTCAATAATTACACATCAACCTTTTGGATATGGGACTTTACGGCCCCGTCTTCTATAGAACGAATGCAAATGGCTATTTAGAGATAATGTGATCAGAGCACTCCCCGCCATCGATCCAGACCACCCCAAAAAACCTTCAACATTTCCCCTTTATGGAGTATCGATATTTATTAGTGTGAAACAAATGAGGACAAAATATGGAGCCGCATTTCCTCTAGCAGACTCCACAGTGACAATCAGAGATTCTGTGTGGAGTCCGGGATGCTGACAGAGTTAGTTCACAGTGGAAAAACAACAACAACACATGTTATACCCATACGTTGTACAGTAAATTATTTAACTAGTAGTTCTTTCTTTGTCTATCAGTATTTCATATATAATGCATAATGTACAAATGTATAAAATTGTATAATTTATACTGCAAAAGTCGAGACAAAAATCCATTTCATGTGGTATAGCATTGGAGAATGCAAAAAGGTCTGCCCTGTGCTTCAGCAAGTATTATCATGCCTCGGCTGAACAGCGCATCAGAGGGCAACCCTTTCATAAAGGTTTCATGTCTACTGTTTCTTACCCTGCTTTTCAGAGCGGCTTCTACCGACAAATAAAAGCTTTTATTTCGACGCATTGTTCTTTTCCCCAGGTCCCTGTAGGGCTCTTGGAGTAGACACTCGGCACGCCCTTCATCCTTCGGAAAGGGCCTTAAAAATTGCCTCCGACTAGGCGTCCTCAAAGGAAGTGATGCTTTCAGCGCTATCTCAGGGGTATTTGAGGGAATCAGAGAGGTCTGCCTGCGAGTGGAGGAGAGCGGAGAGGAGGTAGCACTGGGACACTGCCCCGGCGTTCGAGCGAGGTAAATGGAACAGGTCATGGTGCCACATGCATTATTAACACAACTCCATTCACCGACTCGGCCCTGGCCGTGGAACTGCCCGTTCACAGCTTCGTTCGGATTTCAACACTTAGAGCGCTGCAGCACTGACCTCCGTTCGGTTTTGTTTCCTGCTCTCAATCAGACCAATATCACAAGCCCATTTCCTGCCATCTGGGCCAGTAACCTGCACCTCCACCACTCCATTAGAGTCACCAGTCATTTTCAAGTACTTGTCACTATGACACATTTTTTACATGTGATAGTATACTTAAACAGGAGTTGCAGGGGCCATGTTTTAACATCATCAATTGGAAAAAAAAATAGCGAACTGACACTGAATAGTTTACTCAATTTCTGGCTTTTTAATTTTTCTATTTCTGACTTCCTTATTACGTTCTCTCATTCTTGCATACACACAAACACATACAGACACAGATACAGACATGAACACATACATACAGCATATACATTGGCTAAGTGCAACAGGAAAGGAGAAGGTAGCACTTTAGATTAGGGAACACATATTCACCGTTAACTAGCAACTTATTACCATGCAAATTGATAACGTACTAGCCCTTTGTTAGTCATTCCAAATCACTTATTAACACCTTATTCTGCATGAGCTTATTGTACCAATAGTAAACCATTAACTAGGATTTCTGCAATATAAACTCCTAATTACTGCTTTTTCATAGTAAGTAAGTTAGTTGTTGTATATGAATTATGATCTCATTATGCGTTGCTCAGTAAGGGACTTGTACGGTGGCAGTACAACAGGAACAGTTATTCTTGTTCAAAAAGATGTAATTAGGACTTATTTGGACACTGATAGGCACTAGTAGTTTTGAGTTTTGTTCCTTCTCATCTTTTCTAAATATTATGGAAGTAGAACTGTTCCTGGTATACCACTGCCTTATAAGCCCCACACTGACCAAAGCATATTAAGATCATAATTATTTTTTATTAATAAGTAACTTGTAATGACTACAGATGTTAATAACAGACATTACTAAGCTGCTAGTTAATGGTGAACATGTGTTCTTTAATCTAAAGTGTTACCAAATAAGGATATTGGAATGCTTCTATGGTAGCGTGTCAAGCTACTGTGCTATAACTGGCCTTTTACCCTGTGGTCACAAGTACCAGCGACTAGGCGATTTAGGCAGGCAACACTTGTGGCACAGATGTATTTTCTGGTTACAAAACCTGTGTTTACAGATTTAACAGTCAACATTTCTCATCTCGTTTAACAAAATACCAAATCATAAATCCCAAACTTTTTAGTTTAAAACAGAAATAGTGATCGTAGCTTTAGCTTTAGCTTCGCCATTTTGAAAGTTCAATTTCAAAGCACCTCGTCACGCATGCTTTCACTCAGCTGTTATGAAAAATTGCCTGGATTTGTTGCCCAATATTTGCATAAAATACACAACTTTTTTATTTTTTCCCTGCCCACCTGGCGACGTGAGGCCAAATTGCTTCCACTGGCCGCCCATCGCTGGCTGTCATTGAAAATTAATGGTAGCTCGTCGCCTCGCATCTGTGTTTTTGTCGTCCGTGTGACCAAGGGGTTAAGATCCTGCTATCCCTTGAGCGCTTGGAAACAACCCTCTTCAATTCATGCCCCTGGCTGCTGACACTTGGGTGAAAGAGCCGAGGACACCACAGCTCAACACATGAGAATGTTACAGTAAGCACTTACATCTCGATGAGTAGAGTTGCAAGGAACGCTCCCATACACACACACACACACACACACACACACACACGGACATGCTCATGCTCGCAAAATACAACACACAAGCACATGAAATGACCCCATATATAGCATACTCTTTGTAGACTACACTAAAACACAGGTCTCTCACTCAGTCTTAATAGAGTGGCCAAAAACAATCTAGACATCTACATGTGCTGCCTTTGTAACATCTACAGATGACCCTTCACAATCAACACTGCTTCACTGCCTTTTGGTAATTCTAAATGCAAACATTCGCTGCGTGATCACTTGGGTGAACGATCATGTCTGGGAATGCGTTTGGGTGGGCAAGGCCATGTCTCTGAGGTTGAACTTTTGAGATGATCTTTTGCACCCCCACCACCGAATGCGAGTCATCTTGGATATTCTGCCTGAGGCATGTGTTTCGATTTGCGTCTGGCAAACAGGCTGATAGTAATGTGCCAGCCGGGGTTGCTATGGCAACATGACTGCAGCGCAGAGTTTCAGAGGAGCTTGTAAGCTGTGGGGGTCAGGGTTGAGGCATTGAATGACAGCACATCCTGACATACACACACACACACGCACACACACACACACACACACACCAACACACACATACACACACACACCTAAGATAAACTACTAGGCCCCTAATCATGTCTACATGTGGTACAAAGAGGGACCACGTGCCCATATGCATGCACGCGCGCACACACACACACACACACACACATATACACACACACACAGAAATAAACACACACATAACACACACACACACTGAAAGAAAGACTTTCATCCTTCTGGCTGTGTGTGTGTGTATGAATGTGAATGTGTGTGTAATGGCTGGTGAAAAAGCCTTCAGACCCTGCCAACATCCTCAGCTAGCGGGAGGACACACTACTCTAGTGTGTGTGTGTGTGTGTGTGTGTGTGTGTGTTAGCACATTTCATATTTTTGATGACGCCAAGGAAGGAGAAAGATGATAAAAACAGAAATCATTTTTAAAGAGTAAATACTCAAGACTCAAGAATATTACCAGCAATTCAATTTAGTTTTGCGCTGCGCTGTGAGATTGCATTTAAGCGCCCCATTCAATTAGATTATATGATGACAAAGGTGCATAAACATGATGACAGATTTCTTTCATCACTCTTGATAGGCTTGACATCAATGCAGAAGCAGCAAAAAATCCAACCTCATAATCTGAAATTATTGATAGAAAATATAACTGAAAAGTCACACTTAATTCACTTGTGCATCGTCATGTCAATCTGCCCGCGCATTGCCCAACATAAACACCCAAACTGCATATATCTGTAATGAAATTACCTCTCAGATAATATTATTTTAAAAGATGAATACTGGTATTAGAACATTCCATTAAGACTGAGGCTTTTCAAACGCCATCCCTTCAGACAGATTGTAAAGATTACTGCCATCATGGAGGAATGAGGTTTCAGCCCAGTATAAAGTGACTGGCATATTTGAGAAGCTGTTGAGTAAAACCCCTGTAAAAAGGAACAGCTTCCTACAGCCTCTCAACACTCTCTTTATTACATTATACCAGTGCAATCCGGAACTACTAAAGCTCTTTTGAAGTGGATTCATTACGGCTGATGTGCCCGTGCAGGCAAACACACCACACGGATACATGTACCCATACATAGGCACACCTGCACATAGACATGCGTACACACACAGACACACAGATACACACAAATTCATACAAGTGACATGATCAGTCACTGACATTTACAAAAGCAAATACACAGATCACCCTTTCATGCACAAACTAACACATACACACACACACACACACACATACACACACTACACACACAGACACACACATATACACACACTAAACAGCATACACACACACACACACACACACACACACACACACACACACACACACACACACAAAGCTACAGCTGTCTCTCTGATCTCTCTTTCTCTCACACAAAAAATGCACATAAGTTACAAGAGCACACCTTCAGGACACTAAAAAGGAGGGATTTCTCACATGCACATTTCACAGCTGTCTATGTGAAAGGTGGACTGCTGTTACTGTCCTGGGACTGTGTATGTAGCAGAAAGAGAAGCAAGATGTCAGGCTTATTCCATCCCCCACATTAAACCCTATTTGCTCATGACATCTAGATTTGTTCACACAACATAAACCACACACACACACATACACACACACACACACACACACACTTTTCCACACAAGCCCTCAGAGAAATAAATCCAACCACACAAAGGCCTTCATCCATACTGGGGGGTTTTCAGACTGCACTTGACATTACGTGGTGAAAAAAAAAGCCTTGACATAAATCATACCCCTTCCTTAAGTGTGCAAGGGACTCGCCTGAATGCAAAGCATCTGTGTCCCCACATATGTCACAGGAGGGGTGAGCAAGAGAAAGAGAGCGAAAGAGGGAGAGAGAGCAAAAGAGGGAGGGAGAGAGAGCGAGAGAGAGAGACGAGAGAGAGAGAGAGAGCGAGGCCGCAAGCAAGCGGTACGCTTGATGGAGTGATGCTGCCAGAGGCTCGTGTATTGATTCTCAGTTATAAAGGGATACACAAAGGTCAGAGCAAGTCCATCTGTTTACCTCGAGACTCGAGAATGTTACTGCAGGGCGACATGCAAAACCTGCCACTACCGCCAGAACCCCGATGGCATTCATGTATGCATGCGTGTAAATGTATATGATATGTGGGAGTGCATTCATGTGTGTGATAGTGTGTGTGTGTGTGTGGTGTGTGTGTGTGTGTGTGTGTGTGTGGTTTGACACACTGTGTGTGTGTGTGTGTGTGTGTGTGTGTGTGTTTGTGTGTGGGTAGCAGTTAAGTACCTGTAAATTCTCTGGTTGGATTAATAGCCCAGTTTATGGGCCTCCATTGCCAGTACTTATCTGATGTCACAAGCATTATTTACAGCATAGGCTTATCATGGTTTAACATACCCAAAGACTCCCCACATGTATACACACACACACACACACACACACATTCAAACACACACGTGCACTCCCCCACCTCACACGCGCATGCGTGCCCACACACATACACACACACACATGCTGTTACAAGCTAAACATCCCATACACTTCCACTCCCATACAACATACATTTATTGCAGCAGATACTGACAATGGTATATATGGACTCCAACTTAAAGTTTTACGTTTTCGGTTTTAGAGCTTTCTGTGGAATGGCACCAAAATTCAATTTCAAATGCCTCCATCTTTACTTCATCTCTTGGACACTTTGATACGCCCCTCAATTAAACTGCTCTTGTTAAGGCCACCCTTGGGTTTCCAATTACCAAGTTCTTCCTGAGATCACCTGATACCTTCCCCAAGTTATATAGATGGATTTCCACACTGCATAAGAATGCCCTGCCTCCCCCCCCCCCCCCAACCATTACTGCTTTAAGATCTCATCTTATGACAAATATTTTATTCTATGACTTTTCTTTGCCAAGTTTGCTTTGCCAAGCCATTTTTAATTTGCAATTTGTTCCAGGCTTCATTCTTTGTTGCTTATTGCTTTTGATTGTTTTTTAATTGACAATCCTGCGTTGTGTGGTTGCAGTATAGACATGACTTCCTCAGCTGTTGTCGACAACATTTAAACATAGTGGCTGGCACTACTTTCACACACGCAGTGAGAGAACAAACAAAAACGCCACTGGATCTAACTGCAGAATTGGAACTTCTGTGAGTCAGGGAACGTGAGGGGGCAGGCTACACAATCTGTTCCTGTTTCTTTGTAGATCAGCATATGTATTGGTAGTAGTGCATGTCTATGTACATACAGAATGTTTACCTATCAGTATTTATCTACATGTAGCATATACCATATATATGTCTTTTTTTCTTGTATGAATGTATGCCTGGCTTCATCATAATCACTGATAAAAGTGTGGAAACATATAGGGTAAGGGAGAGAGAGATACAGAGAGAGAGAGAGAGAGAAAGGAAGGAAGAAAAAAAAACAGGCTGCTTCCTCCTGAGGTTTGTGAGCTAGCCATGCGGCTAATTAAAGGATTAGCTTGCCGAGGGAAGAGCGGCGAGATAGTGTATCTGCTGGAAGCCACAAACTCCACACGTACATATACATCATCGCTCAGTAAGCACGTTTTCCACAAGCTCCACAGACTTGAATCTCTCTTCAATCACACACACACATGCACACACACACACACAGACAAGCGCACACACACACTCTATCTCACTCACCCTCTCGTCTCCTCTCACCATATATTTGTGTTCATGTAAGAGTGCATGTATGTGTGTGTATGTGTATATGTGTGTATGTGTGTGTCTGTGTGTGTGTGAGAGAGAGATGAAGCGAGACAAAAAAGCAGAGAGAGAAACTTAGTGCTCTGTTAGTGTTTCCCAGACAAGCAGTAATGAGCTTGATTAGATAGACACACTCCTGAAAATAAAACTCCCAGCAGAAAGTCTCAAGGTCAGAACATTTTCAGAGCTAAAAGATTTACTTAGGAAAAAAAAAACTGCACTCAAGTAAGTTAAAGAGAGAAGAAAAACATGCTGAGTAACAGGGAGAGAGAGAGAGCAAGTAAGCAATGGAGAGTGAGAGATATACAGAAGTAGAGAGCATGTAAAAAAAGAAGAGAGGCGAGAGAGAGAGGGAGAAGAAGAACAGCAGCAGAAGAAAAAAAAAGAAAGACAAAAAAGATGAGAAAAACTAAAGTGGGCTGTTAGCCTACCTGGTCCAGGCAGGAGTAATTACAGAAGTAGAAGAAGCAGAAGAAGAAAGGAAGAGGAAGAAGAAAAGAAGAGGAAGAAGAAAAGAAGAGGAAGAAGAAGAAGAAAAAAAGCATTTCATAGAGATCTGACAGCCTAACATTCACATGCACAGCTGCCTCCGCACACGCACACACACACACACACACGCACACCCATACACAGACACAAACACACACACAGACACACTCACATACACACGCACACCAAGCAGACTGTCACCAACGTCAGCACTCATTTACTCACTAGGCTCACGTTTATGCAGCCTGAACACTCCAGCAATCAGGTTAGCTTATAATTGGACAAGTTTTGCAAGTCAAACAACAGCTTGGGTGTGCATGTCTATGTGTGTGTGTATGTGTGTGTGTCCAAGTGGAAGTTGGGATTTTTTCCATCAAATTCTCCTCTTGTATCTTGTGCTTTGCCCCTATCCACCTTGCTTCCCCTTATCTGCTCTTCTCTCTCTATTCTTTCTCTTTCTCTCTCTCTCACACACATACCCACACACACACACACACCTGATATGACTCCATCAGAGCCATTATTCAGCCCGGCGTTGTGCAAGCGCACAGTGCTGCTCTCCCATGGGGCCTCAGGGGAGGGGGCAGGCAGGCAGGCACTGTGACAGGCTGACTCTGAAGGACAGAGAGAGAGAGAGAGAGAGAGAGAGAGAGAGAGAGAATGAGAGAAAGAGAGCGCAGTGGCACGTTCTTGATGGAGAGATTCACCGCTGCCTCCTTGCCCCCAAAGGAGCCGCCTGCCGCGGCACTCATTCTAAACGGCTTCCAGGTGAGGTGAGATCTGCCCGTGTGGAGCAGCGACCCACAGATATGAGTCCTTCTCTCACTCTCTCCTCCTCTCTCCTCTACTCTGCCTGCCCCAGCTGTCAAACCTACTGTATGGCTCTGCCATGCTGAAATAGCTCAGAGGTTTCCCATAGCTTCAAGCTGCTCACGAAAGCAGAGAGCAATCCATCCATCTGTCTAGCTGTAATCCTCAATGCAGTTTTTTCTCCCCTCCAAGAAAGACTCTCTTTCCCACTTTACAGCAGAATGGAAAATAGCCTTTTCTTCTATGAATAATTAGCATAGTTCAAGTCTAAGTATAGTACTTGATCATTTAATAGTTAGGGCTGACTCTGAGTGCTGCTGCTGTTGCTGCTGTTGTTATTTGTTTTTGAGATAAAGATAGATAATTGTTCTCCGGAGGCTGCTGTGGAGTTAGCACCTGTCTCTCTGTGTTTGTCAACAATTAGACACAATAAATGTAAACAAACGAGCGAACAAGTCAACAACAAGCCCATATGGCAGGGAGAGATGGGTGAGCCCTAAAGAGCTTTATTTGTCTTGTGACCTCACACAGTATAGCGTTCAATGGTGGCACATACGGTGCGGACATGAAGCATTCTCATTCTCATTGACGCCCATGAAGATATTTTGTAAGTATGTGGTTCAGTGCATGGTTCAAGATAATTGAACAAAAAGTACAAGTTTCAGCCAAGTACTTGTTGTTTTTAATATAGTGTTTTTTTATTCCATGCCGTTTTTGGATAAAAGCATCTGCTAAGAACCTATGAACATAAACATAACACAAACATAAAAGCAAATGACAAGCTCCTAAGGCTCCCCTGGAGGCCCTGAGGCTCCCCTAGCAAAACTACTCACTCTTAGCGTTTTTTTTTTTTTAGCAAACCCATGTGCCCCCAGGAGTTGTTTCTAAGCTTCCCCTATGTCAACTTTTCCTTCCCTTTTTCTCGGGGAGCCTTAAATCCTGATCACCTCTGCTTGTATGTCAGTCAGGGCTGTACTCAGTCAGCGTCCTCCCTCCTATGCCTCCCCAATCCTCTCATGTCTCCTGTCACTGCCGAGGCCCATAAGTGAGCATCTGTCGGCAGGAATTCCTCTAATCCCTACATGTCAGTGCCCAGAGCTGCCAACACCTCACCGAACACTCACTTCACCACCACACTAGGATGAGGGGAAAAAAAAAAACTTTTTTAATAGACAAAAAGTGTGGCCACAGTGTTGAGGTTCCAGAAGTGCTGCTGTACTGCTAATTGAGGTGCAGTACACTCTAAACACACTTCACCACACACACACACACACACACAAAAAAATGTGGGTGCTACTGAAACACGGCAGTATGGCTCTCAAAAAGACTTACAATAATTGCTACGGAGGTGGTTATTGCGCATTCAAGAAAATGTGCCCGTGGTTCATTTCAGGGATGAGGCGTTCACAGCTATGGTTCGTATTTCAGAGTTACACTGAGGGCTTGTGACTTCCAGCAATTGTTAAAGGGGGTTTGGCAGCCTTTGGCAATAACAGCCATTAAAGGTGAAACCAGCTAATCTGCCAGCGAGTCGGCCATTTTGAAATTTGGCACTTTGCCCAGAGTCCATTCCTCTGTATCGGTGCTGCCTTGGCTCAGACACATGATTGACAGGTAGGCCATTATCCTGATTGGTTGGGTGCCTCTTTGTCATGATGGGTTGGATTCCGACTCACTTGCTTTTGTTTGTTCTGTTTGTGTGTGTACGTGTGCGTGTGTGTGCGTTTTTTTTCCCCTCCTCCACCAATTACACAGTCTGAGTGGGATGAGGAGACCGGAAAGTGTCTCCCTTGGAGACTATGCTGGATTGCTCGCTGATGAAACGTGTGGGGAGTCTTGCCAAACATTACAGGAACGGTTCTGACTTAGCTGCTCCTGAATCAGTGTTTAACCCTCATTAATGGTGCATAGCTACAATAAAGCGGAGTTAAGAGACTTATTTAAGAGACCTGTCAAGCCCTCTCTGAATTGGTATGAACTTATTTTGAATGCCTGCGTTGTTTGTTCAGGTCGTTACTACATTGACACTGAGTCTGCCTATGCTATCGTCTTTTTGAGTTTGCATTTGGCTATGCAGTTAGTTCAGAGCATGGATGCGTGTTAGTTTTGCTGTACATTGCGTGTGTCTGTTAGTTGTTAGTTGTGCTGCATGTTGTACATGTGTGCGCGTACCTGTGAGTCGGTGTGAAATCAGTGCTACGAATGCTGCCGAAATCTCATAGGGTCAAAATTAAACGGGTGGTGGCTTCATGACTCTATAAGGTAAATGGTAAGAGCAAACACGCAGCTTTTGCAGAGCTTTTAAAGGCTACACATCATGCTGAAAGCAGACAGGGAAAAAAGTAATAACCAGAGAGCCTCTTTTTGTCATTTTAATGATGAACTATTATCTTAAAAAGCATCATGGTTTTTAAGATAAAAAGCATCTCTCTCTCTCACCCCCCGACTGTCATCTTCTGAACACCCTCTGTGTGTGTGTGGGCAGAGAGAAGCATAATGGGCTGATAAAGTAATGGGCTCAGTGCCATGTGACAGCCAAATGGCACGCTAAAGTAAAAAAAGGTTTCACGCCTACTAGGTCGTTTACCTGGAGTCTGAACCTCAACTCTCACGGAGAGTGGAGTGGTTTTACTCTGAAACATAGCATACACATATAAGCACACACACACACACAGAGACACACACACAGATAGATGAAAACACACACACACACACACACACACACACACACACAAACAAACAGGGACGCACACATACATACACATCAAAAATAAAACTCAACAGCAGGATAACGTTGTTACCACAGAGGACAGTGTTGTGTAGCGGCGCACCACTACATACCTGCACAGCGAGACCTTTCAATGTGAATGAGCCAACATAGCACAGAATACTGCTTTGGCCAGAAACTACTGCTTTGCTGTCAGAGCAAATAACGCACTATGAATAATAACACTTATCTCACCAGTTCATCCATCTCAATGATTAGTTCTGCAAAAGAGGGAAAATTTTTAAAAAACCTAGAGAATGCTGGCCTGGTAGCTGTCCAGGGTCCTGAAATGTCTGACAGGGATTGGTTTGTGTTTCCTGTGAACACCCCCTCTGGTACTTGTGAGTAAATGAGTTTGAGGATTACACTAAATGTGAGGAGGAAATGAGATGGGCAAGAATGGAGATGGGATGCTGAAGCTGTGCGCGACTGAACAGGAAGGCAGGCTAGATGGAAGTCGCCAGAAATTACAGAAATTACAGAAATTGGAGAGGTGATGTTTGTCTGAGCTCCACTAACTCCTGTGACTAAAACACCACAATATGTATAACAGTAAACTCACACAGTAAAGAGCGGTACTCTCTATACATTATTTATGTTTTGAGTATGTGTGTCATATATTAGAATTAGGAAGAGCTGCATGTTTCTGGAAATTATATGAATCCCGATTTTCTTGACAAGAATTGAGCTCTGACTGTTCTCTGAACAGTTTTTTTTTAACAAATTGAAATGCCTATTTGAGATTAGGCACAGAATTATTTTTGCCCTAAAAACTGTATGATATCAAAATAGATAATCAACACTGGTTGTGTAGAACAACATAAAGATAGCCTAACCTGGGGTGTGTGTTATTTGTAAGGATAAATTAAGTAAGCAATAGGCTACACTGTGGCCCCAGACAAGAATGCAGAATGTCTTCTCTTTAAGGTAAAAAAACCCACAGAAGTTTGTTGTCCACCGTGAAAGTCTTGCATCTGCACATTATCATTATGAGATTTCGTTTAGTTCCATTTTTTTTTTTTTTGGACATCTTTTTATGTGAAAGCACGTCTGTCCCTGAAGGCGCACACAGCTAGACAATATGTATGGCTATAGACTACGTCAGCCATAACCTACAGGTGTTTTTTTTTTTTGCAAACCAGGGCTATCTATTAAAATCAACATTTGTCTGCTGGGTTAGAAAGCCAGACAATCAATCCACCAATATGGATATAACATTTTTTCGAAAAGAATGAAAGAATGCAGTAAGGACATGTGCAACAGGGTGGAGGACTTATCTGCGTACACAGGTGACAATGCTTCAAAAGGCATGACCGCCTGTGTAGTTAATTTGCACACGCTCAGACAACTGGTTGGCTGATTCTCTTCACTACCACCTGAGTTGCATCATTCATGTTGCAGTCTACTTTCATCCTTAGCATAGTTTTCCCAACTCCATCTTGCACTCACTCATCACTCTACTGTTTCGAAAACCCTCGTAGTGCAGGCTTGCTGCTACACTAAATCACGTGATGGAAAGGTCGACTTTTCATCGGTTGAGGTCGAAAGCAACAACACTGCAATGCTTGCGGGTGCTTGATAAACTCCCAGAGGACAAAGAAATAGGAGCATTTATTTGTGATGCAGCACGTAAAATAAAATACTGAAAAAACATTGTCATTGAGAAATGAGATTGTATGTATGTGAGAATAGAGACTTTTTTAACGATTTATCATGCAGCCCTAGTTAGAGTTTTATTACCCCCTAGTTACAGTTTACCTGTTAAACTGTGGATTACAAGATTCTTAGAGTTACTGTAAAGTGCTATGCACATAAATGCCGAAACGAGTGCCAATATAATGTTGAATGTTGAAGTGCACCGCACTTATGCCTGTATTGATGTGCCTTTAGTATTACTTGTGCTGCATGTGTTCATGTTATATTTACTGCTAGGGTAAATGCTAGCACTAATGCTCGTGTTACAGCAATGCTAATATTACTGTTACTGTACTGTTCCTGATATAGTCAGTGTTGGTACTATTGCTGTCAGCGTTAGCACAGCTACTGTCAGTGTGAGTGTCGGTGCTACTGTCAGTGTTGATGTTAGTGTTACTGTTAGTATTAGAGCTACTGTCTGTATTGATGTCAGTGTTGCTTATAGTGCAACTGCCAGTGTTGATGTTAGTGTTGCAATAATGCTACTGTTAGAATTGCTGTTAGTGCTGCTGTCTGTGTTGATGTCAGTGCTTCTGTCAGTTTTCCTGTCATTGTCACCAAAGACCCATAAATAGTGATCTTCTTCGGCTCTCTCTGGTGTTATTGTCAGTGTCACTGTTAGTGCTACTGTCAGTGTTGCTGTTAAGTGTTAGTGCTGGTACTGTGGGACATGGCATGCTAGTGATCACGGAGCTCTGTTTGGCTTTTCCTCTGATCGCCTCCATAGACAGTGAGAGGTGGCTCAGGAGCAGCCGGAGAGTGACAGTGCCGGGTGAAAAAAATCTCCATAGCCCTCTCTGAGTACTCTGAGCACGCCTCTCTCTCTCTCTCTCTCTCTCTTCTCTCTGCCGCGAGTGGCTCGACAGGACCGTCCGCATCTGCTGGATCGGGAGCCATCGTTACGACAGTTTACACAGAGGAGCCTGTCAGAGGGAGCCCTGGTAAAATAAGAAGTGCTGGCTGTGTGCACAGACTACTGGGGAAAAACTTTGTCGGTGTGTGTGTGTGTGTGTGTGTGTGTGTGTGTGTCTGTGAGTGTGTGTGTGTGTGTGTGTGTGTGTGTGTGAGAGGGAGTTTTGTGTGTGTGAGCGTGTGTGTGTGTATGCGTGTGTGTGTGTCTATCTGTGTGAGTTCCGTGTGTGTGTGTGTGTTTGTCTGTAAGAGAGAGAAAGAGAGAGAGAAAGTGTGTTTATATGTATGTACAAGATAAAGGAGAGAGTAAGTTGTGTTCGGTTGTCTGCATTAGCAGGAGAAATGGTGAGTGATCCAATGAGAAAGAGAGAGAGATGGAGAGAGAAAGTGAGGCGTGTGTTTGTATGTCTGTGTGCATGTGTGTGTGTGTGTGTAATAGAGAGAAAGAGAGGAACCAACAAGAAGGGTGTGAGTGTGTGGATGAATGCACGTGCTCACATTTCTGTGTGACTGTGTGTGACGGAAAGGTCGATTTGTCATTGGTTGAGGTAGAAAGCAACGTGTGTGTGTGTGTGTGTCCTGTGTCTATGCGTGGGACGCCTGATATGCTCCAAGCTGTCACCCACCTCCCACTGTACTCATCTACCTCGTCCTGCCGACTGCTACTGACTGACTCCCATCTGTCCGATCAGCTATCTGAAATAACCAACCCGATAACCACTGCTGCTACATACGCTTCTGCGAGCGTCATGTGTGGCTCATCACACACAGAACGGTACACAGCAGATGTCATGGGCACTGTGTGTTTTGGTGCTGTGTGTGTGTGTGTGTGTGTGGTGTGGTGGGGGGGGGGGTGTGGTGTTGTGGAGAGGGGTGTGGTGGTGGGGTGGATGTGGAGTGCAGTCATGGGATATCGATGCATGGCTAGTAGGGCTATGGCTAGCATCAGCAGGAGCTTATGCATGGGGGGCGTGCTTGTATTTGTGTGTGGGTGGTTGTGATGGCTATATATTTCTAAGCTTACCTTGATGAAAGTTCTCAGTTATTTGTCCTGCTCTGTTTCCATCTGCAACTCTCTTCTCTCTCTCTGTATCTGTGTGTTTGCCTGTGTGTGTGTGTGTGTGTGCGCGCGTGAGCGTGTGTGTGTGTGTGTGTGTGTGTGTGTGTGTGCAGTTAGGTAACAGATTATTATTTCTGCTGGTGTGTGTATCATATGTGACACTATAACGCTATACTGCGTCTATGACAGTAATATGGAAATGCAATATCAGTTATCTTCACATAGAAATACAACTTGCTGCAATGCCACTTCACAGAGACCATATGGCACACATACAGCTGTGTATATCTAACTACGGTAAATATATTTGCAAATCCACCAACATGCACTGTTCACACAAATTAAAAACCCTGTTTAAGCCACAAAAGCCAAGTCAGGTCAAGTCAACCCACCAAAGACTAGAGGATGTTTATTCATTTCTTTGTTTGTTTATTTAGTTTTGTTTAACATCGGCTACTGACTTTGGAAATAAAATTCATTTATAAGGACTGGGTTTCTCTTGTGTGTCTCTTCTTTGAAAGAACCAGGTACTGCTTTTAGCCTCTTTCTCACCCAAATGCCTGTGAGCACACACACACACACGCACACACACTCCCACTTCTTGAGCTGCCGGCTGACCCACATGACAAGTGGACGCGGCTGACAGCTCTCTTCTCCCTCCCTGCTGGATCCCCTGTTTCCTCAAGTCCAGCGCCAGGCGAACAGGAGGAGCAACAGGGGCTGCAGGGTCACACGTCCCCATAGTCTGCTACATAATACAGCACTTAGCACTTCATGTACACACAAACACACACACACACATACAGACACATACATATACACACACCTAAACATGCATACACACACACACACACACACAGAGACACATAAGCATACACACACACAGACATACACACACATATACACACACACTTACACACACAGACACAAACACATACACATACACACACACACATACACACACACACACATACACACACACACACACACACACACACACACATACACAGAGCTACAGCTGTCTCTCTGATCTCTCTTTCTCTCTCAAAAAAAATGCACATAAGTTACAAGAGCACACCTTCAGGACACCAAAAAGGAGGGATTTCTCACATGCACCCTGACACACAGACACACACACACACACACACGCACACACAAACACACATGCACAAAGACAAACACACATTCACACATTCACACACACACACACACTCATTCTCTCTCTCCTCCCTCCTGCCACATTGGGAGTGACTCCGGCACAGATAAAAAGAGGCCTCACTCCACACACCGCTCTCCAGTGCAGTCTGCATATGTACATAGATAAGAAGGAGGGGAGAAGGCAGAGGAGGAGGAGGAGGAGGAGGAGGCATGAGGCAGGAGCTGTACTCTGTCACGCAGTCTCTCTCTCTCTCTCTCTCTCTCTGATTCTCACCAGCGCTTTCGAGATGAATCAAGTCGTCGGCGCGTTTAGAGAGATGACACGGGACTCATTTCTCTCAGCTGGCCGGCGGAGCCCAGCCGAGCCGAGTCGTACCGAGACCCCCGTCTCTCCCGCTCTCTAACAACATTATCTCTCTCTCTGTCCGCGCTGACAGGGCCAGCCATCGCTTAACGTCTGCATACCTCTCTCTCTGGCAACCAGCGCCATTTCTAAGTGATAATCTATATAAATAATGGATGGTATCTGCATTGACTTAGGTGTGCCGAGTTCTCCTTTCCATTTGTCTCTTTACTGTAAAAGGCCTTTTCTGCTTTTGGTGTTTTATTGAGGGTGTTAAGGTGTTTATGTATGACTCTCTCCCTCTCTCTCTCTCTCTCTCTCTCTTTTGTGATGGAATATACCGGACCTCACTTACTCACCCCACCCAGGCAATTAATCACTGGGCTGTCAGGTGACCCTTAAGGGAAGGTGTTAATTTATGACAGAAGAAACAGGGTGGCCACACATGTACTGACCTCTCGCAGACACACTCACATCCATCCCCCTACCTCTGACTTCACCTTATGTGTGGACATAAGCACACACACACACACACACACACACACACACACACACACACATAAGCACACACACACGCAAGCACACACACACACACACACACACACACACACACATCCACCCCCCTACCACTTACTTCACCTAATGTGTGGATACACACACACACACATAAGCACACACACAAATACACACACGCACATCCATCCCTCTACCACTTACTTCACCTAATGTGTGGACACACACACACACACACACACACATAAGCACACACACAAATACACACACGCACATCCATCCCTCTACCACTTAGTTCACCTAATGTGTGGACACACACACACACACACACACACACACACACACGCAGGCATGCACACACACATACACAAACACATTCATCCCCCTACCACTTGCTTCATCCCTCAGTGACATGGACACGCTCCCACACACACACACACACACAATTTTATTTCCAAACACACACATGCACTCCTTGCAGACACACTCTTATATCTTTGATCTTATACCCCCTTCCCCCCTACTTCACTCCTCCCTGACATGAGTATTGAATGTTCTCCCACTCTCTTTTTATCTCTACACACACACACACACACACACACACACACACACACACAACACACACACACACACACACACACACACACTTTTCTTTCCAGACCCACTGAGGATGAGGTAATACATCAGATGATTTCAAAGAAGAGAAATTCATCATGGTCACTGCAGGAGGTCATGTGGGACCCCTCGCCATCACACCTAATTACTAGGAGTCATTGTGTGAGTTTGTATGTGTGTATGTGTATGTGTGTGTGTGTGTGTGTGTATGTGTGTTTGTGTGTGTGTTTGTATGTGTGTGTCACGTTCAGTGGGTATGCGCGTAAAAGTCCTCTCTCTTTTATCTAAGGGAAACAGCTTCGTCTACTGAGCCACAATGATTAGGGCCCCTGACAGAGGAAGCGTCTTCATCAAGACGGTGTTCTGAACTATACATCAGACATCTCAAGCTGAACTGCTCCAGCTGTGAACTCCCAGCAGCATCAGCACCACTGCTAATGCTGCTGTTCCTACTACTGTTGCTGAAATAGAAAACCACTGGTGGTTTGGTAGCCTGATGGAGATATCTGGCATTCTGAATGCTATGTGCTAAAATATGTAAAGTGTGTACTAGAATAGACAGTGCCCTCGCAATAAAAACGAAACAAAACAATAAAATAAAGAATAAAAATAAGAAAAAAAACTGAATAAACAGCAACTTTGCTTGGATAGTGAGACAACAGAAACTTAGGCTACCTATTCAAGATTCTAAATCAGTATGTAAAATGGCTGTTGAACAATTGCTGAACTTAATACTAACTAAAGTCAACTGCTAATGTTAATAACCATAAATTGCAGTTAACAGAATGTCAACCAATCTGTGTATAGTCTATGGACTGATAGTTCAAGTTAAGTTGTGACTTACTGTAATCAACATCTGGCAGGATAATAAAGGAATACTAGATTTGATGTGTTTAACTCCACTACTGTGCCAAATACAGAGAGTTTATCACACTATGAGGGTTACCAGAGACTCCATGCCTTAATGCAAACAATCAGAAACATACTCAATGAAACACAAGGACAATCTGTCAGAGCTGATGCAGCATTGTCGACAGTTGCTGTTTGCCCAAGTGTATGCATTTTGTGATCATGCAGTAGGCTAACAGCAGCCTTGCAGTGAACCACAGACAGAGCCACACACACACACACACATGTGCGTTCACTGAGACTGTAGTGTCTGACTGCGTCCTGACATCCTCCAGAGTCTACATTTCATCGAAACACAAGCAGACCTCCCCGAAAAAGATCCAGCCAGTCAGACTAAAATATACTCTCCATTATTCGATTGGATGCCGTGTAGTATCTCAGATGTAGCGAAAAAAAACTATTAAAGGTTAAAAAAAAAAGTCAAAACAGGAGAGTGTGAGTCCCAGCTCAGACATACTGCAGAGGAAACCCTCCAACTCCTCATCCATCACTCTCTCTCACCTGGACACCACACCAGACGACTCCACCGGCGGCCGCCTGTGACTCTGAGCGAGCCTGGCTGCCTTGATATCAGGCCATAACTATAACCTGCAGCAGATAATTGCTCCTGTTCGATCAGGCTCTGGCTCCGCTGAGGCCTACAGTAACTCCACCTGCTCACTGCTGCGTGAAGGAGCCATATAAACGGCATAGTTTACACACCAGCTTAGCTCTGAGAGGTAAGGTCAGATTCCCCTGGCCCCCCACACACAAACACAAACACACACACACACACATAAACACACACCCAGTCACCATGGCAGGTGTGAACAATTAATTACGTGTGTTTACAACTGATTTCTATCATCTATATGACTGAATAACACTTCAGCAGATTTGGACTAGTTCCTTGAGGCTTTGTAAATATACTGACGTGTGTTTTTTTGCCAACATATAGGATTCTTTATATGGAACACCAAAGACAGGCCATAGCGGAGGAAAATCTGCAGAGACATGTAAACAGACAGAGGGAGAGAGAGAAGGAGTGGGAGAGAGAAAGAGAGAGGAAAGGAGGGGTTGTGTTGGAGATTTGAGTGGTGTGCAGAGGGGGATTGCAGAAGGTTAATCCGTGGCAGGTTTGGGGATAATGGTGGATCTGTTATTATTAAGACACCTGCTCCTCACGCTCCCTCTCTCATTACACCCTCTATAACAGGATTAAACAGACACAAAACACACACACACACGCACACAAACACACACACACACACACTTACACACATACGTATACACGTGCGCGTTCGTACACTACATAAACAAGCATCAATGCCAACGTTCACAAAATCTTGTACCTCAGCTTTCCAGCAACCACAGCATGTCAGAGACCATCAATTTCCTTTCAAAGCAGAATGCCTGACAGACCAGACAGTCCAGAAAAGGACTTGGCAGAAAACAAATATTAAAGAAAAAACACATGAACAGTAAACAACAAAACACCTTGATATACACCTATTTGTGCAAGCTAAAAATACTCCATGCCAGGTGGTTTCTTAAAGTCAACCAGTAAACAGTCATGCACAAACAGGCTCGACGTGTATGGATCTACTTCACTTAAAATGCGCTGTATTAGTATGTGATGATATGTGGACGACCAAACAACAGTATTATGAAAAAGAGGTGTTGACTAGCTTGTAAAAATCTGCAGCCTTGAAACACTAATCCGCACGCTATGCACTTCCACATATAACTTCCCATATAATCTCTCCAGTCCCCTCTCTCTCTCTCTCTCTCTCTCTATCCATCTCCTTTGATTGACTGCTTTTTGTCAGGTTGGTTCTCACCATGTTCTTTGCTCCCACTCCTTCCCCCCCGTCCCTCTCCCCCTCTCCTCAGCGCTGTTACGTGTGGCTGTAAGTGGGAGTGTGTGTGTTGTGTGTGTTTGGCCCTGAGAGACCCATCCATCACAGCGTCAGGAGCCATCTTTATTCAGAGGGTTCCTCTTTTGTCCTGCCACGCTGACACTGCCACAGGCCCAGGGGAACAGGGGCTGGGGGAGCTAATTCTCTAGCCACTCTGTGCACCCGCTCCGATAAGGACTAGGGCTCTGAAGGATCCATATGAAGGATCCCTCTGAAGGAGGCGAGGCTCTCCTCTCCAGTCAAGGTAGGAGACAGCCAGTCTGACAGCAGTGCACATGATGGAGGCATGGACACACACAAAGACACAAACTGACACACACACACACACACACACACACACACACACACACACACACAGAAACACTCCTGTGCCTGAGGTTTTGATATATGTTCCAAATAGTCTTTAATGTGCACCATATGTGCACGTTAGCCTTCCTCTGCACATACGTCAGCAGGATAATGATTGTCGTCATTTCTGTGAATCCGCTGAGAGCGCGTTGCTCTGGTTTGACGCCTGCGCTGAGAACTGTAGCACTAGCCAGAGGGAAGGATCTGACAGGAAATCCTTATCAGCATCAAGCAGTCATCACCTGAGTCAATTAAGAGAGCGTGATCTGGAGCCTGAGGGGATGGCTTTAGAGTGAATACTAAAACATCCTGCACCCCCCCACACACACACACACCCCACACCTCTTCACACACACACACACACCCACACACACGCACACCTCTTCACACACACACACACACCCTCCCAGCATTCTCCCTTTGCTCTCAGAGAGAGAGAGAGAGAGAGAGAGTGGCTCCCCGCCGCTCTCATTTCCGTAACGGATCGCGCAAGGATCTCTAATCCGGCCAGCGGAGCATGACGCTCCTTGGCTCCCAGCTCCTCTCCTCACCGCTCCACTGACATCCACGCAGGCACGCAAGAGTCGCCGCAGTTACAGTAAGCCCCCCGAGCCGAGTCAGGGTCTGTCAGAGCCAGGTCTTGAGTCAAAGTCAGAGTCAGAGTCAGAGTCGAAGCTCTTGGCCCTGCTGCTGTGGCCCCGTGGTAACGTCACCGCTCACGTCATTATGAGAGCGGTGACAGACTGAAAGGGGGCGCAGAGCAACAAAGGGTCACACATACATACACACACACACACACACACACACACACACACAGATTGTCTTGGCATTTTTAGTCCCATGCACTGATCTTTTCAACCATCTCAGAACTCTTGGTAGCATGGTAGCATTACAGTAACAGATCTGACTTTTTTTTACAATTTTCTCTGGACGTTCAATATTGCAATTTTACAACTTTTAACTATTTGTGTTTTTCTCAAATGTTTCTATTTATTTCTATTTCTATGTTTTAATTGTTTAGAGCTTTTTACAGTATATTCTGCTAATTTACCACCTCATTTATGTACTGTATTCCTACAGAAACTGCTTTGGCAGTGTCCTTGCGGTAACATCAAGGCAGGATGCACTTTTCCCAAAACGTCGACTTCCTCCTGCACATTCCAACGCTACGCTCACATTAAAGACAGCTGCACCATACTATAGTTTTTTTATTGGATGCTGTGGGATGCCTTACTTTCCTACGGGATAATAAAAGTACTATCTATCTATCTATCTATCTATCTACCTATCTATCTATCTATCTATCTGTCTAAGGGGTAGTGGGTGGGTGGGTGGGTGGGGGTTGGGAATGAGGGTGGTGGCTGGGATGGTGGTTGCCCCCATGATCAGAGGAGTTCACATGAGACTCCCCAGGCCACCCTCACTCTCCTGAGGCTTGGGTGGACGCAATGCCCTGTGACTGGGGTCAGAGAGGGGAGATCAGAGCATCAGAGAGACACACTCTGTTCAGCATTGCATAATTATTCTGTCATCTGTGACAGGAAGGCTCCCTCTCAGGTTGTATGATGTTAACGTTCACTCTGCACACGGCACAATGGGGTGAATGAACCCAGAACAATATTTCTGAAGCGCTTCAAATAGACTAATATCATTCTCACACTTCTTCTCATTTTTTTTTCTTGTGAATCAGCTTTAATTATGTGGTTACAAAACTGAAGACTTAATCACAATTTCAGTAGCATAAACACTTCAGTGATTTGAAATTGTTTTTCTTTATTTCATTAATTACATTTTAATTGATTTACCAAAATGAGCAGACAGACCTAGCTGCAGGCCCTACACTTTATTCTGGATGCAGTGAAAAAAAAAATACCCTTGTGTGTTTCTGTGAACGACTGAAAGGTTTTCAACGTTACTAATTATGGTCAAAAACATACACTAACAGTTGGATGGATATGAATACATTAGAACATTAATTAACATGGAAATGTGATGGAGAAACAAGCCCTCCACCCACTCTGTAATAATAGCTGTTACTTGGATCTACATAAAACAACCTACTGGACATAGTGCTCCATTAAGTTATTATAAATATTAACACAGCTTGGTATATTATTTCTCGGGGTGCCTAAGTGAAAATTAAGTTCCCATGATTCATAGCTCTCCACAACTTTGCAAAACTTGAAAGCAAAGGCCCAGTATAAAAGCACTAGGCAAAGCCATGCTATAACAACTGCCTTTCTGGTTGGCCTTGCTAGCAGTGCCCAGGAATCTGGTCGTGGAAACCCTTTTTCAGGAGCTAAGTGAGCTGCCACTTTTAAGTTGAGAGAGATTACAGTCGTCTCCTGGGATCCTAGGTCTTATTTGCAATGACCGTGTGCGTGCGTGTGTGTGTGTGTGTGTGTGTGTGTGTGTGTGTGTGTTAGTGGGTGTGTACTGGAGGTGAGACAGAGAGAGAAAGAGAAAGAGAGAGAGAGAGAGAGAGAGAGAGAGAGAGAGACTACTTCTATCTCTCTTTGTATTTGTGTGTTCGAGAGAGTGTGGGTGCAAGTGTATACCTTCATGTGTGTGTGTGTGTGTGCATGTGTATCTGTCTCAGCCTGTCTGTTTGTTTGTGCATGTGTGTGTGTGTGTGTGTGTGTGCGCGTGTGTGTGTGTGTGTGTGTGCGTGTGTGTGAAAGAGAGTACCTGCAGCCGCGCCCGCAGCACTACGTGCTCAGCCTGAGGTCACCCTATTATCATTCCTGACATTTCAGACAGATAAGGAGCCAGGGCTGCCATCCCATTACCCAAATCATAATGGAATTTGGGGACACTGCAAATAGCTGTTTGACTTTGCTAGATTAAGGCAGGGGGAGGCTCAAGAAGAAAACCTTATCGGAGGGCTGTTGGCCAAACAAATGAAACAGGTGTTGCAGCTCGTTTCCAGGCCAGCCCATCCAAACGCACCAAGCATCTGCAACAGAGAGAGCCTGATTAAAATCTGGACCAAGGTATGGTGCCTAACCCCCTACCCTCCACACCCTGACAGACACACATACACACAACCTCCTTCTTCATCACTTTTTCTATCTCAATTTTTTCACTTCTTTTTTCTTTTTCCTTTTCACTCACCCTCTTCTCTCCTCTCCTACCAAACCTCATGCCCCCTCCCCTCTTTCTTTCTCTCTCTCTCTCTTTCTGGTGCTCTTGCTTTACAGTAAGACCGAGGTATGGTGCCTATGCCCCAATCACCACCCACCCACCGCTCCACACACTCCTCAATCCTTTTCAACTCAATTTTCCTCTTTTCACCCTCACCCTCTCTTCTCTTCTCCTCTACTCTTCTTCTACTCTCTCTATCTTCTCCTTTGCTCCCACACACCTCTCTCTAGTGTGTGTGTGTGTGTGTGTGTGTGTGTGTGTGTGTGTGTGTGAGTCTCTGCAGGTCTCCCTGTGCCTCTCTGCCTTAAGATGGAGAGAGCCTCCATTTCAAAAGCAGGCGCTTCACCCTCACCACAGTTTAAAATGAGAGGATTTCCTTTCCTTTTGAGAAACTGTCGGGGTGTTAATTACACAAACACAATGCCCCGAGAGGGGCGGCACAGGAGATAAGTGGGGGAACGAGGGAGACAGAGAGGAAAGAAGGGGAGAGAGAGAAAGAAAGAAAAGGAGAGAGAGAGAGGGAGATACACAAATGAATCTGTCTTGAGGAAAGATGGGCTTGCCCTCTATCTCCTCCCTTTTCACACACTGGGGAGGGGGTCCTCTCCATCGCAGTTGGGTGTGACAATGGGGTGACTAAAGAGAAGAGGAGGATAAGGGAAAGAGAGAGAGAACGAAAGAGAGAGAGACTGAACAAAAGAGCACTGCATCACCAGCACTTCCATAAACCTGACATTAAACCAGTGTGAGATAGACAAGAACTTACACAAAAAACGAGAAAAACGAGCTCACGCAGACAGACAGCCCATTGGTTGAAACTGGCACACTGCGAGCAACACCAATCCGACTGCGCAACTTCAGACGCTCGCCTCTTCCCGGCAAAGCCATGCAATTATTACTCTTTTGTAGCTGAGATAAAGCTAATGTGGTCTGAGCGGAAGAAAATGAGGGGAGAGCGAGTGGAGGCTTGGGTTGGGCTGGTGGAGGAGGGATAGAAGAAGAGGAAGAAGATGATGAAAAAGAAGAAATATAATGAGGAAGGGGAGGAGAGAAGCTGTGGCCGAGTGCTTGTTTGCTCTTTGCTAAGAGGTGTGACCACCTCTGTTGTTCCAAAGCGGCTTAGTCCTGCTCCGGAGTCGAGCCTCACACACTGGAGGAGCTCCGAAAGAGGCGTGGTAATTGCCCTCGGAGAAACCTGGAATGCCTGGCTCCTGCTGACTATACCTACAGCCTGGCTGGCTGGAACCCAACCCGTGTTCCTCGATGACCACCCAACCTCTCGGCTTACTGTGATGTGATGCTGGGGACGCCGGTGGAGACATTCAAGAGTATGACTGCCAGGTCTCTCTTGGTTGCATCAGACGTGTTTTGTTGAGATCCCAGCTGGGATGCCATGGGTGCTCTGTCATCTCTGTCTTTTCGTTCCAAGGGCTCCTGCCCACAGGGTACAATGGAATGTCTGGGAAGGCGCTCATTATCACCACAACCCTACCTGAGCATGGGTGAGCCACTGAACTCTCACAGCAAGAGACAGCTAAAGAATCTAATCTTCCTGGAGTGGAGAACACAAACACACAGACGTGCACTGAGACACGCGTGCGCGCACGCGCACACACACACACACATACACACTGTACATAGACATCCATCTACGCACACACACACGCAGGGCGGAGTAGTCAGTCAGAAAGAAGAGAAAGCACACACAGCCAGGGCCGTCCACTCGCCAGCAAACCTCTCTCAGCATCACTAATTTATATTCCTCATAAGGCCTCTTACTGGCTTCATGTTTAATGGATGGAGAGACTGATGAACGAGTAAAAAAGGAGAGAGGACAGGGGAGGACTCATGAAGAGAGACAAGGCAGAGAGAGAGAGAGAGAGAGAGAGAGGCGAGATGAAGGAAAGGCGGGAAGGAAGGAGGGGAAGGAGAAGTTAGAGAGAGAGATTTACGGGAGTGGGCGACTGCCAGGCTGGAGTAATGGGCGTAAGATCACGACTGTCAGCCCAAGGAGTGGGAGTAGACAGAAGTCATCACCAGTGAGCGATTCACACACTTACACACACACACACACATACACACAGTCATACACACACACACACACACGCATACACACAGAAACACATACACACTCCCCGACTAAACATACAGATCACATTAACATCATGCAGGCAAGATAGATTACAAATCAAACATCCATTTTATGACACTAAGATTAAGCAAAAACTTTTAGAAATCATTCAGAGATCATTATTTCTTAACAAAATTCCAAATAATAGAAAAAAAACTTCTCCCTGAACTATGCTCCCAAAAACTCACATTAAAAAAACACAAACTACAAACTCATCCCAACTCTCTTCTCCCTTGTCCTGAACTTCCACGTTTAGGTTTGCAGACAGTCCCATGCCCACGGAAGAGCAAATAAGGCCTGCTGCATCTGGGTGGGTTTCACAGCTGCATATGCAGGGTACCACTTTCCGCCTCCATCAAAATTACACAATTTACCGCAAGCCCACAGTCCGAGAGGGAAAAGGCATTGAGGGGGGTGTCCGTGTGCCGGCGGCTACGTGCCATACATTACGGGCAAACCTCACCGTGACCCATATAGCTTGGTTCCTGAATCCCCCCCCCCAGAGTGGTGAAGGGGTGCTCCGGAGTTCAAACAGAGTGCCAATCCTCCCGATGCTTAATGTGTGTCGGCAAGGTGGCTATTTCCCCTCGCCCTTTCTCTGGTATCTGAAGACATAATAAATCATGTGGACTGTAAATAAAACCTTTCATCAAAGTCTCCTTCGAGCCTTTTAGGTATGTTTTTAATGTTCTATTCATCTGTGAATAGTTCCCGCCCTTCTCAGAGGCAGCTAAAATGGCAGTCTCAAATGGCAGTTGTTAGGATTTTGCTCAGTGTCTTGACTATTTTTTCGCAGGCTCCAGGCGTTTGAATTCAATTGTTTCTCTGTGGAGCGACGGAGACTGCGGGTATAAAGCTCGACCATTGCGACGTCGCCTCGAATTCATCTGAGCACGGCTGTAGGCCGCCGGCAGAAAAAGAGCCGTCTTCAAAATGGAGCCTTGCCTGTGGTCCGGGTTTTCTAGCGCTTACACAAATAACCAAGCTGCAATAAGGTGCACAAACAAGCACAATGGGGCTAACAAGCAAGGATTACAAAGGAAGTGCTTTATGAGGTAATAACAACTCAGTGGCAGCAAGCTATTCTGGGCTGGATCAAGTAAAGAGACTTTAATAACGGGAATGTTCCCCAGGGGACGGGAGCTTAAAGAGAACCACATTAAAAAATACAAAAAAAAAAGAGAAAAGGAAATGGCAAATGAGAAGACACACTGACAGAGTGAGTAGCTGCTGATAACCACAAACTTGAAAACATGTGGTTGTGTGAGTGTGTGTGTTTATTGTGTGTGTGTGTGTGTGTGTGTGTAGTATTATATAAAGCTATGAAATAGTAATGAACTGTCATTTCCCAGGCGCAGCTACAGCAGGGTAAGAGAGGGAGAGGAGAAGCACAAAAAAAGGCAATAGAAAGGGCTCAGTCAAATCTTAGACATTTCACATTGGAGGAAGAGAAACGAAAACAGCAATTCAATACACTGGCCCTGGCGACGCTGATACCGGTTTGTTTTTGAAGAGATACTAGCTGCTGCAGAGTCTGCATAATTAATTCCGTCAACCTTAAAAGCTACGAAACCTATCCAACACCAACACACAGACACACACACACACGCACACACACACACACACACTTCCTACATCCATCAAATGGTGATTGCAGAGAAGGACGACTCAGATTGGAGAGAGTCTGAGCGGAGGACGCTGTGTTTGCAAATGAGATGTGTGGCAGCTTCCCTTAAAAGAGACAAGCAGAGCCAAAGTCAAATTTGATGAGAAAAAACACAACTTCTTGAGCAGTAGAGAGCCATGCAATGTTGCTCAAGCCAAGGAGGTTTTTCCTTGATATTGGGCAATTCATTTTTATGTGAAAAATCAGTGGGAAAAGCATTATGACCATGACCATAACAATGACCATCCAGTCAGGAGAGCAGGAACTGAACATGCGATTGCCCGGCAACACTGCTCGTAAAGTTGCTCCTTGTGTCCTCACCTTAATAGCTGCTGTTGTAGGACATTTCCACTGGACCAGCTAGGGGACAGTGACTGTCTGAGGCTGGAGGACACAGAGAAGGCCTGTTCCTAATGGCACTTACAGCATTTACAGTTAAAATGTCTACCACTGTAATCACTCCACCCCACACATCAATAGAGACAGACAGAATCATTAGCGGAAAAACTCTCTGGTTCTGAAAAAACACCTGAATGACAGAGTGACGGAGAGGGAGAAAGAGAGAGAGAGAGAGAGAGAGAGAAAGAAAGAGAGAGTTGATTATGGTAATGTCAAGTGCGGATGTAGGCGTGAGCGGATTGCAGTGTCTGTCTGAACACCTATCCTCATTTTAAAGACAGCTGTTTAATCCTCCCCCTTTGATGTGTGGGAAATTAAATGCTGGAGGTACCCTCGTTTAATTCGGACTGCAGCAGAACGTGCATTCTCTGGGTCTGCATGCTGCGAGGCAGTGGGTTCCACACACCCTCTTCTTAGCACCGCTCATTTTTTTCCCTCCACTCTCCTCTTTTCCCCAACTTTCCTCCTCTCTCTCTCTCTCTCTTTCTCTCCGTAGTAGGCACCTCTGATGTCCACACTTTAAATTATACTGATTAAATTCATTCAAAAGATGTGGATCCATCAAATCATATCGACCCTGGCATATGTGGTTCCTCAAAGTATTAATAATTAATAGAATGGTTTTATTGAACTTCAGCATGAAAGCCAGAGCTATCATTTTCTCATTTTCCCTCCTGCCGATGCCCTGCTAGGGAAATGGAAGTGGGTGACAACAAGTAGGATAAATAACACCTTTTTGGTTTGAATTTCAAATGAGGTCCGTCACATGTTAAATGTGTATTCAATTTTATGACCGAAACAGTGATGGATAACTTCAAATTCAATTCTAAGCCCCCCCCGCCACTGCTTCAGGAATACAAATATCTTACAGGGCATAATTACAGATGATGACTGTTTTGGCAGGAAGGGGCAAGATGGCTGACGTGTTCAGAGTCTCAAGCTACAACAGAGCTGGACACGGAGCTGCAGGAGTTGGAAAGTGTGTGAGTGTGGGTGTGTGTGTGTGTATGTGTGTGTGATCAGTATTTTAACTCAAGCAGAGCTATATGTCAGAATGCCAGCACTCTGAAGCTCAAGTAAAGAATAAGGGCATTTTAAAGTCCCATCCCACACATGGCAGCAGGCCGGGCCAAGCCTCATGCCCCTACTGGGAATTAAAACAGTTTTTTTTTCTTTCTGGACCTTTCTCCCGGCTGCTCAGTGCAACACTGACAAAAGCTGAGGCCTCTATCTGTCATCGCCTAGGGACGGTGAGGTGTGGTGTGATGGCTAAAGCCCCTCACCGGTGACGAATGGAGTGGTCGATAGCTCGCTGGGGGCAGCGGTTCTGGAGCTAAAAGCCTAATGCATTTACACACACATACATACACACGTGCACACACACACGCACACACACATTGACGCACAAACATGGACAGATATTGCAAGACCCGGTCAAGGCAAGGCTAATCTCTAAAGACTTTTTGCTAGCACACCTGTAAGCCTTAATGCCCAGCTCAGCAGGACACACATTCATACAAACACACACACACATTCATACAAACAGACACACCAGAAACACACATACACACACACACACACACACACACACACACACACACACAACCCCCAATAACATTAACGTTTACTTCATGCATTTGTGACAGTAATTTAGTTAATGTCTAGCTTCTTTGGCACAGGGGAACGTCCTACCACAGCCTGGCAGAATGTCTTCACTGCCAAGCAGGCTTAAGGAATGACAGACTGACTGAAGAAGAAACACACGGGCGGGCAGGCGGGCGTCTTGACTCGGCTAAACTGGCGGTAATTGCAAAGGTCAACTGCGCTGTTTGCGCAGCGGCTCATTGCTGGATTAGCAGGACACACTCATCCCCGGCATAATGAAGCTCTCAGTGTGTCGGCTGCGGAAATGTCAATGATATCCCCCCAGGTAGGAGAGGCACGCGGCAGTGGCTGCCGCGGCAGAGAGAAGGAGGCGGTGGCGGTGGCGGTGGCTGTGGTGCGCTGGCAGTAAGGAGGAACAGCCTGGAACAGAGCCATGATGGTGGGGGCCTTCTCTCTCTTACCCCCTCCCTCCATCCTCCACACCCACACCGCCCCCTTCCCCACGCCCCCACCTGCCTCCATCTTGCCCCAGCCAGCCAGAGCGCAGCCCCGTCAGTTGACATTATCAATGTTCGCAATGTCACATCTTAATGGCCAACTGTCTGGAGAGCTGTAAGTGCGACCGCTTATGCTGATAAGGCTTGCGCACGCACGCACGCGCACACACACACACACACACACACCACAGCAGTGCTCTGATGTGAGCACGACTCCATGAGGTTTGGTGAAACAAGAGGACCTAGTTAAACAAAGAGACAGAGAAGAGCTAGAGAGAGTCAGAGAGGAAGAGAGAGACAGAGAGAGAGAGAGGGAGGGAGAGAGGGAGGGAAAAATATATATATAATTGTGATTAATTCAAGCTGCTACAGGGTATGAGCGATACAGAGGAATCTGTTGTGGAGAATATTGCTGGGGCTTATTGAGGGCATCTCAGCGTCTAATCATACAAATTGTTGCCAGGATTAGCCTGGCCCCGATTTGAGAAGTGTGTGACGAACTTGGGCGAATATGATTGTGTGTGTTTGTGTGTGTGTGTGTGTGTGTGTGTGTGTGTGTGTGTATGTGTGTGCGTGCCTTGCTACCTAGAGCACTGAATCAGTGCATCTTATCAAGGCTCACATTCTAAGTTGAAGATTCACACCTAGGTATTTATAGGCTCTGTATAAATACACATGGTGGGTTCTCCCTCTTTAACCCCCTTCTCCCCTCTGAAAAAAGTGTGTGTGGATGCATCAGCACATCATCCATTCACACAATGAATTAAAGTTGATAAATTTGATTCAACTTCAGAGAGGAGCGAGCTAAAGAGAAGCTTTACATGTGATTAAAAGCATCAATTCCCAATTGCAGACCTCTAAGAAAACAATTTGTCGGGAGAGATGGAAAGAAAGATTGACTTTCTGTCTGTAAGTAACACATCAGAATGGACACATAAATAATGTCAGCATCTCGACTGAACACAGAGCTACCAATGCCAACAAGCACCTTTTGATTTTAGGCTCTCAATGCGCTGGGGAGATTTTTAAAACACAGTCTCCAAGGCAAATGAGTGCTTCATTCCCACCTACTGTTCTTTGCTTGCTTTTGTAGGTGGAGGGCATAGTGTTTGAAACAAACCATGGGCGTCATTACTGGACTAAATATTGACTTCTAAGCATAGTGTTGGGCCTACTACAATGGAATGCCCTGTTGATTAGTTATGTTTATTTTTGTTAGGCGACTGTTACTATGTGTGCAAGAAAGTTACCAGCGGTAGGTAAAACCATGCCTCCACATGTTACTGAGAATAGAACACAACAGAGGGGCACATGCTCACTGACTTCCCACCATTCAGGCTTGATTCTTCCTGAAGCCTTCAATATCGACCAAGGTTATGGGAAGACGACAGCCTCATACAAAGCACTTTCATAGGCAAGACCTTTCACCATTGCAAGCTTTGACCATTGCGAGCAGAATGTATGTGTCTGTATACAGGAACAAAGCTAAACATGTTTACGCTGACCATCACAACTGAAGGACATGTTTGAATGGGAGAGAAAGCGGGAAAAAGTAGAGAGGCCACTGAAATGTCCTTGGCAAGGCCACCTAGTGTGGCATGGTGTGGTGTAGCATGGCAGGGGATTAAAGAGCAAAAGAGTGAGAAAAAGAGAGAGAGAAAAAGAGAGAGAGAGAGAGAGAGAGAGAGAGAGAGAGAGAGAAAGGGAAAAAGAGAGATGGACCCAATTGGGCGCTAGTGTTTCACACCAAAAAAAAAAAAAAAAAGCCTTCGACTCTGCTCTCTATTATCGCTCTGATAGATTTGTATTCCAAGGGGGAGAATAATGACGTGCAATGAGAGTCCATTTACTGTGGCCAGGCCTAATGGCCACTCAGAGCGCCCGTCCACACCCACAGCAAACAAAGGAGCGTCGATACAAATGATCTGCGAGGCTCACGAGACCGGCCCGCACAAGCGGAATTACTCCCCGCGTTCGGCCCTGTAATTAGTTTTAATTTGAGCCTGTTAAATCAAAGCAAAATATACAACACGTCTCCAGATACAAAGATCGGTCCGACTGAACATCACTCTTGTCGACAGTGCTGATAAAAAAGGAGGGAAAAAAGACTGACCCCATAAGACACAGAGCGACAAAAGAAACTGGAGGAAAACAATGAGAGAGAGACCAATAAAAAAAAGAGGGGAGAGAAGAGAGAGGTTGAATAATGCATAGCAGGGAGAGCTACATCTCCTTTCACAGTCAGCGCACACAATGCTTTCTCAGAATGCCAACTCACAGTTGCAAAAAAAAAAAAATTACTGAATGGCATCTTGCATGACACACAATGAAATAATGTTATGGGGTCCATTGTGTTGGCGCACAAAGACTGTAAAACGCAGTGTGACAGCGCTGCGGTGTGTTCGTGACCTTGTGGAGTGTGTGTGTGTGTGTGTTGCAGTTTTGTGTCCTGCAGAACTAATATTGTGGAAGACTGGGCGGGATGGTGCAGTGAAATGGGAGTTTAATGCTAATAAGTTGGCACAGGCCACAATGTGGCTTTTTTTTATTTAAGAGATGTGTCACTGTGCATCATAGCAACCCAGAACACATGTTAATCTGTAATATCAGAATACATGTTAATCAGAGAATACACATTAATCTGTAATACCAGAATACTGTGCATGTTAAACAAAAATATGTGTTGCCGTGATCCAGAATGTCAGAATACAAGTTAAATGCAAAATATATGTTGATCTGAAATATCAGAACCCTGTTCCCATTGCCCAATAACATTAAACGCCACTCAAGACAATTCAGGCTACTCAGTTAGCTTACCGAAATCATTGTGCTGGGTGTTAAAGTATGATTATGCATTAATCTTCTTTAAAAAAATGTCTTTCACATTCACTGTCCGTAAAAAGAATCCTGCTATCATCATCACTGTTACAGTCAGCGTCATTGTCAGTCTCATTATCGTTGTCGTCATCATCAAGGTCATTATAATATAAAAAAGGAAACAAGATAATGACAAAATAACTTGACACAATAACTAGTTCTACGCTGTCCTCACTTCACACCACTGTGTGTGTGTGTGTCTCTGTGTGTGTGTGTGTGTGTGTGTGTGTGTGTGTGTGTGTGTGCGTGTGTGTGCACGCGCGCATGTGTGTGCATCTATACACTGTAGAGGCTTCAAGGACAAACCCTCATGCCTTTGACAAGTAGCATTAATTATGTAGTAAGGCACAATGTGAGATATAAAAAGAGACTAATATGTATCAAACTATACAGTTTATATAAAGAGAGATTCCATACACAGAAAGACACACAGACACACAGACACACACACACACACACACACATACAGGAGAGAGATAGGACTGCATTAAAATCAAACCGAGGAGGGACTGAGGAATAGAACCAGAAAGAGAGAGAGAGAGAGCACAGTATAGTGAGGTAGACAAGAAACACTGAATTCTTAACAATAATCTACAGGGGTGTGTGTGTGTGTGTGTGTGTGTGTGTGTGTATGCAGTTGCAATGTGAGAGTGCAGTTTATGCAAACTGTTCATGAACCTCTCTCAGTGCACGTCATCATTAAAAATGTAAACACTTTTTCATCCAAATACACTTGTCCTCAGTCACTGAACACATACACACAGATACTCTCTCTCTCTCTCTCTCTCACACACACACTCTCACACACACACGCGCACACACACACACACACACACACACACACACACACACACACACAACACACACACACACACACACACACACACACACACAGCATGCAACCATGCACAGAGGCAGGCAGACAAGGACTAACTGAATACATCTTAGAAATTATACAGCTCCGGATTACACATCCCTATATGCTATTAAAAATCATTATTGATACACTACTTTTGGTTATCTAATATTGTGCTTGTGTCCTTAAGTATGCATCTGTCCACCTGTACTGCACACTAAAGATGGCCTCAATAGTGGAGCTTTTTCTCGGGAGGACTTTTGGTTCATTGAGCCTAGACTTGAAGTGTGAGAGAATGTGAAATAGGTCTCAAGAAGCTCTTTAACTATAATGTTACTCAGAATGCAAACCTTAACTGAAGCCACTTCTGCAGTCTCTCATTGATAGCAGAAAAAAAAACTATTCACAAATTCCCCTAACCACACAAAAAAGAAATATTTAACCTGAAGTCCACATATTTTTGAAGAAGAGGTGAGGACACAGTCTGACCAGGTAAACCTTACGTAGAAAAAGAAACTAAATATCACATACAACACAATAATACTGGCGTATTATTTTCCAGAATATGACTATGGACTTAAGCTATTATTAAAAAGTACCAATGCCGAATCTTTCATGACCTTTTACTCCAACAAGGTTGCATAACAAAAAGTCATGCCTTATGGTAGAATAAAGAACTACATGACCTAAAATTTTGTACTTGAGGAAAAAATGTATTACTAAAAGTTAATGGTGGTTAAGGACTTAAGCGTTAAGGAAGATAACCAGCTTTTGACATCTACTTGCTAGGTTGACCTTGGAATTGTAACTATAAATTAAAAAGTATCTACTTAACTTTTTATTAAAAGTTCTGAATTTTAACTTGAAAGGTGCCACTGCAGAAGACAGGAAATTATAAAGGAGGGTATCCAATGGGCTAATGTAAAGAACTTACTTAATTTTTCACATCTGAAAAGTATGTTTTAACTCAAAAGTTGGTATTGCACAAGAGCAGCTAACTCTGTATGAAACAATATGCCACAAAAATGTATTTAAAACATTTAACCAAAAACCGAACTAACCCCAAATTTTCCGCATATATCAACAGAGACATCACCACAAGCTTTGCAATATCATCTAAATGTGAAAAACTAAAAGCAGCTGAAAAATGTAATTAAAAATGTAATCAAAATAATTTAGAAATATAATGTTTTACAATAAAAAAGTGAACATATAAACTCAGATAACACAGATACATAATGTTCATACACTAAATTATTAAATTAAATTATAAATATAAATTATAATAATATACATATAATATAAATTCAGTAATTTAAATTATAAATTACTAAATTATTAAATTATATATTAAATCTAAACTGCTAGTTTTCACTTTTCTTGAAATCTACTATCCGACTGTAGCTTCTAAATCTAGACATACCCTAGCAAATAGTTCTCGTGTAGAAACAAGCCATAGGGCCTCAGTAGCTCTTCTCCAAAGTTTGGTCTGACCAATCACATCACTCTGTCCTTAAAGACAGTTGCCTAGACGTACCTTAGTGTTAGCTTATCAGCATGCAGAGGCAGTTTGAAAGACAACCACTGATTCCGCCCCTTTGAGCTCGGCCTATCGGTCATGGCCAGACTATATATTTTGATGTTACAGTCTGGCTTGTCAGGCTAATCCAACTGTTCAGTATAGAACTGATGTAATTGTTGATTGCCATTATCCTTATAAATACTATGTGATAAGCATATATTTAATTATGCTTGCATTGTATACATTTCCACTTGCAAGTTGACTTTTCTTGCAGCTATGGTGGAGCGATGGTGAACCCAGGTTTGATTCTAGAACCCGGCTTTGTGGTTCCATGTCACTTCGGATAAAAGAATCTGTTAAAGAGTTGTTTTTTTATGTTACTCTTAATTTATTCACCAGCTATGGTGTCTTACCATTGTCCATGTCAGACTTCCTCTCCTGTTCAGTATCGGTGAGAGACAGGATTGAGTTGGCTCGGCTGGACAGGGCAGAGCCACCGCCGCCACCGTGCTCTGACTTCACTTCCTGCATCCACAGGTGCAGCGCATGATCCGGAGAGGCAGGGCCCTCGGGCTCAGTGTCCGGGTCAGAACCACCACCCACAGACAGACCTCTGGCATATGAGTGTTGGGATGAGGGAGCATGGAGGAAGTCTTCATCTAAGAGGGAAAGAGAGAGACAGCAATGTGAAGCTTAGCACACACCAAGCTGATGGTCGGACATATCATAGTGTCATGCCCGTCGTTTTAGGCCCAGATTTGAGCAGTATGTACAGCTTGACTGCTATCGCCAGACCTCTGCTGGCTCGTCTGCAGATGATCTACTCTAACAAGTTGAATTGGCAACAGAACCACTGGGTGCAGTAGCTGTCAGACGGCATTTTGTTAAATTCTCTCAAGTATACCTGGTTTGTGCGCGCTATTAGAGTTACATTTTGTTGTTATCAGCAAAGGTATGCAGAGAAAGTCTGGGGAAGAAAAAGAGAGGTAGCAACGTGAGAGTTACTTCCTGTGTTTATCATGAAAAGTACACAGAGGAGGTGTCTCAATCTGGGAAAAAAGGCCAAAATGGAGAGAGAGACAGAGAGAAAAGAAGGTGCAGCAACATAACAAAAATCTATTAGATCTACTGTTTATCCTGTTTGTCAACTAGGTTTCAGAACAGGCTTGAGCTCTCTATGCTCTTGCTGGCGTGAAGTATGACTTAGTCATGACTAATCATGTTACATGATTAATTCAGCTGGTTGGGAAAGTGACATATTACTGTGGAATTTAAACCAAATTGTACTACTGGTGGTGCTATATTAAATAACAAAAGAGTGAAATCCAATTGTATCAAACACAAAGGCCATGCCTGGTATATTTTGAGGACAACAGACACAGACAGATATGTAGAAAATGAACATTAAAAACTATTTTTCAAGCGCAAAGATATTTTTCTTAGTCTTATCAATGTTCCTTGTCAATATTGACTTCATTCCATTTAGACTACCCATTCAAATGGTGGAAAAAAAAACATCTCAAAGGAATCAGAGTCGCAACACAAAGTGATCAATGGTACTGCAAGAGGAAATGGAGAGGCAGAGATTTAGCTAAAGATGCACTGAGATTGTTTGACTCATGATATGACTGTGGTCATCAGATGGCGTTTTGAAATGGACCCTTTAGATGAGGAAAGAAAATGTGTGTGTGTGTGTGTGTGAGTGTGTGTATGGCTTGTGTAACAGAGAAAGAGAGAGGAAGTGTGGGATGGAAGAAGACAGAGAATGAAACAGAGAGTGTGAGAGAAAGAGAGAGAGAGAGAAGGAGAGAGAGAGTAAGTAAGAGAGAGACTGCTGTATCAAGTAGAGACAAAACTCCACTCCCTTCCACTCTCCTAACTCACAGCAGAGCAGATGAATATTTCAGGCTGAAGGCAGGGGGGCTTCCAGAGTTCCTGACGGCGACTGGCAAAGAGAGCCTCCCATGGCACCTGGGAGAGATGGAGGAAAGGATGCCCTCTCCTCACTGCGCAACAAAACACAACCTCTGCACACTGCAGATGGGAGAACCGCAGAGCATCCATTTTGGAGACTTAATATCATCCCAGTAGCAAACACATTTATGTGCACATTTATAATGTATGAATGTAGTTATAGTTGGCCAATAGTTTCTGATTGCTGAAGAGACTATTTCGAAGCCAGTGCAAAAAGAAAACAAGAGAGATACAGGAAGACCAGAGAGAAAAAGGGGATCAACAAAACACAAGACACTGCTTTAACTGGCTTCTTCTTTCCATACAACTTAACACTCTCCTTATCCTTTCCCTGAACCTCCTCCCTTCTTACTAGTTTACCTAAAATGCATCTTGAAGGTTAAAACCCCTTTTCATTAACGTGTAGAGAAATCAAAGCAAGAAAATATTTTTTAAAAAAGCAAAATAATACAAGAACTAATATTTCAAAACAATTTTCAATTATAGACACACTTTGTTAGTATTTCCAGTCGTTTTTTTATAGCTTTCTAAAACAGAATTTGCCTAGCACAACGTCATATGAAGCAGTCCATCCAAGTTGGATAATTATATCCATAAGGAATAATGCTTTATAACAGCATGTTTAAGACTGGCACAGTTGAAAAAAAATCACTGGCAAATGCTTTTTAAGCCTAATGATTATGAGCCTCTTTGGAATCAAAAAGACAGTGATTTGGGGAACTACGTCCACCACCATCAAATAAATTTGGTTGAGGAGAGAAGTGGGCATGGTGAGTGAGACAAACTTAATAATAGATAATAATAAATGCATACAGACAACTACATTAATGTAAACGTGTTGGCAACTACCACAGGATTGTGTTAGCTAGCAGTAGGACAACAAACAAGGAAAAGAAAGCGGCTGAATACCATTGTACCACCTGCTACCTAATTCAAATGGTCTAAGCTAGAGCCGTCTGAACGTAAAACCTAGCGTAGCCGGACAGTATGCTAGGTGTGTTATCAATGGCTAATTGACGATGTGATGTCCAGCAACAAGTTTCCCTGCCACAAACCACAACGCCACACTGTCAGTTTGTATTTTTGTCTCTGACATACCAGTTATAGCCTATGGCTCATCCATGATTTGTGAAGGAGCAGTGTGCCATTTCTGGAACTCAGTTAGTGAATTTGACTGTTATCTTTGCATCTCATACACCGAAGCCCAAAACACCCATTTGGTTTGGTTGGCTATGTGATTTGATTGTATGGTGTATTTCTGACCGTCCCTTTTGTAAGTCAGCTGTAGACCTTTTGTAGACCTGTTGTCTGTTCGTCCCTCATTGTGATGAAAATATCAGTGAATATATTTGAGGATGTAGCTTGACCATCGAGTTGTCAGAGACTGTTTGAATAGCAGGTTACTGTATCATTTCATTTGGTAGGGAAGGCTGACAATGTTAGCGATGTTTTGAGCATATTAAATATGGACGAGGTTGTAGATGAGACAGACGTGCCTAATTCTCCATACTCCTGCAAGGATCAGCTAATGAAAGACAAAGACGATTCCCTCTGATGACGCATGACTTACAAATGCCACGTATAGAACGTTCAAAAGGATTGCTTAAAAACTGCTTAAAAAGTATAACTTTTTTCAAAAGCTTTTCTGGCGTTAGGTCTCATAAATCATATGAAACCATTCCTAAATATTTCTATGTTAATTTCTGAGCAACATTATGTGTAAATTCACTAACAAATTTCAACTTCTAAGTTGCTCTTTAACCTTCCTCTGTGATACTCCTAAACAACTCCTTTCTTACTGCTTTACCGAACCTTCTTATGTGTTACTCCTATGCAGATCCTTTCTTACTACTTTACCGAACCTTCTTATGTGTTACTCCTATGCAGATCCTTTCTTGCTGCTTTACCTAACCAGCCTCTTCTCACTCCTTAACCCAACTTCAATTTATGATTTTTTTTCACCTTTTCTACCTTCTTCTGTGATAGTCCTAACCCCTTCCCGTCTTACTCCCTTACCTAACCACCTTCCTCTGTGATAGTCCAAACTTAACTTCGTTAACTCCTTTAACCAGCCTGTTTTTAGTACTTTACATAATGTCAAGTGATTCTTTTTCTTTCGCCTTTACCTAACTTTCTTCTCTGTTAATCTTTACCTGCTACTTTCTTACTCCTTTACCAAACTTCAGTATATTACTTCTTAATCCTTACAATTTACCTAACCTCAGACTGCTCTTTTTCTCGCTCCTTCATCTCAAACTGCTCTTTTCGGAGTCCTTTTGCTAACCTGCTCCTTTCCACACAGACACAGACCGTAAACAGTAATGAGCCGCAGCATAGAGAAACTGTCAGAGCTGCGGCACACAGCTCATGGCATTTATGAGGTACTAATCATAGCCACGCTCTCCCAGGAGAAGATGCAAGAGGAGCTCAGCGCCCCAAATGCTACTGGATTACTCATTCCAAGACCTTCGTCAGCCATTACACACACATACACATACACACACATGCACACAATACAAGCACACACATTTGCACACATACACAAACGCATACGCACCAAACTTAGCAAACTCTTTTTAGCTTTTAATTAGAGGTTGTGTGCAGTAGGGATCAACGAGGATAAACAGTGACTCAAAGTGAGTGAGTGAGCGAGAATTAACTTCTGCACCACAGTGACAAATGAAGTTATATCGCTCATCTACACGGACACGCACACACACTTTCTGGGATGGAGTGAATAAGAGAGAGAGAGGAACCAACATCACTGTCTGGGGTGATCTTCTAACTGTAGGCCCAGTGGTGTTTGACTGTTGTCTAACAAAGCAGCTGACCTTTCCTGAAAGGCTTGCCAGGGCAATCAGAAATCTTATCCAGACAGCTCAGACTCCCATCAGCCTCTCCCATCACTGGCTTCCATTCCATCCTATTCTCTTCCTCGGTAACTCTAGCCCCGCGCCACTCATCTTGCTGCGTGCCACAGTGTGTGTGTCTGCTGCAGCGGTGGGGCCTGTGTAGATTAGTGGGAGTACAGGTGGAGAGCTTTTCTCTATCTTCAAAGTGTTCTTTAAAGGGCCTGTGTACAAGAGGCTCTCACTTCCCTCTTTTGGTCTCTCTTCTCTTCTCTTCTCTTCTCTTCTCCTCTCTTCTCTTCCCTCCTTCTCTCTCTCTCCCTCTCACATTCTCTCTCTCTTCTCTTCAGTAATCATCTCAGCCCTAATTACAGTGGGACGGTGGCTCTGTCCTTCAGTGCGACCCACCTCACTGCCCCTCACAGTCCCAGCCGGCAGCAGCGAAGCACGCACTCACAAATGAGTACTGAGCACTTGCTCACATACACATACGCGCGCACACACACACACACACACAATCACACACACTCCTTCAGCTTGCATCGCCTCGCCGGCTTGCTCATGACTTACTCCCTTTGTTACAACCCCCCTCCTTTTTATTCTTTTCCTTTCCTTTCTTTTCTGTTCCTCTCTCTCTCTCTTGCTCTGCCCTCTCTTCTCTCTTCCCCTCTTTCAGTGGGCTTCAAAGTGCCTTTGCACTGCTGCATACTTCTCCTGTGTTATCATTAGAGCTTGGGTGGACGAGTATAAAGGGGGGAGTGACTGTAAACACAACTGTGAGGCTAACCTAAAACAACTACGTGTGATGGATGAAGTAAAAAGTGATACAGAAAAAGCATTAAAAAAAAAAAATTCACTCTTTCAGTATTCTTAAGGGTACTGGAAGAACCCTTTCCACTCATAATATGTCTATTGCTTGATCTTGTATGCTGATGTCTTTGCATGGGTGTTCTAGACTAGGCCAGTGATCGTGGCCTGTCACCATGTCCCTTCCAACCAGGGAGCCAGGTAAACATATCTGTCTCTGATCAGATGATTGTTTGGTTGAGTCTGTCTTTGAGAAGTCTTGTGTCTTCATGCATATGCAATGACCTTTTCCACTAAGCATGAACATAAGAAAGCTAATGATACATACAGTACTAGCAGATGAGAATTTAATTAGGCTTTTCACCAGGGACTACTAACACACAACCACCCTTGCGCACTCTGTTTGTTTTAAGATTAGGTTTACACAGAAAACCTCACACACTCACACACTACAGCCATTGGTAGCCTGCAGAGAGCCTCAGTATTTCTTTTGTTCTAGTTCATTACTTAAGACTTGACCGCATTCCCCTATTTGAAAGAGAGAGTAGGAGAGAGGGATTCCATTATAAGTAGGTGAAATATCTTTATATTCAGTTGACACTCAGAGGTCCCGGGCCCTTCAGACACTTTGAGGCTGTCTGAGAAAACCTCAGCAATAATAATATGAGAGTAAAGTGAATGTAATGTATTGGCAGTGAGGATATAGAGGGACATGAATTCCGTACTGTTCCTATGTCAAAGTTTTGTGGATAAACATATGAATGATCATCACTTTTATTTCTCAAAATACAGCTTAGTTTGATTTAGAAACATGAAAGATCTAATTATTTGTGCAGTCCACAATGAACACAGTGACAAACAGCAGACGATTTGTCAAGGCATGAGGTGTCTAGAGTTCTCTTTTGCATGTCAATATTTTCCATCGCCCATCACCACCACCCACCCACCCCTCTTCTTTTCTGTCTCTTTCCAATTTTCAATCTGCTTCTGCCTTTCTTCTCCATTCTTCTACTCCCCCCATTGCTCTCCCCTCTATGTGTCCTTTCTCCTGCCTCCATCTCTGCTCTGGGTGCCTTCATTTTCAGCTGCCTCCTCTATGACTTCTCTCTCTCTCTCTCTCTCTCTCACACACTGTCTCTCTCTCTCTTTCCTCTTCTCTTGACAAACAGCATGTCTCAGATCTCTCACTGCCTGCTCTCCTCTCAATCTGTTCGGGTTGAGAGAGCTCTGCAGCGCACTGCAAATGGCTCTTGTTCATTTTATGCAGTTTCCAGGGCAACTGGAACAGAATGTTTTGTTCCGTGTGCATCATTTGAATACACCAATAAATGGAAGCAGAAAGCCAATTTCTAGTTGTGTTTTTGCTTCCGTCAGACAAGACCGAATGTGTGAGGGTGTCTATGTGTCAGTGCTTCCTGGTTCAAATAAAAGGAACAAAACAATACATATGTATGGGGGAGGACACAAAACAATGACAGAAAAGACTCCATTTATGAGACTGAAGGGCAGGAGCAAAGACTGGGGCATGTGGGTGTGTCGTTCTTAATAATGTCAGCCCAGACACCACAGCAAAACAATGGGACAAGACAGATAGAATAATTATACAGAACATTAGTTTATGGCTAAATTCCTGATGTTACTTCAAGATTATGTCTGCGTTTCTGTTCCTCTGCATCGCCAAGAGCCAACCCAGTAATAGCTTACATATGCTAAAAAATAGTCTTGTATGATGCAAAGAAAGTGTGACGATTCATTGAAAGTTACAAAAATTTAGAGATTTACATGATCACCGCACTTTCTGTTCTTTGAATGATTCATGATTTCGGAAATATTCTCTGTTGAAATGGGAATGGTGCCGGCCGGCATGAGGAAACAGGGCTAAGTGCATAGTGAGATGTAATGCTTCTATATTCACAAACGTACAAGCATTAAACTGCCCTATTCGTTCCGAGACTTCAAACAGAATATCAAATAATTATCATCTAACAGGTCAAAAATGTCAGTCATGGCAAACTTTATCAGCCTACTGCATTATCTAATGGAAGAGGTTATGGTCAGGTAATGGGAGACAGGGAGATAGGAGACAGAATATTTTTATTGTGTTGTGTTTCACACAGCAAAATATATGTATAAAATAAAATAATTCTAATGAAATTCGGGATGAAATCTAACTAAAATGAACAATCTTCAATGGATATAAAATTGTACAAACTATCCCTTTTCCTGACAGCTTCCTTCTCTCCTCTATACTTCTACATGCATGTAGGGATTTTACACTAGACCTCCTCAAAGACCAGAAATATTAATTGTTCCTAACCCATACCATGTTGCTTCCCTGACATTCGGAAAAAGCCTTATGCTAGGGGCCCTAGAGAATGCAGATCAGTGAGGCCATGCTGAAACACCACCACCTGTGCTCATACTCGGAGAGCAAACATGGCACCCATGTTTCAAAAGTACCAATAACACTGATATGATATGCTTTTGCTTTTTAGTTGAAACCCATGTGACAATTGCAATGACAGAAAGGGCCTTTGATTTCAACAAGGAGAGAATCAAAACAGTGACAAAGAAATGTGAGGTGGGTTCTACAGAACATGGTGATATATTGCAGGACTGTTATACATGGTGATATATTGCTGGACTGTTATACATGGTGATATATTGCAGGACTGTTATAAGAGCACACATAAGGAAATGATTTTTTTTAAATTATGCATAAGTCAAGCATACTAATGTGTTGTTGCGTTGTGTTGTATCCAATTCGATTCAATTTGCTCTGACTGCTTCATGTGTTAAATAATTATCCCACTTTCATTTCCTTCTAATCTATCTAGAGGTGTCTGCTGTTTATGCAAGGCTAAAAGAAAAAAAAAAATAGAGGTAGTCATAGTCTGTTTTGTCACAGGAAATCAAGATCTCTGGCCATATATCAAAGTACTATGTAAAAGAATAAGGATAGTATTAAATCGTGACTTAATTCTACCCTATAGCTGTTGAACACAGCAAACCAGGCGCATTCAAAGACCCGTAACATAGAGGTGTTATATGCTTTATACTGCATTAAAAAAGCTTTAAAACAGGTCAAAAATGAGGACACATTACCACAGACTAAGAATAAATAAACCAATTCAGACATCTTAGGCCAAACCATTCTGACACAAACACACACACACACACACACACACACACACACACACAATGACCCATACACACATACAGCATACAGCAGGTTTGCAGTTTTGTTTACAGTAGTAGTGACCTTAACACAAGTACATAAAACACAAGTAGCCATTACATCAAACACCAGCATTGACTGTTGATTATTTCATGGCTCTGAGAACACCTCTCCTTTTTGCATTACTATCACCTATTTATACAGAGGTTCACTGAGAGAACATCCGCAACAGTGTGCCAATAGACATCAAGCACCACTCACATAGAGCTGTATGGCACCTCCATTCAGTCCACTAAACACAAACACACACACATACGCATTCACACACACACACACACACCGCATACAGAGGCCTACACACAGTTACACGAACATACACATACACACACACACACACACACAGACACTTAGATACAGCATGTGAATCTCATTTACATAAACTGGTCTGTGTGTATGTGTCTGTGTATGTATGTGTATGTGTCTGCATCTGTGTATGTATGTATATGTGTCTGTGTCTGTGTATGTATGTGTATGTGTCTGCATCTGTGTATGTGTATGTATGTGTCTGTGTCTGTGTATGTATGTGTATGTGTCTGCATCTGTGCATGTATGTATATGTGTCTGTGTCTGTATATGTATGTGTACGTGTATGTGTATGTATGTGTATGTGTATGTGTCTGCATCTGTGCATGTATGTATATATGTATGTGTCTGTGTGTGTATGTGTATGTGCACGCTCCTTCTTTATCTTCAACAAGCATGCAAATCCATAGGCACGTATAAAAATATCTCTATGACCTATACATACTCCTATAGACAAATGCATCATTATCATACCCCTGTAAACAGACAAAGAAAAAAAGTGAGGGAGTTAAAGTGAGAGTAATATACAGATAGATGGGGAGGTAGACCGTGTGCATGCATGCACAACCATTCACTCTGAATTTCCCTGATCACACACACCAGTTCTGACAACACAGGTGTGCATAAAGATAATTAAAATGAGTTCCATCTGGTAGCAGGGTGATTAATTTAGTCTCGTCACATGGCACAGAGCTTGTGACACACAGCACCATATAACATGGCTCACAGCATAGACTGGCAATGGTGGCCAAGACTGTACAAACACCTTTACACTTCACACCAAGCTCAACTGGCTCCCTCAAATATTTGTGTTTGTTTTAGAAGCTTTGCATATATATAACAGTTAGATTGTTATTTGATACTTTGGGAGATTTCACCACCAAGTGAAGCCTGATGTCTGTGTGTGTGTGTGTGTGTGTGTTTTTCTGTGTGTGTGTTTGTGTGTGTGTGTATGCGCGTGCATGTGTGCATGTGTTTTTCTGTGTGTGTGTGTGTGTGTGTTTTTCTGTGTGGGTGTGTTTGTGTGTGTGTGTGTGTGTGTGTGTGTGTGTTTTTCTTTGTGTGTGTGTGGCAATCCAATGCATTTTGTTTTAACATGTGTGCTGTGTGCAAAAATTTCCAATAGGAACCCCAAGACAAAAGGTGACCTGTATATTTCATCATTCTGGCTTGTAGATGCCTGCAGCTCACCAAGACAAGCAGAGAGAAACATCAAGCAAAGCACTGGCAGTTGGAGTATGTGGGCATGGCTGTGTATTCTTCACCATGGCAATTCATTAGCATTATCACTATCTCCAAGTGTTTGCAACATTTTGACAGTGCTTTACATGTATATATGAACGTCTGTGAGTGTATGGTTGTGTGTGAACATGTTGAATGTGTGTGCATACTGTGTGTGTGTGTATGTGTGTGTGTGTGTGTGTGTGTGTGTGTGTGTGTATTTGTATGTGCATGTTGTGTGTGTGTATTCATGTGTGCATGTTGTGTGTGTGTGTGTGTGTGTGTGTTCATGTGTGTATGTCGTGGGTGTATTTGTATGTGAATGTTCTGTGTGTATCCGTGTGTGTGTGTGTGTTCATGTGTGTATGTTGTGGGTGTATTTATTTGTGCATGTTGTGTGTGTGTGTTTGTGTGTGCATGTTGTGTGTGTGTGCATTCATGTGTGCATGTTGTGTGTGTGTGTATCCATGTGTGCATGTTGTGTGTGTGTGTGTGTGTGTGTTCATGTGTGTACGTTGTGGGTGCATTTGTATGTGAATGTTGTGTGTGTATCCGTGTGTGTGTGTGTGTGTGTGTTCATGTGTGTATGTTGTGGATGTATTTATTTGTGCATGTTGTGTGTGCTTGTTTGTGTGTGCATGTTGTGTGTGTGTGTGTGTGAATGTTGTGTGTGTGTGTGTGTGTGTGTGTGTGTGTGTGTGTGTGTGTGTGCATGTTGTACCTCACCTGTGCAGGGCTGTAGGCTGGTTTTCCTCTTGACGCGGTGGCTGTTGTAGGCAAGCCTGCGGTCGTGGCTGTAGTCACCGGCGCTGACACCACCGCCTATGGTCCCACTGTGTGTGTGGCTGTAGGGCTGCTGGAGGTGGTTGGTTGGACCGCCATCCTCGCTCTCCTCCGAGGAGCTGGAGTAGCGGAGCTCCATGTCGGGCCGAGCCCTGGACAGGGACTGGTAAGGTTTGCTGTTCATTTGGTTCATCTCCCACTCGCTCGCTCTTCCTCTCACTAGCTCATGCACTCACTCACTCACTCACACCCTGCAGGACGGACACAGAAACACAAAAGGAGAGTAGGACGTTAGAGGACACTGCAGAGAGAAGATCCCATCCATCACTCATTCTTTCTAAATTGTAAAAGCAAAAATATTCACCATGTCAAAGAGCTATAGCAGGTTCATATTTAGTAAAACTCAATGCACTTTAATTAAAAGTTATTTTTGTGGATTCTTGCGGTTTAGTTTTAGCATGATCTTAGCAGCCATATAAAATATTTAGTCTTTTCTCCATTTACCACTGGACAGTCCAAATGATCATTGCAACACTGTAATGTAAGTCACAAGGACTTGTGTTAGATCCACACACAGCTCCTTTTCGTCCTGTCGGGACTTATTTTCCTATAATGACCAATTGGACAAAACATTATCCCTTACTTGACTACTCAGATGTTAAATCAAATCTTGCATTATGTTTTGCAGTCTTAGTAATACACAGAGCTCCTCATTCCCACAATTCCCAGCCTTATTAGTTCATTGTAATACAACCACACATTCAGTGCAGTTCAGCACACAGCACAATGTAATGCCCATTTCAAATCCTGAAATGTTGCACAGAATTCATAAAACTGTTGCAGATTATTATTACTATCATTTTGAGTAATTATTTATTATTATATATTATTATTTTAGTAATTATTTTTATTTTATTATTATTATTGAATAAACAGACTGAAAAATGTCTACTATATAGAGTGAATGTAGTGGTATGACCCTATGTAGTTGCTTTGAGGTAATATCAAATGACTTGGTTCTTGGTTTGCGTAAGCTCTGTGCAATTGAGAGGCCCAAATACACTAACCGTAAATTCATACACCCGCTTCATTCAAAAACTGGCATATGTAATTATCGATGTTTTGTTCTGACCCAAACAATTAATGATTTTAGCTTAATATGCAATGACCTCCTGAGATGTCAGTCACAATTGAATGTGACTCCAACATAGATGTGACACATTATTGACTGACATGCACATGACATATGATATACGCTTTGATCCGAAGCAATGCAGCAACTTACAACAGCTCACTACAGCTCAAATGATTTCATTGACCTCAGCCTCAGTCTCAGACATACACTTTGCCATGACTGGTATCACTGAACTGACTCTCTTATTCACAGCTTGCGTTTAGGAGCGCTAGTCAGTCGTAACTGCAGCAGGCTCTTAGTAAGTTTGCTCGCTGTGATCGTGGTCACAATGAAGCCTAGTGAGGGAACAAAAAGGGCCCCTGGTGACAGCCCTCAGAATGGTGCCTCTGCTTGTTCTCGGCGGCTCTCTGGACGCCACGCACACTCACTGTGCACCCGCTAGTCCCTTTGTTACCAGATGGCAAGCCGGGCTTCACTGTCATGAAAGGGGGAAGGAGGTAACAAGAGCCAACTGTCAGTAACGAGCTCTCTCGCTGAGAAAAAAAAAAAAAAGAGCGAGAGTGGGGGAGAAAGAGCACGAGAGAGAGAAAGAGAGAGAGACAGGCAGATGGAGACGGGAGACAGAGGAAAAGAGGGAGCTCACTGCTCACAGAGCGAGGAAGAGCACCCGTCATCTGGAGATGAACACCAGTGACAGAAGAGAAGACACTGTCAGTCAACTTTTCAGTCAAGCCTTCCTCTGGGTACAGCACTGCTGTGGTGAGGAGTAGAGTCGAGCCCCTCGAGCGAAAGTGGAGGAGTGGAACGGAGAGAGACTGAACTGCAGTGAGATTTACAGGATGAGCAGTGACCCATGCACTGCTGCGTCCTGATCCGGTTGTAGCGATCACAAGCAACTATAAATTGCGACTGCAGTCGCTGGGATTCCTCATAGCCTTACCACGTTTACAGTAGGGCTGAGGCTTTCAGGGAATATAACACCAATGGAGGGGTGTTCTCATGCTTTTGCAAAACATACAGTTTGTCTGTTGGAGTCGCTAGACAGATCTAGATCTAGCTGACGTTGCTTGTCTTACCCCATGATCTTAGTGAGTGCTGTAGTCAAATGTAAGCCTGCTAGAGTGCAAACAAAGAAGGGAGGCCTGACCTCACCCCTGCAAAACGGCAGAGAGTGGAGTTAGAACCATTCTGTTCACGTCTGAGGAAATTTTCCTCAGCTAACATAACGCTCGGGGCGTGCAAGGCTCTTTCTGCATTTTCAGTTGCACAGTGCAGAGTGCATCCACTGAAATTAAATCATGAACTTTGACTTAAACTCAAACAACAGCTATTTCGTTGCCCGGGGAATGGAAGGGAAAGCAATGTCAGATGTAAGAAGCCGTGTGTGTACACATTGCTTTTGTGTAGACCCGCCATCTTATGAAAAGGTCTAGAATTGTTTTAGTACAAGTTCACCACATTGGAAAGTCAGCAATAACTGCACAATCTCTTTAAAAAACATAATCCAAGCTCACATATTCTCCTCCTAATAGGACAGTTAGGGCCTCTCAGATCTGACAAAGACCACTGAAATGTTTATTTCCCTTAAAGAATGCAGTAAAATGAACAGATAAACAAAGTGTGGGACCAAATCCCAAAGTGGCTGAAACACCTTTATGTGAGGCTTAATGTAGTCTTAACCAAATTGATTGCAAATCAAAAAAAAAAACTCCATCACTCTTAGCCACACAATATAGCCTATGTGAGTCTTATCCTCTTCTCCCTTATGAGATGCTATTCGAATGGTCAACCTGCTGTAGATAGCCATGCTGCCGCCGGTCACTGACTCTGGCCAGTATCATCATCTCTGGGCAGAGTCGTGTCTTTGCTGGAGTGCTCGCATGAAGCAGTTAATTTTCTGGCTGAACCTTTCTCACCCCTCACACTAATGAGAGCTGGTGTGTTCACTCCTTTCCCCCACATAGGTCAGCGTCTGACCAGACACTCACTTAATTACCTGCACAAGAGGCCCAGCTGTCTCTCTCTCCGTGGACGCAGCCGAACCACTCATTGCTCTGCTGTTTTTTAAAACGATATTTTCTTTGTCTGGTCATGGAAAAGTCAGATCTCACTACTCTTTTTTAAGTGTAGTTTTTTTTTTAGTCCTTTTTAGTCCTAAGTGTAGTTTTTTTTTGTTTGCCCTAATTCACGTAATAAGTACAGGTTGGATTCAAACCCAGGACCCCATGGGCACTGGGACTCACATGTGGCGTGGATGCAACATCTACTTGTACCTCAGCGCCCCCTGCTCATGATGTTTTTAGTGTCTGAGCTAGAACTCTGGCAATGAGGACATATGAAGAGGTGAGATCAGTTATCAACAAGGTGGATCTCCTCTTAATCTGTCTGGTACATTGCTATGAGGGCAGCAAAGGGGCCTCCAGGGGCCAAGCATTAGAAATTGTATCTGGTAGGCACAGCCGTGGAGAAAATGGAAGAGGCCTAAAAATTGGTTGAATGGCAAGATGAGAACTAGAGGCTGGCATGGTAGGAAGAGCTGTCAGCTGAAAGACTCTTTTGGCTCATTTCAGAGATGAACCCGAGAAATGTATGTGAACTATACTATATGACGTGGCAAAAACATGAACATCTGTTCAATACCATGAAAATTATTTGTTGTTTATTTTCTAATCCAGTAGCAAATTGACTTTACCGTTGCCAGGTGACTACTGATGGCTTGGCATGAAACTTATCTGTCCTAATCATTTATTTACAAATTAATCATAGAGGAACGCTGATGCTGGCTGCGGAATGAAAAAGAAAACACCAATTTGATTTCACTTTAGACATTAGCAATTGATTTCAACACAAAGATTTTTTTGTGATATCCGCCAATTTCGCAAGTCTGTCTGATAATTAGTAGCTGTCTTTCAAACAAATGTGTGGCCTGCCATCAGGATGTTTTCATTTAGTCCTTCACCTTACTACCAAGGCTGTGTGCAAGATGAGACTTCCCCCCTTCCTCTCCTTCAATGTGGGGCATTGTTTAGTGACAAACCTTGGCTGATGTGATTCAATTCATAGCCCTGTTTTTTGAGTTCACCAAGTGCTGTCTGTAGAAAAAGTATGTCTGTCAGAATCTGATACAACATAGACATCCAGTTAGTGTTAGCTGCCCACTATTTGCTCTATGTTTTCTCGTTCTTTTTCCAACAGACAGCACTTGGTGAACTCAAAAAACAGGGCTATGAATTGAATCACATCAGATTTCTCCTTTAACTTACCAAGGTTTGTCATTAAACAATGCCCCAGATAGGAAGGGGGGAAGTCTCAGCATTCTGTGACCTCAAATAACAGGGCTGTAGATTGATTCACATCAGATTTCTCCTGTAACACTTACACTCACACTAAGTGGTAAATCTAACTTATTCTAAGTTGTAAACCTTCAAATGTAATGAACCTCTTAGCCTTTGTTTTTTTAAGCAGAAGAAAGCTACAGGGCTCTTCAAATAGGGTTAGGGTTAGGGCATCTACCACTTTCTTTGGGTTTGCCTTTGCCTGTGTGCCTCATCTACTTACATATTTCAAATACACTGTGTTTAGCGTAGTGTATCGGAACATCTTGTCTGAACAAGTTCTGTCAATCACAGAAATTATTGACAGCCTTCCTCACCTTTCCATTACATCAGACACTCTGGTACAGCAAAGTATCTCTCCAAGCTCCGCCCCGCTCTATTTCACAATCAGCTCTACTGTAAACTCCAATTGCTCTTTATTCAAAGTAGGGTTTCAGCAGACAGCACTCACACAAAAACTATCCTTCGGGCACTCCAGCACCACGGACAGCTCCCATGCCAAACATGCTTATGCCCAGTGCTCTTCATCAAGCATTCCCGCCAGGCAGCTAAAACTTGTGAATCACCAGCTTCCACTGATCTTTTATGGATCCACTGAGAACACAATTTCAGTTTCTCAGCTCTTCAATCAATCCTCATGCAACAAATCCGAGAATCTCCATCCAGACCACACACAGGGCAAATCACAGCTCTGTGTCAAACAACAGCTCTGTTACTTCATAACTCTTCTGACCTCACTTCATGCCCAGACTGAACACAGCAGGGTAAATGATCAAATGCTGGAGACATGTAGGATCATTGATGTGGCCTTGGATGGTAAATGCTACACACCCACTTTAATGGACTCTTATGATCACTGGCCTGCCTCCAACAGTTGATACACTGCTCTGCTGCATTTCAGTGAGAATAGTAAAGTCCTCACACACATTACCAAACAGTAACCGTAACAATATTGCTAATATTTTGTATCTAAACATATATTAATGCCCTTGCTGTTGAAAGTCAAAAACTTGTGTAATGTGCTGTGCACTTGTGTACTAACGTAATTTTAATATGGCAATTATACGCAATTTTTGATAAAGAAGCATTTCATTGTTCACCTGTCTGTTAATGTTTGTGCCAGACCATTTCCTTCACATTATAACATGCCTGACACATTAACACACACACACACACACACACACACACACACACACACACACACATACTGTTTAAGAGGTTATGTTCACCTGCTGGCATCTATAAAATTAACTGCTGTTAATGAGCAATATGACAAATCTTGTCCTCGTTAGAGCTGCTACTTCAGTGACACGTGGAGTTAATAGGCTATTAATTGACGGCTGAAAAAAATACCTTGGATAACTAATTGACGACAAGGAGATGTAAAACACACTCACATTCAATTCCGCATTCCAGTCACTAGAAGATGACCTGCGTGACCCTACATGCACACAAATACACACCCAGTTCCCACTCTACATCTTATTAAAAGATTGAAATATATCCACCAGGAATACCTGAGGAACATCATTATGACAAAGCAAACATTTGGCATTTTTTACCTGCTAAGGCATGGCGTATAGCAACTCAAACTCATCCCCACTGACCAGACATTTACATTTGCATATTTAGCACACACTTTTATCCAAAGCGACTTACATTTGTCAACTATCAATTGTTCAGGGCCAGTCTCCCCTGGAGCAATGCTAACCAAGTTACTTTAAGCGCTATGCTACCACTGCCTAGAGACTGCTCAGATTGAATTAGATTCTCTCTCTCTCTCTCTCTCCACCTTAATGTTTAAAAGAATTCTTGTAAATTTGCAACCAGAGAGACCAAAGAGAAAGGTGCTTGTGCAGCAATACCTACTTGTTATTCTTTTTATTCATGCTATTCATTCATTCATCTCTGAGTCTGCCGCGCATTTGTGCAGAAATAAAAAACATACCAAGGGCACAATGTTTGAATCACATATGGCTCTGATTCAGATATGCCAAAACAAATTCTTCATTTTGATAAATGCTGGACGACTGAATGGTTTCAGATGCCATAGGGCTAAAGTTCCTCATGGTCACTCACACACAAATACATACACACATGTGCACGCACTCACACATACACACGTGGGCACACACACACACACACACACAGTGGCAGTAGCCACCAGCACACAACTAGGCAACAAATAACCACAAAATCTATTCTATTATTCATAAACAGTGAGGTACAAAACAAAATAAAACTGTTAATGGACTTAAACCTGAAAAGGTCACCAGAAAGGACTAACTTTGTCAATATGTTTGGTATTCAACTTTCTTTGGCAAAAACCAATATGAAGTCGGCAAATGTCATTAGAGTCATAAAAAAACAAGAAAAAGAGTGGGAGAGAAAAATCCATAGTTTTAAAAGGGCACATGAATAATTAAGCTCTGGCAAAATGCACGGCTTTATCTCTTGTGTGATCTGAAAATGGTACAATTTAACGGCAGCTTCCCTAGAATAACCCTGTTATCACAGCTACCCGCAGGGAATACTAATGGTGTGTGTGTGTGTGTTTGAGTGTCTGCCTGCCTGTCACTTGCTCACTCACTCGCTGCTCCGACCCCCTTATCCACTCCATAATAATGACGCTGGTTAAAACCGACTGTCTGCTTGGACGCGAGGGAAACACTTTCCCAACAGTATGGTGGAGGAGGCAATCAGAGGCTCTTAAGAAAAGAGACACAGAAGACTGAGTGCATGCGTTCATACTGACAGACGCATGGGGTCTCCATAAAGCTCACTTATGGACACAGACACACAGACAGTACATAGCAGAGGGAGTGAGTTCAGTGATCAGTGCTGAGTGAGTTTTTAATGAGGTGATTATGATGATTATGCTGGTTGTGAACATATGCATCATCCAGACAAAAGACAAGGAGGGGAAAAAATAACCCGCCAAAGGCTAATGCGCTCATTATCTCCATGTGGTCATTACAAGTCCTCCGTACCTGTACTGTCTGCATGCTAGCGAACAGCTCATGAAACCTTATGCAACTGTCAGCAGGCCCTTATTTGTGATTAGCATCATTGGGTGACACAGCAGCCACTTCAAGTGTAGAAAGTGTAAAAAGACAACTGTGATGTTTCTCCAGAATATCTGTAAAATGGAAGCACACACCCAATAACCATAAGCTGGTTACTTGGACCCTTGCAGTTGGAGGATGGATAGAATGACGGTGGATGAAACATGTGTTTTTGAAAAATAAAATCCTTTTAAACTGATGTGAGGGAGTGTTGTGGTCAGATTGGAAAGTATTCTGTGGTCAGTCAGAGGTTGGCTCTTACACAAGCATGTGGCATCTGATTTCACTGCATGAATCTAACACATATGCACCATATGCTAAACATTACCCAAAGAAAGCTTGCTTTCACCTTTGCTATGTTTAGCATTCATGTAGCTTTTAGCCCGAGAGCACTATAGCTGTCCAGCAAATACACATCCCTTACAACAGCAACAGACATGAGCATTCATTCACGGGTTTTAGCCACCTTGCTAACATGTCTGCCTTAGAGACTGAAATGCCATCATCAAGTTCAAGGTGTTTAAGCCTGAGGCTAGGTCATGCAGTCAGCACAATGCAGGTTGGCATTAGCATCAGTGCATTAGCTGTAGTTACAGTTAGTGACAGTTACTCCTGGATTAATGTGGACTAAAAGGTCCTTTGGGATCCATGAAACCAGTCAAAAACAAAAGAAAAACAATGGTTTAAAAATGTTCACAAAGTATTTACAGTAATTCCCAAACTACATTTACTACCTTAAGATAACATATGGAATGTTCAAATGGAATCCCTGTGGGAACAGCTAATTGAACTCTCTCGAAATGATCTATTATTAACAAAGAGTAGAGTACAGAGTAAAGTTTAGAGGGTATTGCCACAGCCCTACGCTGAAAACAGTATCCTGATGTGTACGACAGCATTGCCTGCCTTCAGCACTTGTGCTTTCCGACAAAAAATGGCCTACATGGTCTCCCAATTAAGGACCTCTCTTCCACCAAGTCACTGTGTACTTGTCTGGATCAACCTAATAAGTTTTAATGCTCAGTTGGAGAGCCCCTCTGAGACGCAGCTTAGATGCATGGCTGGCAACATATGTTCAAAGAGCCTCTTGCTAAATGCATGATGTGTAGCTGAGTCAGAACACCAGGGAGCCCAGAAAAAGCTTCTCAGTGGCACATGAAAGCATTTAAAGCTGTAAATGATTGTTTGCGAGCCAAATAACATAACTCACTAGAACATGAGTCACTTTAATCATATTATGTCATATTTCTAATTTTTGACCGTACAAGACTAGGTCAAAAGGGCAACCTTGCCAAAACAGCCAGTGATAAACATAAACATCTGTCAGTAACATAATGAAACCAAACCAGCAAGATTGAATACATTCCCACGTTAACTAATCAAAAACTGTTCCTGGCTCTTGCACACAACAGTTCACTGTGTCCTAAGATAGACCACGTATGGGCTATATTTTTGAGCCATATGTGTAACTTTTGTGAGCTATCAGCAAAAACCACTAACAATGTTCATTCATAATCATGAATCAGAATTCTCTACTGTAACCCTAAACTGCAGGTCATATAAGGGGTGATGAGGCAACCAGCTTACACAGCGAGACAGAGAGATAGAAAGAAAGATGGAAGGCGAATGAATTTGAGGGGGACATCAAGTGAATTTGTAATAAAAAATAAAAGGAATGGCTGCTACTGCCTACTTTTTGCTACGTGGAATAGAAACTTAAGTGGCCTTTTTCTGGGAATCCTCCAGGCATTCATCCGCTTCCCCCTGGGAGGATCAGATACAGCCGTCTATCTGGCACTGCCATCTCAAACAGGAAGTCATGCCGCAGAAAGATCTGTGCCTTTTCCTGAAGCTGATAACAGAGCGGAGCGCGTGCGGCACACTGTGCCTGACCTGCAGTGTAAAGTGAATCCATGCTATGATTTTAGCTCTGACATATAGTCGTGGGGAGGTCTCTCAGTGGCAATGTGAGGAACACTTGACGACTACATGCTATCTACATTCAGCAAGACTCCGCTCACTCCATTTGAAGGTGAATTTACATTGGTTTGTCAAGTATTTACAGGTGTACTCAACCATTTAAACCTATTACGTGTTATCATTTAAACATATGATGTAATTTCTAAATCTTCTTAGTATTATGCAGTGTGTCTAAATGACATGACATTGTGTCTTAGATCAGATTTTAAGCCTGTGTTGTGTGTAGACTGCTAACTTATTTGAGATCCAAGTGTGGCTGCAGCTGTCACCTTGTGATAAAGAGCTTCGCAGCTCAGAGTTAATGCCAGTAATATGGCATTTTGGTGCTCCATCCTGTCATCGCCAGCCTATCAAATCTGTCACAGCGGCAACGAAAATCTGCTTCTTTCAGGCCTAAGGGAGTTAGATAATTTATATCCACTTTTTAAGTTTGGGGAGAAATAACCCATTTTCAAAACTCATTCCACATAGGTAAACACCTACTCTGCCAAGGCTATACATAATGATAAGCTTTATCTTCCAGAAATGGCTCGGCTTCTCGATGGATAATTTATCAGAAAACTGCTAGGGCTCTCACTCTCCAACCCTTCTCTCCATCTCTATCTCAATGTGCACACGCACACACACACACACACCATATACTCATACAGATAGAGGAAAATGATATGCAAAAAAATATTTGAAAAAAAGAAAGAAAAAAAAAAAAACGGTACCCAGAAAAACACAAAAGTCAAACGTAGGTCAGCTAAGAATATTTCCTTGCTCCCGGCTATTTTGTGTTTTTCTGAGAGAGCAAGTGTCTTCCTGATTCAGGCTTTCTGAGTTTTGAGCGGGAGCTGGTAGCAACGCTTCGTGTGATATCATATGAAGGTCACCGCTGTGGAGACAGAGGGGCCGAGCAGGGCTGCGGGGAGGGAGCATTGGGGAGAGATGCCAACGACGCTAAACTCCACTCCAGCACTGCTCAAAGAGCGGCACTTACCCACATCAGCGATACCAGGCCCCCAACCACAGCTGTATCCCTGTGGCACATCAGCAGGTCATAAAGAGGCACGTTGGCTTCTACACAGCTCACCAGTATTATGAAGATGGTATTTCATCTGGAAACATCAACCCCACTTTCCCATTGCCGCCTAGCATTAGAGTCACTCATGACATGTCCGGTAAGTCCATGCCCCCTGTAGACCAGTGAAATGTAAAATGTGTTGCTGTTTGTACAGGTTGTTAAAGTTACACATTACTCGACATTATAGAATAAATGCAACACAAGGTTATACATATACATATCACATTGGTACTGCCAGTAACACAATTAACTTGGATGAAAAAACAAGGCCAGATCAAAGATTTTAAGTGGATTTACAAAACAAAATAATAAAAAAAAATACATAATGCATAAGGTGGCATGTTGCATAAGAGTTATGTAAAAGAACACAGAAAAAAATGATAAATTCTGAAAAGGCTTATTTACAATCGTTGGAAACTGCTGGACTCCTGAGAACATTGAGTACTGTATGGCATTTAATAATTACAGCATAATCAAGAGGTACATTATCTGCCAAGAACTACCCCTCTGATGAGTTTTAATTACCACTGCTGGGTCGTCTGAACTGTGTCCTGGCAGGTTTGCCTAAAATATAAACTCTGTCATTAACCGCAGTCATTTAGCAGGAATGAGTCAGACCCAGTGAGACTTGAGTGTCAAGAGGTGGAGTAGTAGAGTAATGTCAAACTGCTTCTTTGCTTCAATGAATTCTCACCAGTCCAAATTGTGGGCACAATGATTATGTGATTTGTACATGGGGCACTTGATTGTACCAGAGGCACTTCAGATGCCACAACAGTGCATGGAGATCAATAGTGTCCCATCAATTCACCGTTGCTGTTAAGTCTAAGCTTTTCTCTCTGCCTTTAGTCTCCCAAACTGTGGGAAGCTAATGGGGTCTCTCTACCTGTGCAGAACTTTTTTTCTGTACCCCAGCCTTTCTACAAGGTTCTGTTTACATCAGTCATATCCTAGTTGCCAATGTGCAACTTGTGAGTTTATGTGTCAATGTTTTTCAATTTTGTAGTAAGATAACATATTTCTGTTGGGATTTTAAACTTTAGATTTACAATGTTTTGCACATTAAATTGATTATAATTATTTGGACACCATTTATTATGGACACTATTAGGCACTTGTAGTTGTGGGTTTTTTCCAATGAATAGACAATCTTTTCTAAATACCATTGAAGGAGAATAACTGTTCCTGTTGTACTACTGCCTTATAATCTCCATACTAGCCAAAGCATATTAAGATCATAATTCATGTACAACAACTAACTTACTAACTACAAATAAAATGTAATTGGGAGTTTATATTGGAAAAATTCTTAGTTAATGGTCTAATACAGGTAGAATAAGGTCATGCAGAATGATGTATTAATAAGTGACTTGTAATGGCTAACAAATGGCTAGTATGATACTAATTTGCATGTTAATAAGCTGGTAGTTAATGGTGAATATGTGTACCTTAATCTAAAGTGTTACCAAATTTACAACTCTCAAAAACTTGAGGACTTGAATGCAATAGTACAATGACAAATCATTTGTGGGTGTTATTTCTGATTATCACTGATTTGGTTCCTTTGGAGAGGGTAATGTGCAGCAGTGCACTTGACATCCCATGAAGGGCCATCAGGAACCTTTAAGGGTTCTTCAATTTGTACATAAAGGAGAACTTATAGGTTCTCATGAAAATCCACAGCTGCTTCACTTCCAGGAGCATGGCAAGACTGTCACAGGACTATCACTGCAACTGGATTTTTCCCTTGTGGTCTTGTGCTTGTGTGCGTGTGGTGGCTTGTGTGAATTGAATAGAGCCCTTAAAAGCTTTAGTGAATGAAGTGCCCTTTCCTTTCTCTTTTGTCTGTGAGAGTTTTGTTTCCAATCGAGCAAAGCCTTTGGTAAAAGCTCGCCCTCCCAGAGGGGTTAACAACACCCTTTTAACCAGGTAAACAAACAATGACAGTGAGATGCAGTGCAGTATATGCCGGCATACAAGCTTAAACACACACACACACACACACACACACACACACACACACACACACAAACACACAAACATGAATGCACACACACACAAAAGAGAAAGAGAGAGAGAAAGCAATAGCGAAAAAAATTACGAAGGGTGTTAAGTCTTTGTTTTTTTCCGGTCAACATCTTAGCCTCACTTGTTAATGTAAACCTACTTTGTATGCACACACCTGAGGGGTATACTACAAAGCCAAGTTACTGGCTAACCAGCATAACTTAAGGTGTACCTGCTGATCTCCAAACAACATATTACTTCAGAAACAACAGATGCTCAATGCAGTGTTCTTTTGGAGATCAGCGGTTATACCCAAAGTTACCCAGGTTAACTAGTAACCTCGATTCATTACCATTACCATTCATAACCTCGCTTTTAGTATAAGCCCCTGAACAGCAATGTTGAGCACCATTTACAAATGATAATCATGACCTGCTTCACTGCCCATGTCTAAATGTCCAAACTAAACACACTAATCAGTGCTCAAAAATGAATCACCTGTTGCATTGGCCTTGATTGAGTTGGATCTATGACTTCTTAACACACTGCATGAATGAAGTTTATGAGCCTAGATTGCTGCTCAGACTTTTTTGTTGTCATTTAATCACAGGTGACTAGGCTAACATTTGCCTCTTGCCATCCTTCATAATTAAGTAATTACATTGTCACACCTTATCATTGAGCAATTAGCCAAGTTAGATGTAAGAGAGAGAGAAAAAAACACCCTTCACAATTCTGGCCCCAGATGTCTTTAACAATGCGTTTCATTTTCAGCAGTTCAGACACAAATGAGGCTTCACAAAAGCCTGATCAATAACTTCTTCTCAATCCATTATTCTTCTTCCAAGATCCTCTCTCTATCTCTCTCTCTCTATCTCTCTAAATCCATCCCCATCTGTAGTTATTTGCAACACAAAATGCTTTTGGTTCAGTATGTTCGTTTGTTTGTTTGTCTGACAGCAGAACTAAACATAAAGCTATCTGTCCAAATTCCATCAAATTGGGTGGAGGCATATGCCAAGGAAGAGCTCATTGAGTAAAATTTGGGAGTGGACCTGCATGAAGGGGAGTTTGGGGGGTTCACTATTTCACAGTTTTTCATTTTTCACTTTGTTAAATATAGAGAGATGGGGGCCCATCCACTTTGGTGGGGGGTTTGCGGTAACCCAAGTGCCCTTCCAATTCCATTACTTCTTTCTTTTGTCCCCATGCTGGTAGATTCCCCGCCGCTGTCATTTTAACTTCTCTCTACCACCCGTGCCTAGCCCTTCCCGCCACGCCATCTATCACTCAACCGCCGCTGCCGCCGTCGCCGCCGTCATCGCCATAACCCGCCGCGCGTCCATTAGCCGCCTAGCCGTGGCTCTGCGCTGGGCCCTGTCGGTGCTGCCTCTTCACAAGGGTCTTGCTGATTCAGTACTGCTGCCGCTGCTTTAGGCCCCATTAGGAGGTTTGATGTCTGTCTTTGATATGAAAGCTAAAAGCCTGCCCTTCAAAATTCATCTCACTAGGCGAAAAAATAGAAGAACGGGAGTTAAAAAAAAAAAAAGCCTAAGCCTCATCTTTTTAACATCAGCACCGTTGCCATGGAGATGGCCTCAGGTCTGCCTGCACTCTTGCCATCAGACCTCAGACAGATGAGCACATTTCAAAGGCCTGACCCCTTCTCTCATTTATTGCGCTGCTCTGGTGGGACTTTCCTTCACCTCCACCCATAACACGCATCATTTGCATTGTCATGTTACATTCATCGCTGTATAATTAAGGGCTGGTGCTGAATGTCAGCTTCTTATCAAAAAAAAAAACAAAAAAAACAAAGTCAGGTTCATTTTTCATTTTTTTCTAACCGATGTGTTGGCGGCTATGTTCACATCTGGCATCTGAGTTTATGCTGGAAGTGCGAGTCGAAATTTGGTGCCTTGCCTCTCTGTCAGGTGCAGTGATCAAAGTCTACCAGCGATGGTTTTGGACACACACAAAGAAAGCCTGGGGCCTGGGCTGCATTAGAATAATTTAGTCTCTTTAATCTTCCAACACTCACATCAAAGTTCTACCCATTTCTCTCTCTCTATCTCTCTCTCTCTGTCTCCCTCCCTTGTGGATGTAGTTTCTCCCCACAGTAAGGTGCCTCCACTGTCACTCAGAACTTCCATTTATTCATTATCCATCCATATTTATTTATCCTTTCCATGCATTCCTCCAGCTAGGGAATAAAAGGCTCTCTAAGACCCTGGGGACAGCACAAACAGCTCTCCTCTCCTAAACAAACCTGAACCCAGAGTTATAAATGATTATAACTGTAATGTATTATATATGCTATTCTCACACCTGCCAGTGACATCAAATACTGGCCCCCCCGAGAGAACTGAAGAATCCATCAGCGTAGCAGCACATTCACTCTCTCGAACCTGACGAGACTGAGTAGCACCCAAGCACTCTTTCTGTCTCTCTTTCTCTCTCTCACTGGCTCCATTGCTCTCTCTCTCTCTGTCTTCGTCTTTCCACAAGTATTGATAGGGTGTCTGCATATCTGTTGTGTCCCCCTGACACTGAACACTTCATACTTTTCAATCCAGAGTCCAAAACCAGTTAGTGGCTTTAGACTATTTAATTCAAAACACTTTATTTGTCCCTGAAGGACAATTTACACAGTCACACAGAATACAGTATAATATACCTACCATAAATATAGATAGATCGATAGATAGATAGATAGATAGATAGATACATAGATAGATAGATAGATAGATAGATAGATAGATAGATAGATAGATAGATAGACAGATAGATAGATGTGGGAACGTCTTAACTCGGACAAATAAGTCAAATAAATGAATAAATAGATAAACAGCAGGAATACTAGATTTTATTCAATACTACATATCATATAAGTGCTCATGTGCTATGACCCCAGCTCAACATTAGTATGGTTAAAATGGCCCCACACAATGACAAACACACTTTTCATAAAGACATTATCAGCTGCACCTCACTGATGTTTCAGACCCTCCTTTTTGTCCACAGCCAGCATCTGTACTGGGAGAAGAGCGGTTCTCAAGATAACAAATGCCAGCCCCTCTCTGTCTCTCTCTTTCTCTCGCTCTCTCTGAGTCAGTATTGGCATCCAGCAGCAGCCAAAAGAAAACAACAAAAACAACTGAGAAATAAAAAACAAATAAAAACAAAAACAAAGCACAAAAAGACAAAGCAAGACTTCATTCCCTACAAACTCCCGATCTGGTGTTTGCAACCTTGTGGCTCATGTTTGCATGTCTAGTGCAGCATGTAATGATCCTCTATTTACCATAATGGCTTTAAGAGATTATGGTAAACAACAATGTTGCATTATTGACTGTGCTGTATCAATACAGTTGTTTACTGGGATCATACTAATCTATAAGCGGCTTTGTTTGAGAGTTAGCTGCTGAGACAACGAATGCAGAACATTCCGGGTTCCTTCGGGCGTTTGTGGTCATAGTTTCTCACTCTCTTTAAGGCTAATGCAAGAGAGCACAGTTCAAGTGGGTTTGTTATGAAAATGCTGCTTGTATCATTAATATGCAGAACAAACAAAACATGGGAGTGCAGCCATTATCTTTTTCTCTCAGCTAATTTCTCTGAATAATTACTATTATTACGGGCATCATATTAAACCAGAAAATCAACCATGCAATGGATTTTTAAGTAAATGATTGGTGAAAACTTAATTAGAGCCACAGGAAGCTGAGCTGGACACAAAAAGCAACGAAAAAGCAGCTTTTAGCTAAATTATTTCAGCAACAACAAAAAATTGGGTGATGCAAAGAGTTCTCCTCATGAAAAATAAAAAAAACTTAGTGACGTCTCCTGGAATGTAAACGGTGTTCGTGCAAAGCGTGAAACAACGAGGTGTCTCTCTAAAAGCTCTCTGTCATCCTGCCTATGACCCAAACTCAGTGAGAGGAGAAAGAGTTTGTATGTCACACCGCAAACTTTGATTACGCATTCACACCCCCTCCTTCCTCTCCTCAACTAACAGGAACTGACTAGTGCATCATCTCTCTCCAGCAGTGTGATGGGCTCTTTCAGCTGCGGGCTGGTGTTTCCGTGGCGCCTAGGGAGCTTTCCGATCTGATCAATGTCGCATCAGCATCCGGTTACCGTGACGATGCCAAGCCAGTGTGGCTCTTCCATGCTCCTCCGCTGGGAGGAGGGAGGGGTATCTGTGACAGGGCTAATCAGACCCATGCCGAAGTGCAGCCGCAGACACAAGGGCCTGCTGGGAGGACCCTGGTACATCCCACACCTTCCTCATCGTACCCCAGTTCGTCTACCAAACACACAGCAACTGCCCCTCCCCCCCGCCCTCCCCCAACTCTTTGAAGCCTTATCTGCTCTAAGCCGGCCATCAGCTCCTGTTACAGTAACCAGGTGTCAGTTACAAATACCTCTGTAATGACTAACATGGCAGTGATTGTCACAGATGGGAGTCACATCATCCACAAATACAAGGTTGTGTTTTTGTTCTAAAGACACCTACAGACCTGCGTATGTATGTGTGTGTGTGCGTGTATGTATGTGTATGTATGTGTGTGCGTATGTGTGTGCATGTTTGTGTACATTACACTTGAGG